>CM076667.1:6333912-6410524 GCA_038496675.1 Rachycentron canadum
TATATATATATATATATATATAGCTGCAATGGCTTCAACCAGATGCTGCAATACAAAACTTCCAAAACTAGGTTTGAAGATATTAAGAAACACTGTAGGCTAACCATTAATTTTGTCAACCAAAGAGCACTTTGAAATGTATGTTTTTAAAAAGTGACTCGCAATGTTATCTGATTTTTTTTCACTACAAATGCATATATGCCAGATGCAGAATGTTGTGCAACTTAACGATACTAAAAAAATCTTTTGCTTGTAAATAAACACGATAAAATGTGATTAGGGCTAATAATTTCATTTAAATATGCACAGTATGTTGGTAATTTTGGTTTGGTTGAGTTAACTTTACAGCACCACGCTCTTTGTAGCCGTGTTCAGAGGCAAAGATTATGTCATACTTCTTAAAACTACTTTGTACTGAACATCTGACAGATATATCAGGCAGTTGAGCATATTGGGAAAAAGAACATTTTCTCTATTTCGAAATCAAAGCCCAACCAAAAGTGAAGTAGTGAAGTGAGAAATTCTTCCCACCTAGAAAGACAAACCTGGAAGCCAGCTTTAAAGATGACTCTTTGTTCCTTTTCTGTAATACTAGTGGTGGTGAAAGTGACAGTTTTGTCCCTCCCACTAAGAGTCACTGCAGCCTGGATCTCCTTGTCCTTTGACAGCACCCTCCATAGGTCAAAGGTCAGCTTGCTAGAAGACCCCTGTAGACGCAAGGTGGCTACAAACACATAGGATGGAGGGAGGCCTTCTGGGAAAATCTCCCTAACATAAAATGAAGTAAAATAACTAAATATGAACAATAACTGAAAAAAATGCACAAAAAGCAGAAAGTGTGAAACTATAAACTTACATATATAAATATATTATTATTTATTTTTTTTTTATTTTTTTTTTTTAGAGATACCTGGTATTCTCGGTAATGTCTGTGGACACAGAAAGGGCATATGCTATCTCTGACACCAGAGAGCCAGGGATCTTCTTGGCCTTCATCTGTATGTTCATGCCCAACATCAGCTCAAAGCCTTTCTCATCCCGAGATGCCACAGGGATTCGTGTCGGGCATACAGATTCTAGATGAAAAAGGGTCATTTGTGTAAATTATACAGCAGTAATATATTATAATTACACAAAATCTATCTATAATCTATGTGTTTACAGTCATGACATCTAAGCCTTCCAGAGTCAAAATGTTGTCAAGTTTTTTGTTGTTGTTGTCCAAAGGAGAGGTGCAAGTTACATTATCATATTAACTGGATTTTTACCCCTCTAACTATATCCTTGTCTACATCTAATGATATGTCCAACCTGGGCAACATTCATTGCAACAACAACAGCAACAGCATTCATTGGTAGTTCTGTTTTCGGTAACTATTCAAATGTAAGTTTAATAATCACTCACCTTTAAGCTCTGTTTAAGTCTCTATTTGCTATTTGCATTAGCCATTAGCTTGTAACTTAGAAATTCAGCTTTCTGTAGAGGCTGTGTCTGTGGTTTATGGCTGTGGTCTTTTTTGCTGTGCCATAAAAGTATATATGAAAAAAAAAGTGTATTATTGTTTTGTCCAAGTCATTACCTGTTCTAGCCAGTTAGGCTTAGGTTACATAACCAAAATGCTAACAGTCATTAATGATACCAATATCAGCCTAGTTGGTCACAACATAAGAAAAACAGCAGGCATTAAATTCATAGCTTTGCAAGTAGGTTATGTGAGTAGCCTACATTTAGAGGCACTTGAGCAGCCATGATGAATGTACTCGGTCTTACATCTGTGTAAAAAGCCATGCACCTATCTAGATATTGATGTGGGAGTATTTTTTACTGTAACTGTCTGTTTTCCACTATAGTTTGAGAATGATATATGCTTAAACCTAACTTAAAAGTCCAAAGTAATGTAAACATATCATGGTCAGTGAAGGTAACTCCTCCACAAGTCTCTACTTAACCATACTCTTACCCCTGATGACTTAAATCTGCTATGCTAACCCCATCCTAGCCTAAGGTAGACTCAGGGTGTAGTCATGTCTAGAGTTGGAGATCAGCTTCCCTCCAGGAGAATTTAGAAAACACTTGATAAGTCAGACAAGGACATTGGTAAACTCAATATCCTGACCTTCACATAGCTTCTGCTCCATGGAGTCTCGGATACGGTCAATGGTGGTGTAATCTTCAGCATAAAGGACATAGGTAGATGAAGGTTTATTGGCGATGGATACAAGCTCTGAGGTGGTGATCTCATTGCCAACTCCAACTGCAAATACTGTAATTCCCTGGGCTCGTGCCTCCATGCTGGCATCCACCTAAAGAAAAATAAACTCTAGTGAAAATGAGCCTCCAATGGTTAGGAAAAGAGGCTCTCCATTTAGTAAGTGGACTAAATAAATTAGTTACACTTAGACATTGAAATGTAACATATACCACATCATCTTGTGATTTGCCATCAGTGACCACCACAGCAATGCGGTTCTTGACTTGGCTGACTCGCTGGGATGAGGGAAAGACATGGTCCACAGCAAACTTGATGGCCCTCCCAGTCTGCAAAACAGTCAGGAAACAGTGAACAAACAACACTGTGATGCTGTCAAGGATCACACGTGCGAACTGGTCTGCTCAGCTGTTCTCAGCTGCTGACCACTGCATCACAGAGTGCAAATTAAAATATATAAAAAAAAGCTTTTTTAAATATCCTTGGGAAAATAAGAGTATCATAGCAGCAGATTACAAGAAGATACACCAGACAAGCTGTTCTCCAAAATGTAAAATGTATAATTCAAGGGGGACACTTTGTTTTCAAAGAGCATGTGCTATAAAGCAAATTTAACATGCCTGTGTGTTTATTGACCATTTGTTTGCCTGTGGTGTTGCTGTGTGGTCATGTTGCACCTGTGGTGAGCAGATCCTGGCACTCATGGACTATGCCTAATTGTAGTCTGCCTCTCCATAACAAGCCTCAGTTTGCTTCACTTTATTAGTTTCTTGTTTTTGGATGTAGCACTGGAAGTAGTGAAGATTTTTATAAGACATTTTATAGGACATTTCAGGCATAAAGTCTGTTTTATTCTTCCACCACCCTCCTGCATGTGGGTGTCCCAGTCAACCAGTAGCATTTGTGATAACAGCAGCCAGAACATGAACATAGGCTTCCTACCCATGAAAACTGCCAGGCTGTTAAAGCTATATTTTATTTTATCAGATATCGTCAAAATGTATTGTGAACATATAGTGTTATCAGAACACTGGGTATTTTAAAACCCAGTGTTCTGATAACATAACATAACATACCATAACAACATAACAATATATATTATATATATAATAAATGCATGCCAGTTTGGACCAATAGAGGTGTAGAGAAAAAACATGCTGTCCTGCCTGTGTGTTTCCTCCGAGATAGGTGATGCTCTGTATGGCCTGGATTAGCTGTGCTCCGCCCTGATGTCTCCCCAGAGAAATCTCCAGACGAGGTGTGTCACTGTACTGAATCACAGCCACCTACAGCAGACACAGCAGGACAAAATACTCTTTTATTTTCAACCTAGTGAAATAAGATATTGAAGAGTTTGACGAAAACCTGCAGAATCTACCTTGGTACAGGTGGACGCTTCTCAGTTTAAAGTTGCAGCTAAATGTGCTTTGAAATGGAAATTACAATCTCACTTGGAAAGTAAATTGAATCTTGTGCAGTGAAATCCATGCTAAGCAGTATAACACAGTTTACCATACCTGTGTATAGTGGGAACTTATGTCAAACTGGCTGGTGATGTTGATAAGCCACTGCTTGGCCGTGTCAAAGTCAGAGAACCCAACACTCCATGAGCCATCAACAATATAGACCAGGTCATTTACAGCTGTGCTGCAGCCTACACACACATGGATGAACACACAAACAAAATCTCAATAAACCAAAGAGAACTGATCTTAGAATTAAAACTGTACAAATCTGAATTTTCCATTACATCTGAGACTCCAAAGTAAAAGCTGCTGTAATTTCTGTATTATAGTTATATATTATTATATTTCATCCATAATCCACAGAGCTGCAGTCAAAGAGTCATTCTGTTGTCTGATATATGGCCACTTGTTATTGTTTTCACAGGTTTTGTCGGGTTTATATTGTGTCCTCCCTACCTGCCCGGACATCTTCTTCTTCTGCAGCTTCCAGCGGGGTCAGTAGCAATACTACACTCCATACTGACCAAAGTAACATGGCTCTGTAGGAGCACTGTCCACCTCCGTCCAGTCCGACCTGGCTGAACCAAAGCTGAAAACAAATAAAACAAATACAGATGTGACTCACATGCTTGGAGTGGTAATGCTGCAGATGTGCTTTGCCATTTTCAGAAACAGTTTGAAAACTCATGAAGTTGTAATTGGATGGATCTTGATGCTATAAACAAAGTAGAGTCAGAAGTATTAGTATCTCTTATATATGTAAGTCAGTGGAGGATGGTGATGTTGTTCAGTTTTGCTCAGCCTCTGAGCTTCAGCACATTTAATTTCAATGGATACTACAACTTTAATATGAATAGCTCTACATCATTATAGAAAGAACTAGGTGAGACATTAAGGCCCTTTCACAGATAAATGAAAGTGAAATGGAGTCTTTCATATGAAGAATATCATATTTCATATTTTGTGGAAAATTCTGTGGCCCAAAGACATCACCAAATGTTTCATATCCTCCCTGATGATGCTCCCCCAGGCCTTCAGTGCAGCCACCTTTAGATCTTGCTTATTGCAGTATCTCTCTTTAGTCACGTCTTCATCAAGTGTAATGCAACTCAGTCTGATTAAGATCCAGGTGACTGATTTTGCCAGTCATATTTCACTTGTTCAAGGTGAAGCTGAAAAGCTCTTTGGCCAAATGTTTAGGATTGTTGTCCTGCTGAATGGAAATGTTGCTCAGTACCTCTGCATTATTCCTGTTGCTCCTGTTGTGAAATAACTCTACCTAAATGACTCCACCTGTTTATTTTTGTATGGTTTCATAAATCTGTTCTGTCTGTTGCTGAGTCTAACTAGGTGTTTGCCTCTTGTAGTGAATCTTCTGAGGTGATGGTCATGAAGTCTTTTCTTCGTTGTCGAGGAAACGTCCTGGAGAAACATGTTGGAGAGAAATCTTGACTTGACTTTTTTTCTTCACTGTGCAAAAGATTTTCCAGAAAAAAACTGGTTGCTTTTCATTTTCTAGTTTCCCTGTGTGCACCTGCTCTTTCACAATGTGCCCTATTGTCATATTATTTATTTATTTTTTGGGCCTCATCATTATCTAATGGTGACCTCTGTACTCCTTGTATTGTCAAACCTCCAATTAAATCTAAGAGGCAACTCCACCTTTAAATAAAATCATACATGAACAACACAGCTGTCCAAGAAACACCAATGGTGTCCAATTACTTTTGAACCCTTGCAATTTGGGCACAATTGTGCTGAAGAGGCTACATTTAACACACAGCTCTTATACTATCAATATGAACCTATACATTAAACAACTTCATATATTAAATTACATTTTAAATGCTTTACTTTACACTTTACTGTAGTCCAGTTTTTTATTTTGTTTTTTGTTTTTGTTTTGTGCTAAAGCTAACTACCTGAAGAACAATAAATGTGTAACCAACTAAATGTGTAATTGTATGACTCATGTTGGCTTTGATGACCCCCTGACCTGTTCTCCAGTCACCATCATGCTTAGACATGTTTAACTAAAATCTGTTCTGGATGTTCATTACAAACAAATGATGATTCCTATTGTGTTCGGTGACATCATGACCTTTTGTCGAGCGCCACCATCATCAGAACACTCTGCACAATTTATACAGCAGGAACCATAAAAAAAGGAACACTTCCTATTCCTGACCCCTGCTCTGGGGGTCAACCTTTCCAGTGACCCAGAAACTAATGGGGAGGATTTGTCAAACACAAACCATGAGGCTGCTACAAATTGTGTATAGTGTCATTCTTTTATACAATAAGAAAGCACTTGTTGCTGTTAGAATCTGTATTTTGAATGGAGTGAAGGTCCCAAACTTAAAAAAAAGGATTTATGTTACACCTAATGATCTAAAATGTGCTCTGTTCAGTTTTTGTCAGCGTTTGCCTCTAACTAGATCTAGAGTGTAGTTAAGACACTGCACTTCTACATGAGTACTATGGATTGTGGGAGAGTAGTTTATGCAGGTGTTAGGTTAGGCTGTAGTTAAGTTATGAGACTTTGTATTCTGTATTTTAAATATGTGGACTTAAATACTCATACTTCATAAAACAGGACTAATATGTATGTGTATTTTTATCTATAAGTTAGAAGGATTTTACAACAGTCCATAAAAGTCCAGTGAATAATGGTGAGTGGCCTCTATATATGATATAAAACCGGGCTTGAAGATGAGATTTGACTTCCTCTCATCCCTCTCTCTTCCCTTCCATTGCCCCCTCTGTTTTTCTTTGCTCCTCCCTCTAAAATGCTTTTGTGATTTTTTTTTTTTTTTTCTTGTTGTGCCGTGCGACATATGGTCACGTAGTGTGTTTTCTGTGTAGCTCTCCCCGTGTTCGTTTTGCAGCACAAACATTGTTCCACCAACCACAAGGCTGGGCCGGAGAAAATAACAACGTGAGCACTATGCCGGGATGGGAAAACAGAAATACAAACATGGCAGAGAGGGCTGCAGTGTGCTGGCACAGGCTTTAAAGGCAGGGGAGGATCAGTGAGCTGAAGAGAGCACAGCTACCACAACCTTTCTTTTACAAAGCTGCATGGCTCACTATGTTATGGAATCATATTTTTACAGTGTACCTCCACTTATGACCTTTATTCACCCCAAAACAATACAGTAAAAAAGATACATTGAAAATGACAGGAAAAACTGGTCATCATCTGTTCAGTACAGATTCAGTATATTAACTACATTAACTAACAATTTCAGTAGTGATTTTTTTTCAATACTGTCTACATATAAGGAATTAATTTACAACATTAATGAAGTTGTTGATTAAAGACATTACATCTCATGTGTTCAGTCAACATGCATGTGCTCACCACATATGGATTAAACATGAGCAAAACTTGGGTAACAGGTGGGCCGTGTACTTGAAATGGGGGAACTGTTGGGTAAAGTTAATGTGGACTGTGTGAACTCTTATGTGTTTAGTAAGATTGGCCCATGTGGGCTGACTATATCTGTAAATGCTGGGTACATGTGGGGAAAGAGACATGTTTCAAAAGGGTCCCTTTGCTTTAAAGTAGGCAGCAACAGCTACTGTGACAGAGAATTGGAAACTCACTGGTGAGTTCATTGTTAATAAATCAGACCATTTCCACAATAACAAAATACAAAACAGAGATTCTTTCAGTACATCCCACTGCCAAACCCTGGGGTTTGCTTTTGGATGCTGGTATTATCTCCATGGCTACCTGTCATCATCACAGTCTAAAGTTAGATGCTTCCCATCTCAGTCAGATCCTGAAAAGCTGCTTTACACATTTATTTGTAGTAGACTAGATTATTATAATGCTTTTGTTTTATTTTACTATAATTATTTTACTATAATGTCTTTGCTGGACTGATAGATGTTAGATAAACTCCAGCTGAGAAAGAAGACTACAGCCGAAAGATTGAAACTAACCTCTCTCCACTGGCTCCCAGTAAAGGAACTGATTTTTTTCCCAAATCTGTTATTATTGTTACATCTGTTAATGATAATGATTATATACGCTACAATATTACTTAAACTTAATTTGTGACTCTAAAATGCCCATAGGCATGAGTGTGAGCGTGAATGGTTGTTTGTCTCTGAATGTCTACTGAATGTATTGGCCCTGCGATAAAACTGTCCATAGGGCAAAGGCGGCTCTGGCAGCTGGGATTGGCTCCAGCCCCCCGCAACCCTAATGGATTGGTTAAAACAGTATCCATAATGAATGGATTGTTGTTGTTGTTGTTGTTGTTATCATTATTATTTATTATTATTACCATATATTTTATTCTATTCCTTATCCTCTCTTCTATCTCAACTTGTCCGCTTTTTATTCTAATACCTTTTTCTTTTTTTGTTTGATCTTTGCCTATTTTTTGCTTATTGACTTGAAGCCCATTGTGTATATGCCTGGTGTTTGAAATATTTGACTTGATATAATTTGATAAAATAAATTACACAGCAGCAGAGAGTCTGTGAACCCTCTGCGGAAGCAAAACGCTTGAAGAAATGAAGTGTGATTACTGACAATATCTTTGAATTGACTGGCATTTGGCTTGCCCTTTAAATTTATCCAAAACGTTCCACAAAGTCATTTATCAATGTCCTCTGCTGGTACCCTCTACTTTGGCTTAAAAAAAAAATAGTTAATGAATATTTCCTTCATTGGTATGGTCTTGAAGCGTTCTCTGTTCCTCTTCTGTGTTTTGCCTTCTTCTGCCCTGGGTTCACAGGTGTTTTCACTTATCTCAGGTTGCCTGACAAGACTGGACTCTTTGGAGGACTGTGTGGATGTGTGCACACTGACATCTTTCTGGCATGACTATAGGTTTTGTTGGATAGTTTGGTGACACTGGAAGAACAGCTCCACATGTTTTTAAACCTCTTCTTGTCTTGTTTACAAAAGTGAGAGCTGATGTTGATGTTATTTCATCTGCAAATCAGCTGCTTTAACTAACTCTAGGGAAAGTTACCACAGAGCTACAGTGTACACAACCTTTGGCACCAAAACCCTACTTCATGCTGGTATAACCAAATGGAACAGAGCTGTTAATATTAGTAGAAGTTGTAGTAGTAGGCTAACGCCTGTGATATTTCTGCTACGGCACGTCGAAATGTGAAAAAAATGTACAGGCAACATGTCACTGAAGTCACAACGTAAAGAAAGTTTGCAACTCTGCCATTCATTTTAAAAAGGGACATCAGAAATCCAGCAGTTCCATTTCATCAGGTGCTGTCACTGATTTTGGAATAAAATATGCTGCCTTTTAATTGTGACCCACATTTATGTTTAATTGACAAAAGCCCCATATAATCTAGTGTGAACACAACACCATTAGGAGGATGAAAGACACCACTTTTTCTTCCCAACTGACAGCTTTGGTTTCTTTTATCTCTGACCACAATCTTCCCCTAAGCCTAACTGGTTAGTTTTGTGTATAGACCTCACCAAACATTAACCAGAGTGGTGACGGATCAGGAAACACATCAAATGGTTGTGATTTGTGACAGTTTTGGAAACATTGTCAGTGTTGTGATGTTGCACAGTGATGGCAGATCAGATAATTTAATATGGGTTATTGTTTTTGAATGGAATTATGTATTTAATTGTTTAGAGAACAACAGTGAACAAGCTCCTTAGTCTATTCACGGGAAAGCAGAGCTTCAATAATGATAGGACACATTTTTTTGTCTACAGTGGTCAGCTTTACAACAACAGCTACAACTCAGCCTGTGTAGCACAGGAGGCAAGAGAGCATGCAAAAGGTGTGCATGTATGTCAGGTGTAGTTGTTAAATGGTCAAAATGAGTGTAAGCTGGTGTTTGTTTTGGAACAAACCTAGTAGTTTCTTAAGAAGAAAAAACCCAGAGGAAAAATGGTAGATGTTTTTAACAGTCAAACGTTACAGCTGTGAGGCTGCAGCACGCCAGCGAAGAATGGTTCATGTGTTTCACCATTTCTAAAAATGTCTCTACTTCGTTCCTAAAAACCTGCAAAGACATTTTTTTCTCTTCCCTAAGATCCATCTATACATCCTTTCCTTACAGCCTCATTCTTTCATTTTAAAGCACATTAGTCATTACAGACACAGTCTGGTACTGGTACTGGTACTGCACCTGAATTCCTCCAAACCTCATTCTACATTTGGCAAACTGGAAGTGCTGTATACCGACCACATCAACCGCCTCCCCTGGCCTCAGCATCACAGAACATTCCTTGTGCACAGATGTTGGGTGGCTCAGCACCCTCACTTGTTTATGAAACAAGAACATCCCCGACATGCTCATATCTGCTACATTTCTGACTGACAGCTAAGAATCTTTGGTCATTGTAAGTTATGAGATATAGGGTCATAATTTATGAATGTGGTTAATTTTAACTAAACACCTTATCCAAGCTGAAGCCCGTTTACTGTGATTTACATACATTGTACATAAATACTGATTATTTTACAAAATATGTTTGAATGTGTTTTTAATTTCAAATGTGATCTTGAAACTTTCCAGTCATTCCTTTCTATTCGTGACACTATATGAAAATCAATTTGAAAATCTTTCTAAACTTTACTCATTTCAGCAATTAGCAATGGTTTATCTGACCTGGAAAGGCTGTAATGCAATGTGTATATTACTGTTTATGAGTTGTACTTAATTTGTCATTTTCATTTGACATTCATTCATTTGACAGTTGTGCTATTTCTTTCTCTAACCATAGTCTTGCTTTAAGTTGAGTGGCTTGAATAACTCAAAGCAAAAATAACTACAGTGACCAAAGTATTTTAGTTGTCATGTAAAGCTTGTTGATGGCAAACAATTGCTGACTAATTCTAACAACTATACTTTTCTGACAAATGAAACTATATGTCCCAAACCAAAAAGTGGTGTCTTATTCCCTGACTATCTTGAAAACCATCCCACACACCTTCTCCATCATTTTGAATTCATTCTGTAGTCATATATACGGTAATTAGAATGGAAGACAGAGTTATTTCAGGCTACAGACTCAACTAACAGCATAACTCTGAAATGCCAAGAGACACAGAGAGAGCAACTGGTGCCTTTGCGCAAAAGCAGAGGACCTTGCTGACCCATAATCACAGAGGTTGATGTATGCAGTTATACTGTATATTTAGCTTGTCTTCTCATTGTCCTGATGGCTGGTCACTTGTGGCCAAACCAAAGCCATGCTATGGTAGCATCAAATTTGGAGAAGACTACTAAAAAGCAGGGATGATACATCTATGTATGCATAGACAGCATGTATACAGCCACGGGTGTACACTGTGAACAACTACCAACACACTAACAAACAATCTCTGAAAATAATTCTATCACTGTATGATTTATTACATATGGTACAAAATATGATCTCAGCCTCAACAGACCCATTAAACACTGAGTTCTCTGATGAAAATGCCTCCAAATAACAACACATGCCTTGAAGATGATGACAGGATCTTACCTTTCTCTTTCAGCTGCAGGAAGCCAGTGATGACTGCCACTTTACAAGAAGAGAAAGTGAAGAGACTAAGGCCCTGCCTTGGTAGTGACAGTCCTCCCTTTGGTTGGCAGAGGGAGTGGTGGGAGTGTCAGGGCAGCCTTTACAAATCGTGGCTGGCTTCACCACAAAGTATGGCACTACACAGACTGATGTGGATCCAGCATGGATTTACACACACACTCATATGGGATGTGTGGACTGACCACAGTGTGAAAATACATTAGTGTCTGACTATTTAAGCATCTGAGTCTATTTTAAATCACTGCAAACATCTGCCATTCATTCAACATTAAACATGAAATGAAAAACACCCAGATAACAGTTTCAGAGGATGGTGGTTTGAACTCCTAACTAATCCAGTCCAACTAATCCAACCACACGCTCTTATTTTGAAATTAAGGCCTATTGTGAAAAGTTGTAACCTTAATCTGTAGTCATAAAATAAACTGGAACAGGACTGTGTTGCACAAATAGATGTGGTCCTGGAGCCAATAAAACAGGGGGCTAAGATGAACACCAAGCAGCACTCCCTCAGTGACTATTGTTGCCTGTGAGTGACTGGACATGGCACTTGTCCAAAGGGGCTGCTCAGGTCAAAGAGCACATTTGTGAAGGGATTCTCCTACTGTGAATATGTCTAACCATAACATGTTACTGGGTATGAGCAAAAAAGTCAAACTGGCCTGTAAAGCAAGAGTCTAAAAGAAATGTAAATTGATTTGGCATCTTTTAACACAAGCACACTGAGACCCTGCAGCTGCTGTTCGCTCAAGGACAATGATTCCTGAACTGTGTTGCCCCCTGTTGGAGCCTCACAGAGAGGTTGTTCACAGAGACCCTTCTGATCAGGCTTGCTCCTTACTCCCTCTGTGCTAGTTGAAAGCTTTGCTGTTGCCAGGGCTTTCTGGGCTCAGAAAATAAACACATAGAAAAAAAAAAGAGGAAAAAAATAGCTAAAAAAAAAAAAAAAAGATATGTATGTTTACTTGCTCTCCGACTAGACCACGCGAAGCTGTACAACACAGAGGACTATGATAAGCTCCAAGTCTCTGTTTACTGCAGAGGAAGGAAGCAATGAAACAATTCAGTCTGGGATGCATGGCAGCATTGTTCCTTTAACTCTATAATTGCCCACACTGCGCTTCTAAAATTAAGCAGAGGATTATAAAACACTGGATGAAAAGAACAAGTTAAAACTTTTGAGAAAACATCACAGGCTCATAGTGTTTTAAAGGCTGCATCTATCCCATCTCTTTTATTTATTACTATAGGGAGTTTCAGCTTTAGATAGAATTATCAAAATTGTGTTCTGTTTGAAATTAACTATTTCTCACAGGCTCAGCTCAGCAGTTCTCTCAACATCCTGGTTGTCTTGTCCCTGTATAGCTCTGTATATCCCACCTCCTCAACCCATCCTTCTTGGCCAACTGCAGGAAATCCAGTCAGAGATAAAGGAGGCAGTGGCTTTGACTCTTCTAATCCGGTTCAGACAGACACCTGAAAAGCTACTTTTATTGACTGACACATCATCAAAAATAGAAAAAGTCAATAAAGCTGCCACATTTACCCATTCCTTTTATTTGCAATATCACCATTTTCCTCTGGAGGGCAGTATTGCCTCAGTTGATGAAACACAAACACTATATTCTGAACACATCGGTTTCATCCATTGTTTCCCTCAAAACCCAGTTATAGCAGAGGAAAAGTTCATTTATTGAAGGTATTTTTGACCTAATTAACCTGAGAGAAATATTTTGCTGTTTTACTCCACCACATTTATTTGATAACTTCTCTTACTGGTTATTTTACAGATTCAGATTGACAACACAAATTGTCAACAAATTGAAATTTTATATGTGAAGCTGTCCAGTGAGAATTCATGAGTTACAATATATTGAGTAAAATTTGCACCAACTTTTACCAGCTTCAACATTAAAGTGAAAACATTACATTGCAGTATTAAGTATTTTTACTTTTGGTATTTTAATGCTAATGCTTTTGTTCTTGCACTTCTAATTTCTTTAAGGTAATGCATAACTTTTACATATAACTGATTTTTTTTTGTCTTGTGGCGTGGTTGTTCTAACTATTGAACTTGAGGGAAGCCTAAGGACTTTTTTCAATCAACACTTAAAATTTGGAGTTATGATTCAGGGTAGAATGATGAAACTGCATATTGGTGTGGCATACAATGAAATTGACCAAGAGGACATCCTTTTTCTCCAAAAGTGTATATGATTTTACCTTAGCTTTAACATCACTAACTAACATCCTTAATGCACTTATTTCATTTGACACACTGACGACCTCTATGAGTTTGTATTGTCTTAGTTTATATTATGCTCATTATGGTGCAAATCAATTATAATTTAATCAAAATAACCATTACTACCTGCCACAAAGGCCAGAGGAGTCTCTGCCGTGAGTAAACTACTGTGTGTAGGAGTCAATAGAGACCCAGCAGAAAATATTTGCCTTGGAAATTTGAGCATGTGTTGAGTACGTTAGATGCATAATAATAATAATAATAATAATAATAATAATAAGCCCAGACATTTCCATTTTTATAAAACAAACACAGCGTTAAGCATTAAAAGTGTACATATGGGATATTAACCAAATAAATAAATGATGATATTTTTGTTATGATGACTGGAGTGACTGAAGTGATAAAATAAAATAAAGTAATAAAGTATGTATAAAGTATTTATCCTGTGGGTCACAGCAAGTCCACCAACAGCCGCAGGGTGGCTGTTGGTGGACGGCTCCTTGTTTCTGCCGGAAACGAGGAGCAGAAGAAGAGGATCCCGTAGGAGAAAAAAAAAAAAGCCTACAGTACTATCGCCGCGTCAGATGATTAGCTAATAGTAAAAGCACTGTCAAACGACCGACAGTTCGCCTCTGTTTTCAGCATTACCGAACGGTAGAAGTGGTCAATAATGTATGCTGGTCCGTTATTCGCACTTTGAAGCCTCTATCGCAGCGCTGATAATGCTGAAAATGAAACTGCCGATGAAAACGGGCGAGGAAGGAGGCGACGAAACGGCCGAGGACGATTCATTGGATCAGTCGGAGCACCGACATATTCCCAGGGCGGTATCACCCTGCTCGGCGTCCGACAGGCTGGAGGAGTCGCTGAGACCTCATGTGTATCCATCCCAGTTGGACAAGGAGACTGTTTTTGAGTGGTTCGGCCTACATCTAAACCCCGCTAAGCGGATCGAGTTCATGTGCGGGCTCCTGCATATGTGCCAGCCCCTGGAGCTCCGCTTTTTGGGATCTTATTTAGAAGACCTCGCACGGAAAGACTACCATGTTTTACGGGACTTTGAGTTTCGGGCAAATAGCCCGAGCGATTTGGGCGTTTTAACGGACGTGATTGACCCGGTGGTCAGGTCCAAACTCCTAGTCTGCCTGTCCCTCCTCGGGTCTGACAGCAGGGAATGTGCTGGAATACTCTTTCGGATACTGAGCCATGTAGACCCGGCCTTGTTCTACAAAAATTATGACTACTCCCTTCTTCCATTCAGGGGTCCGCACCACCACCCGTTTCATCCACCGTGTCAGGACGGGAATGTGTACGGGCGGCCGGAGCAGACCTGCGGCTTCTCCACTAACGAAACAGCGGCAGGACCTCTGGAGCAGTTGGCGCTGCTTTTCACCATGGCCTCTCTACACCCAGCTTTCCATTTCCACCAACGGGAGACGGTCCGAGGGCAGCTCGACAAAATAGAGCTCGCTTTAGAGGAGAGACGTCAAAGTCAGCTTAGGATAAACGCCCAGACAACGGTAACTTAACGTCCAACAAACCAACATTATAGTATTAAACGCTAAGCTAACTCGACATTTGCTAAACTATTACTTTTATCCTTGGGGATAGACTTTAAATCTCGTTTCATCCACCGTTGCCTAAGGGTAAAATAATACACATTTATAACTAAAAAATAATATTTAACGTTACATTAGGGTATAGATTGCAGTAAGCTCGGCACTGTGGCAGGAAACGTCCTTTTCTTAGCATGAGCTGCCGTCCATGCTAACAGAGGTAGCTAACACACATATATATATACACACACACACACACACACACACACACACGCTAGCCGGTCAACCTGCCTGCAGCCAAGTGGTTTCAACTGTTGTCACCATGTTCAGATGTTTAATATGTTGCCAGGACTACGTTGCCATGGTCATAATATATAGCTTCCTATTTTGTCGGGCCTGTGCATCTATAGTGGCCGCCGTTATCCATCTTTCTTCTATTCTCTGCTCAGTGAGTCATTAACAAGCTCACTCGATGTGAACCAATGCCCCTATTAAAGCTGCATCCAGATGAAATGCCAAGCGCTGCTCTGATAATATTGTCTAATTATCCAGCAGCCTGCTACTCCAGATTGCCTATCCCAGCTGGTCTGTGCTATAACTGTGCAGGCAGCAGCAGCAGGTGTTTGACAAAGTGCTGTTAGACTTGAAGCTTTTTAAGTATGTCTAAGTATGTTTCTAGCCCAGCCAACAGCAGCAGTTGATTTTTAAAGATTTCTGTCATCCTTGGCAGTAGACGTGTCAGATATATTATCTGTTGTGAAGCTTGCTAAATTGGAGTGAAAACCTGCACCTGTTTATAGTAGTTGTTAACTGCCAAGGTTATCTGAGAGTTAGTTGTCGCCTACTTTTTTACACAGCTGTTTCCTATTTTAGCCCTTAATCTGTAGTGTAGCATTAGATCTTTTTCAACATAATGAGAGACATGCCTGAGCCCTGGAGCATATGTGTGACTTTATATAACAGGGGTAGTCATGCCTTTGATATTTGGTTGGCAAACATTTTTCCACCTGGATCAATTAAATTCATTTTTATTGATATAATGCCAAATCATAATTTACATTATGTCAAGGCACTTTACAGAGAAGGATCAACACAGATACAATATTACACAGAAAACCCAACCTTTCTCAACATTCATTTATGCATCCAGGCACTGTCAGACTGGTTGTTACAGTGTCACTTTAGTAATGTCTAAGTTTTCTTGGAACCATTCTCTAGTCACTACTTGTTGAAACTGCATTAAATACTTCAGCATTTAACAATGATGATTGCTGGAGGAAAAAGAAGAAGTCAGTTTATAAATAATATCTCATATTTCTCTTACTCAATCACTCTTGAAAACATTATCCACAAGTCCACAAATCTTTTTAATGCCATCACATCTGATCACAGATTAGAGCTGTTTCGTCCCCTCGAGTTGGGGTTATTTAACCGTGAAAAAGAATTGCTTGCTTGAAAACAAAGTTTGGATTCAGAAACACAATATTTGCCCAGGGTTTCTTCCAGAAAATTATAGTGTTGACCTTTTTAGTACATTTGAATGAGCAATCATTTGATCCTCTTTTAAATGCTGCATATTAATGCAGGTGATATACCCAAACAAATAAAACGTAATTGCCATTTTGTACTAAATTAAAAAAAAAAAAAAAAGTGACCAGTCACATTTATTCACCTTCAGACCCATAAAATTAGAATTAGAGGTTCCAGATAAGGTGCCGATGATTGGAACCTCCTTAGGGGGTGCAAATGGAGGCTCTCTTAACTAAACCTCTGACATTTAAGCTCTAGTGTTCTCTTTGCTGTCAAAGTGTTATCACTCCTGGATCTAATGAGTTCTCTAAGGCCTTAAAAAGGCTTTGAATGGCTCTGGGGAAGGATTTAAAAAGATGCCCAAATTATTTGAAAGGAATCAATTCATTGTAAGGAAAATCAACAACAAGTGGCATAGATTTCAGATGAGAACCAATTTGTCCAGGACTTGCCACCCCATCAAAACATCTACATTTCATCACCGTGTTGCATTTCCCAACAGTTGCAAATGCAACTTTTGCATCTACTATCAGGGGGATGTTGCATAAATTTGCCCTGTATGCGAGACATGCCAGGAAAAAAAACTTTGTCGTCCAAAAATGACATCAGAGCAAGACAGTAGTTTACCAGCGAACATAAAGGTCTAAAACCAGACCTTTTGGAGAATGTGCTCTGGACAGACATATCAAAGGTAGAGTTATTTGGCCACAATAACAATAGACATGTTTTGTGCAGACCAAATAAGCCTTTTCAGAAGAAAATAACCAACTGTGAAGCATGGTGGTGAAAATGTTATGATTGGGGTTGTTTTGCTGCCTTAGGGATCCATTGATTCAACTATGACTTCTGCATCCTTTCAAATAGTCTTTGAAGATAATGTTAGGTCACTTGTTGAATCAGAAGCGGACCTCTCAACAGGATCAAGTATACTAGTAAATCCACCAAGGAATGGCTCAAAACAAAGAAATGGAGGGTTATAGAATGGCCCAGATTTGAATCCCATTGAAATGTGGGAGGATTTGAAATGGGCAATTCATGGAAGAAACCCTCAGACATCTTGCAAGTGAAGGGATTTTGCATGGAAGAGTGGTCAAAAATTTCAGCAAGCCAATGTCAGAGTCTGGTCAACAATTACCCAAAACGCCTACAAAAGGTTATTTCAGGTTAAGGGAGCAATACCAGCCTCTGAGGCCAAAGTGCATTCTCAGTTTTTCCATGGAAGAATATTCCATCTATTGATATTTTTGTTGAATAAATTATTGAAAAAGCATATTATTATTTTGGTTTAGTTTAAATATATATCATTTTCTGTTGGTACTGTATCAAACAAGATCAAATGTTTACACATTCAAGTATGTTGAAAATGTCAACTTTTTCTATGGGCTGTACTTTTTTTTTTTCTTTTTTCACACGACTATACATATACTGTATACATATCAATGGAAAATCACTTCCATAATCTGAAGTCATGTTAGGAATGCAAAACTGTTCTGTAGCTGACTCACAAGTGTCAAGAGTTTCCAATGAGCACATGTAAAACCCCTTGCTGCTGTGGGTTATCTGCTTTAGATTAATCTCAATTTGAGAGTCTTCTTGCCTCCACATACGTGGTGTATGTGGCAGTTTACATTAGGGATGCTCTCATCAGTTGAGCAATGACTGGAAATAAATCGGCAGTATCTATTATAAATAAATCAGTGGTCTCACAAAAAAGTAATTTTATCAAACAGGCTTTGGTATCAGACCAACTACTTTTGACATTTTTGTTTATTGTGACTAGAGGTGAACTCCACCCATTTTACCCATCAAAGTCTAATCAGGTGGTGTAGAGTACAACTGCATATGTTAAAAACAAGCTGTTTGTGCTTCCAGCTGCACAAAAATGTCAAGTAATCTCACTTAAGTCAGTGTTGATTGGTTCTGTAGATGTGATGAAAATGAAAAATTTCTCTGGGTGTGGATTTAGAAAGAAGTGATCACCCTAGACTTCTGCAGCCTGCTCCTCCTGCCTGAGGCACTTGGCTGCATTAGTGCTACTAGTATAACAAACTCTCTGTGGTCGAGTTACACTGGAGGTAATGGAGGGATAATGTAGGTGCTGGAATAAAACAGGCTGCATTGATTTATATGTTATGTATTTCTATCTGTCCATCAGTAGTCCATCATGCAGGAGTGCAGTGCTAAACTAGAGGAGTGTTCTTTCAAACCAGTGAGTGTATCTCTAAACAGCACTTTGGGGCTTTCCCTCTTCTAGATGGATCCATGAGGTTGACATCATTGTGAGTTGGGGCCTGGCCTGGTGAAGATGCGCAGCTCTTAATAAAATCAGACTTGCCATTTTTAGAGATGTTCTGTGTCTGGACTATGGCACTGTCAAATCTGACCGAACACAGAAAGAGAGTACTGTGAATGGGAGGGAGGTTACAAACAAACAGTGATAGCTGGTGTGTCTTACTGCTTACATAAGGCTCCATCCCTTTGAATCTCAGACAGTTGTGCTTTAGTTGCTTTATTAAAATCTCATCCCTATGCTCGCACGAATGGTTTCACTTTGTTGTTATCATTTTTGCTGTTCTATTTCATTTAGTATTTGTATTGTGCGCATGTAGTATATTTGCTGTTCATTGTCTGAAGCTATTCAATATTTTAAACAAGGTTTGTGTAGATATAATTACACATTTTCTGTTGGATTCAAATTTCAAATTTATTTTATTTTTACAGTGCCAAATCAACAAAGTTATGTCAAAGGATTGGAACTTGTCAGTTTACTTGTCAGAGTTTAGAGGGTTTAAGCTTTTCAGCTTTTCAATGATAGTCACTTTAGAAAACATAATATAGGAAAAAACAAAAATAAAAGTATTTCTAAGTGTACTCTGTTCTTGTCTAACATGATGGCATTTGCAATGACTCACCTTTGTTATTCAAACATCAAATTATTTACTTTAGCATATTTTAGATGCCACTAATGTGACATAAAACCTCTAGTATCTGTACGAACCAACAGGTTATACAGGATTATTATCTTTTATCATAGTTGTGCTATAATTAAACATGAAACTTCATTATGTGTTTTTTGGTTTCTAGGAGTTAACAGGACAGAAGGTGGATTACCTGCCTCCCCCTGCGCTTGGTTTGGGAGAGTGTACAGCTTCCCATTCGCCCTGCCAGAGCCGACGCTCCAGCCGCTGGGCAGCACAAAGAGAAGGTAAATGGAAACAGTTTGTATACTATACATCATAATTATTATTCATCTGATGCTGGTACAAGAGAGAATTGACAGACACCTGTCAGAATAACAGATGTCTAGAAGGCAGGGACATTTAATTTTTCTAAATTTGATTAAAATTTTACTTGGTGCTATAATATTATTTTGTTATTATTATTTTTATGTTGGCAGTTTTCACAGCGAGAGTAGAGCCACCTGACATTTTTCTGTATTTCTCCTGATAACTTTTAAGCATTAAAGCATGAAAGCATGAAAATCCATACTAGGTGTTACAATTACCCAGACAGTTATATGGGCCTAATGAAATCTATTTTGAGTAGACACATTCTAGATTAGAAATATATTCCTACACCCAGTAGCTGTATTTCTCTTTTGCCACAAAACCTTTTACAGGATCATAATAGTGAATTTCTTTTGCTGCAGCGGTGCATATAGAGGGAATTGTGCTCAGGGGCATCTCTCGGACCAGAATAGACAAGGAATACAAGTTTGAGGTAAGTAACGGCACCACACACACACACACACACACACACACTGCTCTGCTAAAATGTCTTGTGTTAAATGTGGTTTGGTATGTTTATCTATGTAATCTCAAGATCGGTAAGACTGTTTACAATAAGTTCTGATTATTATAGTTACGTCTGGTGTTTTCTGTAGTGTACCTGCTGGACACACACACACATTCAGACACGTTCTTGCTTTCTGCTCTGCTGCTAACACCTTCCAGTATGTGTGCTCTCGGCTTTGGTTGGTAGCCAATTCACAGTTAGCTTGATAGTGGAGTTTAACAATATCTTGGTTTAAAAAAAATAAATAATCTCTAGGGCTTTCTGGCACACAGGTGCAGTGCAAATTCTGTTTCAGTCCAAAAACTACATTCAGCCCTACATACTAGTCAAAATATACAAAGACATTTCTTTATGACAAACAAGCAGATGGACAGTGTTCAGGTACTTCCACGCTCCTGCCCTATTTTTAAAAGTGGTGGTGGTGGCGGTAGTTAGTTTTTGCAGCGTGTCAAGATTCGTTATGTATTAGAGGACTCCTGCTGCTATCTCACTGAATCATAATGAGGTCAAAAGACATTATGGACCCAACTCTTCACTGTCCACCACCATTTCACAGGCCTCATATGCTAGTTCTTGCATGAGATGTCTTTCTGGCTGGTGGCCGATACTTTCATTCCTTGGCACCACCTTCACCAGTGCCAGCCTGGTGATGAGGCTTTTTTATTTCCAACATGGTAACCTTTTTGGTTCAGTCAAACAGGATTTAAACATGATGACTGCCTTGTATGTTGTAGCGGCCAGAATGCAAAAACGCAGACTCTGCTTGTGTCCATATTATTACAAGCATAATTTTGAGTGTGTGGGTTGGTTGCAGGCAATCTGGGGCAGTTTTTCTTTATTTTCTTTATTCCTTTGTTACCCCAGCTGGCCATCGCTCCCGCTTTATTCAAGTCACCCAATTCCACAGTGAGTCAGTTTAGTGCAAAGCTAGTGGCAGCTCGTCACCACTGATGACCTTGTCCGTTGAAAAAATAAATGTTATACCAACACAAATTCACAGCAACTAATCAGAGTATTTAATGCTCCCTCACAAAGAAAAATTCAGTAAGACAGATGGAGAGAAGACACTAACAGTCCCGTTGTGAGCTTTGATAGTCAAGCCAACAGCACTCACAACAGTGAGCTGCTCTCACTCTCCATCTGTTTATACTGGACACTGAATCACTGATGCACACTCATCACCCACATATTCTCACGTGTTTGTACTGCGCCCATGGGCTGAAAAGGCACATGTTGTTTTTATCGTGTAGCATAATTAATAGATGTCATCTATAGATACGATTAGGTTTTTATTACTGGGAGGGGGTAAATGCCTCCCAAGTGTTGTGGCTTGTTTCTCTGTTGAAAAAAAGGTTGACACTGCTGTGTGGATGTTCAAGTCTGTTTGGGCCAGGCCAGTCTGACATTGCTTGTTTTCTTGTTCTTGAACATTCAGCTGCATTTCAAAATTACTCATATTCCACCACATCTAGTAATTTATTGTAATGTGCTGTTTTACTGGGAACACATCAGTATCTGCTAACTGAGTTTCCAATATAAGAGCCTGTGGTCTACCTGTTACCATCCTGCATATTTAAGAAAAATCATTCCAGTTCAACTTGCAATGAGAAAATGTAGCTAGCAGGAATGCATCCCCTTTAGCTATTGCATTGTAAATCACTGCTTATTATTTTTTTGATACAGCACTAAATAAAATATGTATTAGCATATCACTGTACACACAGCTGATTTTAGTACTGTGGACATCTAACATTTGAAAACAGCAGTGTGCAAAAGTGTCACTAAAAGCAAAGTGAGGATACCATTTTTTTTATCAATAAAATCACGTGCACACTACACAGATTTCAAAGGCTGCCAGGTTTTTCTTGGTTGTTCAGTGGATTTAGTCCGACTGTGAAAACACAGTTTGACTGATGTTTATTGATCTGATAATTTATGACAATTATAATTTTTGGTCTCAGACACTAAATGAGTATTAGTCTTATTTAATGAGCCAATTCTGAACAATTTCTATTCACTAATGGATCGGCCTTAATCTCACAGTGGCACTGTTCCTGTCCTTTAACGGAAGTACATGTGTTCTTGTTAAAAAAAAAAAAAAAAACAATATGTAATCCTCTGCTGCAAGTGGTCTCAGAAACAAAACAATAAAAATAGTTTGGTGAAGTTGTGAAAGGGGTTGGTTGGTGGGCGTTGAGTAAAGCTGCTACTAACAGCGGCTTGTTTCTCCGATAATTTAAGATCCAGATGTCAAATGACCTTCATCTGGTTAAAGTTGTAGTTTAAAAATGACCAAGATCTAAAAAGTGTTGTAAAATGTGGCTTAAAAAAGAATAAAATGTGAATTTTGTCAGAATCTTTGTGTGTGGCAGGGACAAAGAGGATACTGTGTTGCCATTAACAGCTGACCAATTGAAACAGACTGTTACCATGATTAAAATGACAGATTTCTCTGGGTTTGAAAATAACTAGAAACATTTGGGGCACAACTCTCCAGTACACAACTCTCCATTAACATCCCCCTTTAATGGGTGTAGCTAATGTCATATTTACATCATTATAGATGGGGAAGAGAAGCCTCTTGGGCAGTTGCTCTCCTATTAGTTCTCATCTTTTCTTTTCCTATAGGATTTATCTTATAGCATGTTTTTGTGTCATTGTGTTTTTTTTTTGGCCCTTTAACAACTAATCACCAATAGATCACCTTTAACAATGTTGTATAATCTTCTCTGTTTTGATGTGTACTTACAAATGTGTATGTGTTGGCCTTTTACTAGGGCATTATTATTATTATTTTTTATTATTATTATTACTCATTGTAGCCCATGAAGTGATGCAGGTTGTCCTGTGCTGTGTTTCAGGTGAAGTGGTCTGACTCTTCTTCTAGCAGTGTGACCAAAACCCATCTGGAATTGGAGAATTTCCTTCTCAAGGTACCTGCTTTTATCATTACTGAGTTTTCACCTATCTATGACACAGTTATGGTTCTTCCAACCAGTCACGCAGCTTCTTGCCAGCCACATCACTCTGAAATACTTTAACTTCCGTTTAATATCTGCACACACTGTTCCTTTCATACTGTAATTGAGAGTCAAATTACCTTGACGTTCCACACACAGATAAACACACATTTCCCAATCTACACCTTATTCCAATTGGTGCTGGCAACGCACAATAGTGGTGTTTGCCAAATGAAGAAGAGAACAACAGGAAGGCAGATGAATTTTATTTCATTCTAACTTCCATTCATAGTGCATTTGTAGCAATTCTGCCACCAGTTTGATGACAAGTTTGGAGATAATGTTGATTTCAGAAATTGAATTATTTCTAATTATAATTATAACTGGGAGGTTGATGTTTTTTCCATTTGCCTACTTAAAATTGCATACTGATAAAGGAAAAAGCTATGACCATGAGGATTTATGTTGCTGTTGTGTTGGGTATCCATGCTGTGTCCATTTATGAAGAGGATCAATATTTGTAATGTGTTTGCATTCCAACAAGTTTCCATTGAACTGTCCATAATCTTGAATAAATTACATTTTAACAAACAGGGATGTATTATTGTAGGCAAAAAATAAAATAAAAATCAATAAAAGTTTTGTTTAGTCTGGTGTTACATGAGGTTGTGATGAATGTCTCAGCACCATGGAGAGTGATGGACCCATTTGACCTTTTTTACATAAGATGTTTTGTAACGGTTGTAAGAGCACAGGTGTAAATATTAAAATTAATAATGGCTTAATTCCATTTACCAGCTTGAGTCTTGGGGTCCATGGCTTAATAGGACACAAATAAAATGTGATTTTTCCCGCTTTGACAAATAAAAATGTCTAGTTTGATAAAAACTTTATTTTACATATTAAAACTAAATAATAGAGACAGAGAATCTTTAAATGAAGAATATGCACCCGTTTTTGTCAACATTGAAATGTTCAGGCAGTAAATGACAAGATAATAGGTGATGATTTACTTGGAAACAAATTAGATAAAAGGCAAAATCCTCAAAGGTTTCTTTGTTTTATTCATCCCTCTGAAGTAATCCCTGATCTACACTACACTGCTGTGTGTACAGTACCTTGCCAGTGTACAGTCTAAAGTTGTGTGAAGCTGAATCCATAGCCCTGCTACATGGCAATGGCTTTATTCGTGCCTATAACCACTTTATCAGGTTGTCCTGTCTGTTGTTTAACTTTTGCCTTTCTCTGTGCAGCTTCCGAAGGATCAGTGCACCGAGTCTTTTGAGAAGAGCATCCTGAGGCTTCTGAACCAGGGGGACCAGTATGAGAACAGGGAGGTGGAGAAGAACCTCAGGTACAACAGCTGTCCCAGATATGCACCTGATGTTTCAAATAATGGGTGTATTTTGAAAATAATAGCAAAGTATTTTCCAGTATTTTATCAATATTTACATAACTTGCTTAAGTATTTGACTTAGCTCAGAATGACTATAACCTTATTGGAGTCCTTTTCTAAGTTTCAGTGGCCAGTCATCCTTTTCATGCTAGATAGAGTTAAAATACATTGAATTTCAGTTCTGTCTGCTAAACACGATGAACTTGATGCTGGTGTTTTGTGTTCTCTGGCATTCACACCATGTAAGAGCTCATGAAAACATTACAAACTGCAGACTTGGCTGAGAACAAATCGCTGTTCAGGCTGTGGTTAGCTGAATTTGTATTCCTCCAAGGAGAAGAGGTCAGCGTCTGTCTCTGGGTCATTTCCTGTGTGTGATAAGTCTGAAATACAGTCTTATTCCTTACTTTGCCACAGTACACTTAGACCACTACTACGCCCATGATTTCTGGCCACAGGAGGCAGTCAGTAGAAAAACCCAAAATTAAGTCCCCACAGGTGTTCAATAACCAATCATGTGTATGAACTGTTGGTTGTCACACAACATTACATCGCAATGTCATTGAAGACCTACTGCCAGTGAGTGTTATTCATGTTAATGTAATGAAGCAATGCCAAAAAAAACACTGGATGAGAATCAAGAATGAGTTGAGACAACTGTACCCCTCACCCCAACCAATACAACCCAAATTCCCATCCATCCCGGCTACAATTTTTTACAGTTTCTTTATCTACTTGTCAAAAGATTTTCAACACAAGGAGGATATCTGTATATGAATGTCTAGACATTAGGGTTCCATGGATATAACAACTATGATCAAGACTCATTGTTTTCAGCCTTAGTCAGAATGTCAAAAGAAAAGTTTTTGGGACTCCTATTATAAAATTTGTTTAACATCTATTTTGATTATAGTAATGGCTACACTTTGAAACTGCAGTTCCATACCCTTTTTGTGGATCTAAACAAAGTATTTTGCCATAGATATAGTGAGTTAGCTGTATCCTATCACTAAGCCTATATTTGTTAACATTTGTCAAATTGGCAATGTAAGTATGCTGAATTATCTGCCTTTCCTGTTTGCACTTTACCCATGGAGGAATGGACAAGTACAAGTGGATTACTGTGATACTGAAGAGAATTTAGAAAAAAGTTTGATTCATCATTCATTTGTTCATTGAAGTAACCTCAGTTTGAAGTAAGTTGTGTTCTACAGGCACTTCTGCAGCTCCAACTACTTACAGTGTTTAAATAAGCCAAATCACTCCAGCTAACTACAATAAATTACTTCAAGTTGTGTCCTCCCTGGGTAGAAACCTCTGATCTAGAGAGTACTACTTCACTAAAGTTGTATGATTATCTCTTTCAAATAAGTTACAATGTGTGAGTGCCGAGGTTGGATGGGTAGTCATACTTAGCTCAGCTTACACACACACACACACACACACACACACACACACACACACACACACACACACACACACACACACACACAGACCATGGTGTCCATGAGTTTCATTTTGTGTGAAGTGAGACTGGAAAATGAAACTCTCTGAGCTTAAGCTTTTCATTAGTAGCTTAGCCCAACAACCCTGCTGCTGTTTGTCTTTGTCTCTCTCTCTTTCCCAGCTCTTGGCTTTTCTGGTGTCGAAGAACTTATTTTTAATGCATTATACCATAATATATTCCAACTACAATATATTAGCACTTGAAGCTCTATAAATTGTAGCAAACATTTGTTGTATTATTTATGAAGTGCTGATTTGCATGTTCAGGTCCATTATTTTGTAAAACATGGAGGCCCATTGGCCATTATGGAAGTTATGTTTTCAGTTTGAAACTGTGGCATATTATTAAGTGTTTTTAACAAGATTCCTCCCCTGTTATTGATACAACAACTAATACACAAATAAAAAAAGTTAACTGAAAATGTAATTTCAGGGAGAGGTTCCTGTCTGCCCCTCCAGTCTTCAGACAGACCAGAAAGGTCTGCAGCTTCTTCAATTGTGACTCCACTTACTCTGCTAAACCTACTTCTTGCAGATGTGAGTATCAGACCTAATGTCTATGAAGTTCTGAAGAAATGTCTTTTTTCTCCTAAAAAAAAAAAAAAACATCTGCTCTTTATTCATATATTTTTAGTGATGAAGCATATCTTGTTTTATGATGCAGTGCCTTTAAAGTCAGCCCTAGAAGTCTCAGTGATCTGATCTCCTCAAGGAGCCCGTAGACTCATGTCTGGAGTCTTAATAAATATGCTGTGTAATTACAATTTTAATTGTAATTAAAGTATTAAAAGGAGCAAGAATGATATTGTATTATTTAGTCATTTATTACAATGGGACATGTGGAGTAAAGGCACTGTTAAACAGCACTATCGGTTCATTGTGATCTGTTGTATTCTTTAAGTACTAAAATATTAGATATATTGTGAACAAATATTTTTTTTACAGTCTGAAGACATATGGTAGTGTTACTAGGCCTTTGGCTGGACTTGACCATGAAACGGAGTGATGTGGTCTGGCACCAAGTAAATCATAGATGGTCTACGTGGTAGTGGAAAAAAAGCACCTGGACAGCACAGAGGCCACGTAAAACAAAAATGTAGACATACTCTTTCATGGTGACAGACATAAATCAGTTTTTCTGGTGATGTAGTGAAGAAAAATGTCCGCCTCATGGTCAAAGGTTTTACTCTCCTCTGCAGAAATGTCTGTTTTTATCCTCCTGTATCAGAATCAGCTATAAAGAAGGTCTCCAGACAACATGGTTCATCATCATTCACAATTATAAATTGTGATGTAATCCGACTTTTATCAAACGTCAGTGAGGCAGTGATCCACAAATGGTACCTGCAGGGGGCATTTCTGCTGAGGTGTGATGATAATCTGTTTACTCTTGTCAGAAACCAATTGAAGTCTTTCTTTATAGGCAACTGCCAGCTTGGAAAGGCCTACCAAAGAGACTGCTCCGATGCCTCCAGTCAGGAGGAAGGTAAGAAGAAGTAAAATTCTTTCACAACTAGTTTCCTCTGTGTGGAATAGAAGTGGCAGGGAGAGAGAGCAACAGCGGACAAAGGAAAATTCACAGAAGCATGTTTAATGACTGTGTGTGTGCAGACAAAGCAAAGGAACAACCCAGCGACCAGAGCTGTAGTCGTAGCTCTAGCTACATAGCAAACATGAAAAGCTAACTAGAGTTTATTTTCAGAGGTTGCTTGGAAAGGCTGAATATGTTTCAAATCCTCATATTTCGCGGCTATATTTGCTGGGTCATGTGCTCAAGCAGCAGTAATCGCAGCCCTGTCCTGGCTCATAATTTACATCAGAATATGTCAATGCTTAGTTCATGCTATGAAATCTTGTGTGTGGGATTAATGCTATACTCATTACTAATGCTGTTCATCTGATTAAGAAATAACACGTTTTGCATGCTTTAGCTTTAAACTATGCAATAGAATAAACAAACTGACTGCATTTTATGTGTTTTCTTGTGTAATGTACAGTAAGATACAAAGAAAGAAGATTTAAAGTATATATGACAAAACAGTAGTAACCTTTAATCTATGGGGATTGTCATGAATAGTTTTTAATGAACTAAGGCCTGAAAGAGTGTTTGTGTTTAGTTGAATATATTATTCATAGTCATATCCTTTTTTGGGAATTTCAAAGTCAATAATTTCTTAGCACCACTATTACTACTATATTTCTTTGAAGATCTGAACCTTTTTCCCCATTGTCAGAATATAAATTCTGTGCAGCAGCTATAATAATAAATTGATGTTGTGATTCAATTGATTACAATTAGACTTAAGTTGTTCTTTTGATTCTTCTTCTTTACATCACCTTTAACATTAGACATAATAGGAGAGAGGACATCTTAAACTTGATTTGACTTAAAAAGGATATCTTCTTCATTTTCTTCAACGATGAAATGCATTTCTTTGTAGATGAATAATATACACCAGTGTCTCACTTGAGCTGCAGCTTTGACCTAACTTGATCAATTTTCAGTGGATAGTGGCAGATTGCAGTGTAATATGTCTTAGTTTGAAACTCAATGTTATAGTTTCATTGGGCTTTGAGTTGTAAGTGGGATTTAGCATTAACAGCTAAGAGCTGGAATTAAGAGTTAATGATGCTAATGTGATTGTTGTTTTTCTACATCTTCAAATATCTTTTTCCATCACACCCTGTTGCTTCACTAATGATGAAAAGTAGTTGTAATGATGTTTTATTTATTTTTCTCTCAGATTTAGAGTCATATGTTCAGGGACACAAGAAAAAGCATGGGAGCAAGAGTCCATGTCAAGGGTGAGTAGAAGAACATGCGAATAATAATGTAACACTGCTGCATCGTTAAGAGAGAAAACAGGCAGTCTAATTAGTAAGATTACAGGCAAAGATTTATAGAAAGTTTCTTTATATCTCCTGCTCTATATATGGATCAACATAAGAGCTTGATACTAAAGGGAAAAATAAGTTAACTAATAGCTGTGAAACATGCTGATTCTAGATTATTATTGACCTTTTTTATGATCCAATACACACTTGAAAAGACATGACTTGCATTCCTCTCCTCTCCACCAGTCTCTCTAGTGCCAAAGGCTCCCAGGGGGATGGCCGGAGAGGAGGCCATGCAGCAGAGGTCAATGGTCCAGCAGAGAGGAGGAAGAAGAGCTGTACACTGAGAAACAGTCAGGAGCCTGAACAGGCGAAGGTAGAGAACTCCTTCATTCAATCCTCTGTAACATTTATTGTTTCTGCTCTAACTTTTCCACAGCTCTTGACCTACACACATATACACACACAAACAATGTACACAAGGTACCATGCAATACTAATTAACAAGAAAATGAATAGAATAGAATAAAAAAAATGGTGATTCTTGAGTTGCTCGTGGAGGACTCTACTTGAAGTAAGAGGTTGGTGGTGGTTGGCAAATTGAAAACACAAAGATATAGATGATTGATTAGAGAGCCTGGAGGCCCCCTGCTCAGGTGCTCTCTGATAACTGCCCTGAAAATAAGAAAAGGAATATTGTCTTTTCCTGTGGATGAGAAATGTTGCCCCTCAAAAAACAGCTACAAAAAATTGCATTTCAGCTGCCTTCAACGGATGATTTTCTTTTGGGTTGAAGGGCTTTCAGGGTCAAGATGTTTAGCATCTCCCACATATATAACCCCATAACAGCAGCAGAGGTATTTAGCAGCTTTGGTTTAAAGATTAACTTAACTGTACAGTTCAGAAGCACAGTTCACAGTTAAGGACAATTCCATGAACACTAGTTAATCATTAGAGTTTGCAGTTACATGAAGGCTCCTTTCTTTCTCTGTGTGTGTGTGTGCGAGCACACAAGTGCGTGTGAGTCTGCGCGCTTGCGCCTGCATGTGTTCGATTGGATGTGTTACAGTGCCACGTGAATGGGAGTACTCACGGCTTAGCTCACTAATATAGGTCAAGACTACATCTATGTATGAGTGCAGTGGGGGAGGGGTGAACTTTGCTGACAAAGCACATCCCCTCTCTGTCTCTCTCTCTCTCACTCTCTCTCTCTCTCTCTCTCCCTCTTACTGTCAGAGGCTTAACAGATAGTAAATGCCATTCTGTGCTGCTGGACAGTACTGTCCAAATTCTTGTGATTGAAATAATTATTACAGAGTTGAACTTATAATCTTGGAGAGCTGCTGGAGAGTCCTCCTTTTGATTGTGTTTGACTGTTTTATTTATTTATTTCAAATGTTATTTTTTTTTCTGTAGCTAATGAAGAATTAGACGATTTAAAGTATTCATTTGGAAGGAAAGTAACAAAAAATGTCTCCACATAAGTCAATACAAGCTTCAGCTACAGTATAAAAATAACAATAATGAATAACAATATGTTAATATAGACCACCAATTTACTGAAAACCTCAAACAGTAGGACAGAAGTAATAAGAAGTAATATCGGTTTTGATTGTCTAGTTATTTTAAATGTAAATGCTTAATATGACCATGAGAGTGGAAAAAATGTGACTATAGTGTCTTTCCACGACCATCTTTTCCTCCTTTGTGAGAAGGAGGAAAAGGAAAATTATATATATGTATATATATATATAAATAAATATATCTGAATATCCTATATTCACCTAAATCACTTCTTTCTTCTTTGATATAAAAACAATTGTGTTTTGGATGAAACTTGAAGCTGCTCTGAAATGTTCTGCCTTATGATCTTCTTCACAGCACCAGGACACTGAGAAGAGAAGCCACCCAGTCACTAAAACCAAGGGCAGAGTCCTGCCCACAGACAGGTAGGTCAGCAGCAGTTCATTCCATTTTTATGATGTATGGTGTTAAGGTAACTTTGGGGGTGACACTGTATCCAAATTCATAAATAAATAAAAACAGTACAGTAACAGTGTTTGATCACTCTACAAAGTTATGCTTACCCCGTGTGTCACATGAAACCCATTAGCATTAAGTTTAAAGTGTAGCATTCACACACCTCCGCATTTCAGTGTGTGAGCTCTGTGGTCATGTGAGAGTGTAGTATCACTGATATCAGACTGAATTTCTGTGCAGACATGACTTTGTCTTTCGTCTCTGCCTCCTTTCAGGGACAAGGGGAAGGGAAAAGGAGCTGCCTTTGTGACCAATGGTAGTCTGGTCCCAGCTCTGTCGTCTCAGAGGAAAGGTGAGTGTCTGGGTAGATGTTGTGATGATGATGGTTTTAATAACAGCAGAGAGAAGGAATGTGTAGGGCCAGGATGATTATGACTGAGTGAAACAGATATGAAACTACGACATGAAGCAGTCTCCTTTCATAGAAGGACGGAGGGGGGAGCTGTTATGTAAACAACAGGAAGTTAGTTTTTGTAGTTTACCACAGCCCCTGGTCACTGATATGACTCACTGACTCACGTGGTCATTACTCTAATCAGAACAGAAACATATTTTTAGGTTCAATGTAACTTACACTTTCCAAGGATGTAATTATCTCCCATGTCCATCTAGAATAAAGGTTCATAGACCATCTTTTAGTTTTCTTCAGTGTCAGTTATCCAGTGGTGCATAGCAAACAGGAACTGTTAATGGCTTATTCAGCATGTCTACACGACTAAATGATGCACAAAAATAGGCTTAAAGATGTAAAAAAAAAAAAAAAGAAATTGGTCATGATCATAAAAATGACAATCTAAATTTTTAAGAAGGGGTTTCCAGACTTTAACAAAATTAAGTTTTGTTTAAGTGGTTTTGTCTAATCCCTAATAATCACTCCAAATATATAAAAATTATTTATATTATAAATCTACAGGTTGTCAGGGATGTTTTTGTTTGTTGTATGTATTATACAAATAACTGATTGAAAACATTGTTTATTTTCACGGAACACAACGCTGCTGTGCAGGCTGTGGAGTGACAGTGACAGTGACAGTGGTGTCAGCTCCATTCTGCTTTACACAACGTAGATGCACAACAGTAGCTCTGCTTAATGTAAACAACCTTGCTTGCTCTGTAGCTTCTGTGCAGTTAAACACAGATGTTGTTGCAGATGGAGGCTCAGGTCCAGATACTTTTGGTGAAACATCATCAGAAAGCTACAGCTCTCCATCCAGCCCTCAACACAGAGGACCAGGGAGCTTGGACAGTGAAGATGACAACAACAAAGGTAAAACACACACTTACTATATCTAAAATACTGTGGTGTGCTACGTGTTTTACTGTCAGCACTCAAACATGCTGTAACATGGACTGAATCTGTTCCTTTTTCAGATACAGACAGCCATTCTGATGACTCCAGTAAAGGTCCTGGCCCTGATATGTTCTTCACGCACCAAACTAATCCAGCTGTAGTTGGGGATTTCTCCTCTGTCCATCCTCTGTCTTCCAACAACCAGATGGAGCCCCTCTGCCCAGAGACCCCTCTCTCCTACATGCACTCTCTGCCCTATGTTCTCCCCAATGGAGCCACTGATTCTCTGCATCCACTGGTCCCTCCTCCCAGCCAAAGCATCATCCCTGATGGGAAGCCCTCGTCTGGGACACTGATGATGCAGATGCCTCTAGTGCCTCCACCAATCCCAGGCCCTGGAATTGTGGGAGATCCAGAGAAGAGGGACATGCTCCCAACCTTTGGGATTTCACCGATTGGCCTCCACCCTCCTGGAAGTCTTGCTGTGCAGCCTCTGGTTCAGAGGTTCAAGACAGTTCTGTCTCACAGCCAGGGAGGTGCTGAGGGAGTCCCCGGGAGTGGTTCAACTCCTCCTGTCCCACCGGCTTCACACCAGGCCCCTGTAAGAGCCATCAGTGTCATGACTCCTGGCCCCACATCCTTCTCCTCTCCCCTTCAGCAGTCTCATCCCTGCCAAGACCCAGCCAGTGTCAGCTCTGGTCTGGCCTCCTCTCTGCCACATGTTGAGACTTCACATCCCAAGCACCCCAGCTTAACCTTACCATCTGGCCTGCCTTCTCCCTACACCCTGCCCCCTGTCCCCACATCTGTCATGCCTGCTGTAGGAGCACCTGCTGTCACTGGAATAGCTCCATCTCCTGGACATGTACAAGCAGCTGTTCCTCCAGCAGTGCCCACCCACACACCAGGGCCTGCCCCTAGTCCTAGTCCAGCACTTACTCACAGCACAGCACACAGTGACTGTACATCCTACAGCAACAGCGGCGCTTCCACAGGCGGTGTGCCTGTTGCCCCTGGCAACACTATTACTCTTCAGCAAACCCAGCAACAAATTCCCCCCCAGCAGCCAGCACCACAACAACAGCAGCAACCAATGGGCTGTGGAACTTGTGGCTGTCACAACAACTGTGGCGGGCGAGGCAGCGGCAACAACAACAGCAGTGTCAGCGGCGCCTCCAGTTGCCAAGCACCCTTATTCTTCCCCACCCACCAAATGGCAGCAGCAGCACGGCAGGTGTTCAGCGTTCCCACACCTCTCTTCCAGCTAGCAAGCCTGTGCAGTAACAGCTACCTCACCCAGCCTCAGCCTCCTCACCAGGCTAATGGTGCTGCCCCCCTGCCCCCCTTCTTCACCACTGCTCCACCACCTGCACACCCATCTCCCTACGGCCCTCTCCACACTCAAACTCCACATTCCCAGGCTGCAGCAGTGGCAGTCGCCGCGGCTGCAAGCTACAACCTCCAGCAGCAGATGGCGCCGGCAGCATCGTTCTGTCAGCGCGTCTACCAGCACGTGTACCCAAATCCTCTGGGGATGCTGCCTGCTGCGACACTGGGGGGAGGTGGAGTCAATAAGAAGAACGGCAATGTGTCCTGTTATAACTGTGGTGTCAGTGGCCACTATGCTCAGGACTGCAACCAGCCCTCCATAGACTCCACACAGCAAGGTAAAGCAGCTATGCGGCACAGGGACAAACAGAGGACCATGTAGTTTCCTTGCCAGAGTCAACATTCAGCCTAGACTCAGAGAAGTTAGGGTCATTCTTACCGAGTATATTTTGAGTCGTTTGGTTTGGTAAAGGTTGCAGTATTTGTCAGCACATCTGTATTCTGGTCTGGTAGGAGTCAGACTCATTGTTCTTACCTGGGATAATTCGCAGAGAAGAGAAATTATGGCAAAAACCAGACAGGTTTATCATGCATAGATAACTACAAAGGACAGTTTGTTTTGACTACACCTCTGACTGGTTAGCCAATGAGAATATGTACCAGCTCGTGCTTTGCGTGTTTATAGACACACAACAAGAGAAATCTAGAAAAACAAGCAGTGGGTGGGAACACAACCTTAGTGTGTTGTTGTTTTTTTTTTTTTGTTTGTTTGTTTTGTTTTTGTTTTTTTTTTACTTGTGTTTTAGGAAGTAGTCATACATGTGACAGCATTTCAGGCCAAAGGGTGAATTTTAAAGTGAAACACCTCATGAAAGTGGCTCACAAATATCTTACAAACTAACAAACAAACACAGACAAGCTCACTCCGTCATGATTAGCAGGCTGAAGAATATCCAGACGGGGGAGCTGTTAAGTCACCATCAGACCAGCTCTACTCCACTCAACTCAGAGATGAAAGGTTGAAACTGATGAGAAACCAGTTTGAAGACAAGAAACTTTGTGATTGATTGTGTCGTGCAATGCAAATCATATCTGACAGTATTAATAATAGCCATGGTTGTTCCTCTTGACAGCTGAGGTGAATGCAAAACAGTGACTGCCATTTCATTAAAGGAATCTTAGTCTTTGGCATTTCATGAATGTGCTAAAGTACACAGGAGCAAACACACACAAGGTTTAGAGTGAAAAGTAGGATGTACCCTGACAGTCAAAGCCCTCACTGACCTTAAGTGATTTTCAGATTATTGTTTCCTCAACTGTCCACTGATTGTGAATCCTCTGTGTGTGTGGATACATCTGTGTGTGTCCATGTGGTTGCTTGTGTGTTGCTTTCGTTGCAGGTGGCTTCCGGTTAAAATACGCAGCCTCTCACATTTCAGAAGCGTTTGACAATGCCGACTGAAGAAGAAGAAAGGAAAGGATGAAGACTTCCTCTGGTCTTGTGTCCACAGTGACGGTCCTGTTCTTCCTCAAGCGATGTGTATGAGCGGTGCACTTCTGTATACTTCAGGAAAAAAAATATTCTCAAAAAGAAAGAGTGACCTGCCAAGGGCTCAGTGGACAAAGCCTAAGTACTCGTGCCTGAGAGAATCTTGTTCTGTGGAGATGATACACTGTCTCGTGCACACCAACAGTCTGTGTGATTCCCGGTCCCTTCCCTTTCAGTTTGTTTTTGATATTTTTGCACTGAGGGTTGGAAACAATTAACTTATTACTTAATTATTAGGAAGTTGACAGATTTTTGGGGAAATTTTTTTTTTGTTTTTACATTAAAGTAAATAGTCTCAACTGAAAAAGTTTCTCAAAACAGCATATTTATGTGTTTTCTTCATTATTACTGTTCACCTGGGATTTTACTGTCTGGCAGAATTGTATAGCAGTTTTCAAAGAATCAAAACATAATGTAGGCAAAGTGGATTTTATTTTATTTTTTTTTATTTTCAAATTTGCTGTAAGTTTTTTGAATGTACACCTTCTCATTTAAGGAAACTGACTGTATCAAAATGTATGGATCTCATGCGTTTTTGCCACTTGATATTTGTTTGATTAGAAAGTAATTGCTGCTTTGTACTTTTTTTTTTTCCTTTTTTTTTTTTTTTTTTAATTGTTTTACTTGGTGAAATGCACTATAGTGAAGCAGGAACTTAAGTGCACTAAAACAGTCCTCACTGTAACCAAGTTGATGTAAGGATTCATTTATTTTTTCCCCTATAAAAATCAATAGCAAACTAATCAGCAAATACAGCGTTTTGACTGTTTTAGTATACTTTAGTATTACAGGTGTGAAATAGCTTTTTATAGCTAATGTTTTAGAGTGAGATCTCTGTTCTAAATTAAAAAGTTACAGATGCTGTAGAAATACAACAAGGAAATCAGTCCACCCTGACTCTACCTTGATCCCAGTTAAGTGAATGCCTTTATCAATTGTCTGTCTGGCAGTAGTTTTTTTTTTTTTTTTTTTTTTTTCCCCCTTGACCTTTAGTCTAAAGCCGGGCCAAAATTCCCACTTGCTCACAGAAAATATAAGAATCTATTGTGCTGATTCATGCTCTCCTGAAGATAAAGCTACTCTGGTTTGGACACTCATAAGCTCTGGTCTTACTCAAGACAGGATGTCAGGTTTTTAACCACTACTGAGAGGACTCTCAAGGCCTCAGTTTGCTTCAACACCACAATGACTTGTCCAGCCACATTTAAAGGCAAAACAAATGTTGGACCTATTTCAAGTGGCCACACTCAGACAGTGTGAAAACCCTTGAGGTTATCACTTCCTCTGGCATCACACTGCCACCACAATCTCTTTCTCTCATTCGTGCTTAATGTGTCTTTGACTGTTTTTTATGTGTGTAGAAAGGCAGCTGTTGCTCTGTTGGAAGATGATGTTCCCATTCATATGGCGAGAGTGTGTTTGCTGTATTGTGGCCTCAAGCTACTTTACAGGATGTAACTGTACACTATAGAGCAGAGTCAGCGAATTGACTGACTACTCTGCTAATCTATTTGGGGCTAGTGTGTTTTCTCACACCTCAAAATGCAACACAAATTGGCTACTAGTTACACCAGACCAAGTGAGTAAGTCTCTGGATGTATTGAAATGTTGTTGCTCCTGAATTTGCCCTTTTTGTCAGATGAAGGTGGTTGTATCTCTTCTTTTAGAAGTTGCTCATTCTTGCTTTAATGGAACCAGTCATGAATGGAACGTCAGATTCCAAGATGTTGGTGGTGAGTGACAGGTGACTGCCGTCCGTGGAGCACTCTGTGAAGCATACTGACGCTTTAACTCAACAGTTTGGTGTTGTTGGGTGCAGCCTCTCTGGGCCTCTACAGAGGATTTAGACTGTCAAGCTTATATTTTTATACAGTTTTTGAATGTAGTTCAAATATTTCAGCTGTTGCCTTCATAAGCATTTGAGATGGAGCAGAAGGGCCAGCTTTTAAGATTTCAGTCAAGGGTTGACACGTGCAGTCTGCTAGTCTTACTGAGTTTTCATCTCCTCTTGAGATATAGACTGACGAACAGAACAGAATATAAAGTGAGTTTATTTTATTGAACAGCTGTGTTTATATGTCAGATCGCCTCTTCAAGAGTTGACAGCTGCTCCCATTTTAATGTCAGACTTTTTCTCTTCTTGTTAACAGAGAAAGAAAATCAAACATCTGTAGTTTTGATTGCTGAACCAATGTTGATTTTAAGCAGAGCTCGTTAACACTGAGGATTTTCTATCGATATATTTTGGGAACGATTTTAAATAATGGGAGGCAGTGTGTGATAATATGGAGCAATGTGTTCAATAGTATAGAAATAAAACAAAAGTTAATTAAATCATCATTAACAAAGCTACTAAAACTTATTTCGTTTCATTTATTTCATAGAAATTGAGCATTTTCAAAGGTCTTGTTTAAGGCTTTCAGTTCACTGACACAGAAACTAACAGCTTCTATTTATTCAGCGTAACAAGCCTGCATGACGTGGCTAACCTCACTATTGGTTCAGCTTGGGTTTATTGTGAGTGATAATCTAAACTCACAAACCAGCCTAGCCAGCTGGGTTTAATTCTATATTTTTCTTGATTTAACATTGAACACTTTTTAGGCCTCCATAAGCAAAATTGTCCATAAAAGGATTTAACAGTTCTCGTTACAAATTAACTGCAAGAAACATTGAACATCTCATAGCCTGTTGATGCGAGCACCTGCGGGTGCTTCCTGTCCTCTCTATCTGAAGGTGGCAAAAATGTGTTGGATTTTTATTTTTTATTGAACAATAATACTTTTTTGAAGCAGCTGTTTTGTCTCAGTGATGCTCTTAAGTGTTTAAAGTTTCTCCTAATTAAGTGTGTGTGTATGAGAGAGAAAGAGACTCTACTCTTTAGTTGCTCTGGGCCTTTGTGGACATCCCGCTTGTTTTTTGTGTATTTGACAACCATTACTGCTCAAATTACTGTCAGTGCATGAGGTAAATATTCATCTATGCACATGCAGTTGTTTTTCCTGAGTGACTGCCAGGAGAGTCCAGTGGTGGCGACTATGAGATATTTAATGTAAATCTGTATAGGACGAACGCCCTCAGACACACTGCTGTTCCATCAGACTGTGTCCAGTTTCACTCTTAAGATTATTCATGTCCTGAATCGTTTCCCAGAAAGTTCTTCCTCTCGTTCAAGACTTGTCGTGGATGAGACGACCCCGCTGAGTTCTGGATCATAAGCAGTGACCTGATGTGGACCAGTCTATTGTGTGGATGAAGAGTCAAGTCTAGTGTACATACTGACAATGCACCAAACAACTGAAGTGTAGTTTTGTTGAATTTGATGGTTTAAAAAAGAAATGCTGTACTGTACATTTGCAAGGGGTCACTGCTGCCACCCTGAGTTGTAATGTTTACTCTACTCTTTGATATCTATGTACTGGAAAGGTCAAATATATTTCTAGAGCGGAATTTTATGCAAACTGTTGATCCGTTTTTTTTCCTGTAATTAAAAGCAATAAATATAAAAAAGGAAAGCGATTTGTTCCGACTCCCCTTACATCCATTGTTGTAATATTACACAGTGTTGCAGCACAAGCCTCTAGTCACATTTTCTTTTAAAAAGACAATTTATTTTTGCTTTAAAGCAAAATTGCACTAGTTTCAATATCATTTTGTAAACATTTAGACCTCTATCTTTTTTTGGGATTAACAGCAACATGATTGTGGAATGAGTTAAACTGTGAGGCTTTTCTGACAAAACTACAAGCAGACATAATATCCGCTGCCATTAATTACCGTACATACCTGAAGCTGCTGCTTTTTAATTGCAGAGTACATGAAAGTAAATTATCTGCAACCTGAAAAGGTTAAAAAAGAAAAGCAAAAACAACACAAACAGGGTTAAATCCTCTAAAACCCAAGTACTGATGGATGTATAATTCATCAGAACTTGAATATGATCCACTAAACCACAGCAGAATTTCTCTTTGAAGAACAGGGTGAGCCTGACGACTTTGATGTAGCAACACTGACATTAGATCCAACTGAACTTTTGTAAGCTGCATGTAAACTTCATAAATGATCCTTCATATGACTTACAACATTAATTTATCAAAACCTTTTTCAAAACTACTTTATTTAAATGATAATTTGATACTACATTCACAGGAACCTACAGTAATAACTAGTCTTCTTGTTACAACAAAATATTGTAGATAAATAAAAGTAGTGACAAGTGACAAACGACTTTCACAAGCAGAAATCTTCACAGACAAAGTGATTAATTGGTGTTAAAATATGACTGCTGCCAAAATAAAAGTGTTATAAGTGTGATAATTCATGTGTGTTCAACTCCTGTTGTTCTGTAGTGAGTCTATGAGACACTTGTTGTACTCAGCCACTTGTTGAGTGACGTTCTTGGCCACCAAGGCGTAGTCACTCTCCTGGGATTTCGAGGCGATGACTAATGTTGCAGTTAAGGAAAGATCACTGGTGTGTGTAACTTTTCTAGACACGTCTCACTGAGCTGTTGTCTTTAGACATGAAGAGCAACAAACAGACAGAAGGATACACTCTTTCATTACAAAGTTGTTCTGCTCCAAGTGCTGCCACTTCCTCTCCAGGTTAGCCAGCTAAAACGTAAACACGTACACACACAGACACACAATATCAGCATGTGCAGAAGATCAAGTTTGTCACAATGTAAATTGTTTAAGTGCTAAGTAACAGTGGTTACTGACGAAGGACTGAGTGAACATTTCTCCTGCATCCATCCCCCTTCCTCACAATGTTATAAAAAAAAAATCTTACTGTGATTTTCACAGTGAAACTAAATAAGAAAAGTACAGAACAGGTGCTTCGGTGCTTCTTACAGTTTTCAGGTGGATGCTTACAAACTGTGTTCCCACAGGAGAGCAAATGTTCAAATGGTGTAATGTTCTCAAAACCCTTGAATGAATCAACAAAATCACAAACACAGCAATAAAAACATCTAGACTGAAAATTCAGTGCCCTTTGAACACAATGCATCACAAAACCACCTTTAAGTGTATGTAAAGTGTAAAATGTTCGAACCTGAGCATGAGTCTCATTTTCTTGCAGCTTGGTTTTCAGAGCTTCATATTTCTGGTTCATCTCCTCCAGCAGCTGTCTGAATGAATCCTGACGCTGAGTCAGCGAAACCCGCTCCTCCTGCAGTTTCTGCACCACAGGAAGAAACACTTTTAGTCACCTTGGCAAAATAGAGTGTCACAAATATGAGCATACACAAAGTACAGAGCTGTATACAACACATTGGTCCTGCTTTTAGGCTTTTAGGCCCATCCATGTCTCCAGCATGGCCTGTGTTACCTTCTTCTTCTCCTCTGCTGTGTGTCTCAGGGTGTCCAGGTCACGGTAGGTGTGCAGCTCAGACTCCATGGTGCTGACTCGCTCCTTCAGGGTGCTGAGCTCGGCTGTGATCTTCCCCTCCAGCTGCTGCACCTTCTCCAGGTCCTGCTGCAGACGCTGGGACTCTAGACGGTCAAAGTGAAAATAAACAGGGCAACATGTGTTTGTTCTGAATGCTTTTCAAAGCAGGTGGCCTTTACTGGTGTGTGTGTGTGTGTGTGTATGTGTGTGTGTGTATTACTAACCTGACGTCAGACCTCGGGCGGTGCTCTCTGATTGGACCACCTCTGTCTCCTTGCTGACAAGCACCTCCTGCATATTCCTCAGCTCACTGGCTGTCACTGTATCTACCTGTCGTAGCCGCAACATGTTCTACACACACATGCACACACACACACAACACACAACTTAGCAACATATGTTGCCTTTTTCTATTTTTTTTTTTTTGTCTGTCTGTACACCATCACTACATCACTACATCCTTCCCTCTCAGTATTTGCTCCATTAGTTTCTTCTGGCTTCCTTACTCTAATATTCACATGCATTCCTTCCTTCCTTCTATCAATTATGCTCCTTCCCCTCTCTTCTCTTACACCTCTCCCCCTCCTCCTCACCCTGCTGCAGTGTTCGAGAAGGGAGACAATGTTCTCCTGGCTCTGTGCCATTTTCTCCTGCTCCTGAGCCCTGGACTCCTTAAAGGACTCCAGGAAGCCTGAAACAAAGGAAGGAAGTGACACTTTTCTGCTGGCTGCATGTCAGTTAATCTGCAACATCTGGTCACACAAACACATCATGGCTCCTCTGTGCAGGATCAAAACAAATATTCTGATTTGGTGACTCCTGGTGGCTGTATCCAGTATCTGCATCAGTCTCCATGTTCCCATATTATGTGGACTGATCTATTAGCACCTTTCAGAGGGGGAGGTGCCTCTCAGAAGCTCTCATATTGTTTAAGACAAAACAATAGTCCATGTAACTTTTATTCAGTCAAAAGTCCTAATACTAGTTACAGAAATAGTTTACTTATTGTGCTATTGATGTGAAATGTTAAAATTACAGGTAAATACATTCATTGTTTTAATTCAGGTGCTTCAAGGAGCCTCTCTATGTAATTTAGTTCCAAAACTTCAACTTACGGTCAATTTCCTCCTCTTTCCTCTTCAGCTCTTTGTATTTCTGTTGACACTCCCCTGACAGAAAACAGTCACATTCTTATTAAATTCATACTTTGTCTGCAGTTATTTCTATGTAGTTTAACAGTGAGAGTTTAGTAATATGTCAAAGTGCAGACAAACTAAAAATGTCTGAAGTGTGTCACAGTCTTTGTCAGTTTACGTTGTAATGTGCCAGCATGATATGCTCAAAGATCCACAGGTGTAATTCCAGGAAGCTTTATGGGAGGGGTAAAATCTATTTCATACAAATCCTATTACTGGCCACAATTAAGCATTTCACATTTAATTTTACATTTAATCATACGAATATAGTGCTAATATAAGAGGTAAAGTCCAGGAACAGCCCAGTTAATACAATGAGGTGATGCTTTGACATTTGTCCAGTTAAAGGAAAATCGGCTGTAATAACAATAAATGTGAGTCTGCATCCAAATTGTACTGCACTCTATGAGATGCAATAGTTAAAATAAAATCTAAGTTCATAAAATAGAACAGGATACAGCCATCATCCGGTGTGTTACCCTGAGCTTCCTCTGAGTCCAGCTCGAGCTGTCGAATCTCCTCTGTGATATGTCTGGTCCGTTCTCTGATCTCTGTGAGTCTGAACACACACACACACACACACACACACACACACACACACACACACACACACACACACACACACACACACACACATTACACAAAAGCAAATTTACAAGCAGCTACTGTAATTCATTAATATGAATACGTACTGCCTCTCCATGCTGGCAATTTCCTGGTTGTCCTCCTTCACCTGGGAAACAGGAACATCTTAAACATTTTGTTTACTAACTATGTTGAATTTGTCTTATTTATGGAGCTTCAAACCAAACCTCATTGTCTGTGACATGTGGGTGAGTCAGGTGAGTGGACCTTCAATTTCAATTTTTTTGTAAACAATATATTGCTTTTTTGTAATATGCACATTTCTATTCAGCTCAGCTTTTATTGATTAATATAAAATGTGTAAAGTTATATGTTCATGTGTCATCTTCCAATCTGTGGCTGTTTGTGAAGTGAACCTGTTTGAGTAACTTCTCTCTCTGCTCCTGTGGTGAGCCCAGGCTCTTGTGTTCAGCCTCCATGGCATCACGCTTTGCCTCCAGCGCTGACAGAGTCTCATGAAGCCGCACTACTTCCTGTTTTATTTGTGAGTGCGCCAGCTCCTGCACATGGTCAAATTAGACAAATCAAATTAGAAATGTTGCTGTTGTTATCATTGTTACAGACCTTTGATCTTATCAAAAGTTCAAATGTGGACCTTATATTTGTCATGTTTGAACTAGTTAATGCATTTAATCATTCCTTCATCCATTTTCTGCTGTTTATCCAGGTCAAGGTTGTGATTAATGATTAAATACTTATTTTATTAGGAATTATTATTTTCATAATGACAAAAACACACTTCACTTGTTGATAACTCTAGGCCTTATTTTGGATTCACTGATATGTCTCATACTTCAGCTGATGTGACTGTTAAGAAGGTACTGAATTAAAATTCATGTGGTATTAAAAATGTCTAGAAAATGTCTTTGTGAACCCAGATGAAACCCAGCATTTTGTTGTAACCCCAACCCATCCCTCCTCTTTTAAACCCAACTCACTGCTTCATAGTCCTCCTTCCTGGTTATCAGAATGTCCAGCTCCTCCTGGAGAACATTTAGTCCCTGCAAACAGAAAAGAGAAATGAGGAAAGGATGGGAAATAGGAGAGGGACATGAAGTGCATAAATCTCACATGGAGCCACTGATGGGGACAGGAATATCAACGTATTATCGTTGCAGTGCTCTGGAAAGGTTATACTCTACTCACAGTGCGTAGTTTTCTCATGGGCTGAATAGGTGATTTTACTACATGCTCACATTTTATCTAGTCAATTATTGAGGCTAAGAACTAATGTCATTTATTTGCAGTGTGAATGAGGGATCACTGATTTTACTGTATTGTACGTATGTTCCACTTTCTGAGTCACTGTAATAAATGTCTCATTCAAAGATTATATGATGATATGATGATTTGTTCCTACATCTTATCCAGTCCAGTCCATATTATGAAGTGCATGCCTGGAAAGGAATTACTATTACAACTGCAATATTACAGTATGAAGCATGTTACACAAAAAAGTACAAGCAGATGAGCAGTATTATAACAATGTTAGGATAAAACTACAGTTATACCTGCAGCAGTTCCTCATTGGCTGTTGCCATGGTGAAATACTTCTCTTGCTTTGCGGCTGGCATTGATTGGACGACCTCATCAGCAACCCGCCTTTCCTTCCTGATCTCTTCCTCAATTGCCCTGATTGCCTCCTCTCTTCTGTAAAACAAACACATAATGAGGGAGGAGATGTTAAAGTTTTTTTTTTTTTTTTTTAAAAACAAAACAGCACCAGAGGGAGAAATGTGAAAATCCTAGGTCAGATCCAAGCCCTCAAAAGGTATGATAGATTAGATAGACAACTTGTGATAACTATAAAGATGGAGGAACGACACAAGGATCAAAGGGTGGAAGGGATACATTGAAGAAAGGGGGAGAGGTTTACAGTAAATCCTCATTGTTGTCCTCCTTTCCTTGTCTTTCACCACCTTTGTCTAATTTCTGTTCCTTCCATCTGAAACTCACCTACTTCTATCTTTTTTCTAAATTCCTCTCATACCATCTTTCTAAGCATTACTTCCTCTCTTCTTTCTTGCAGCGTAATTCAAACTCACTTTACATCCTCCCACCACCCATCAATTACTATAAATTCTCCCCCCTTGCTTTCTCTTATTCCCTCCCTTCAATCTTATTTACTCTACTAAGTTACTACGAACACATTATTAATCCTATTCATTATCGTGCAGTATTTTTTAAATCTAGTGGAATGAATGAGGGCGATTCTCAACCTAAAGTTTCCTTCGAAGCAAAGTAAGAAAGACAACAACAAGGGAGGACAGACTTCATCTATCATAAATAGTTAGCAAGCAGGAACATTGTATGTCAGCCTTTGGGTTTTACAACATGGAACAAAGGTCATTTGCTGTGCTGGCTGCGTTAGGTTGACAGGTGAATAAAAGTTCATCTTTGTGTCCGTAGAAGAACAGGTGAGTTTCTTCAGTTAGTATTCATTAAAATGTAATAGTTACAGTAACAGATACGCTAAAACATGCTTACAGATTTGTCAGTTGTATGTACTGCCAATTACCAAATAATAACCATTAACCTTTTATCACCCCTGCGGTGCAACAATTTGTTTTAATATCTCTAGGTGGAAACGTTATTATGGTATAGTTTGATTAAAGAGTTGACATGTTTCTGCGTAATGTGCCACCCTAATCATACATGTTTATATGAGAGATTTTTCACTTTAGTTAGTGGCCAGCCTGTGTATGATAGTCTACAAGGTAACGCAGGTACAAATGTGTAATGAAGTTCGAAGGACTTTAGTGGTATATAATTTTCACAAGATGCGTTTTCAGATTGCTTTAAACTCAGCTGCACTGCTTTCAATGATGGTTGAACAATGACAACTCTTTCACTTTCTACCTATAAAACGGATTTTCCCCCTCGGCTGCATGCTGCTCTTTCTCAAAATGTGCTGCTTTGTTTCAAAAGTTAGACGATGAGTTGATTAGCCGATCACCAGAAAACTGATTCGCAACAAAGCTGAAAATAAATTATTATTATTATTAGGTTAATAGATTTATCAAGACAACATGCCAAACATTGTCTGGTTCCATATTATTTCAAATGTGATGACTGTCTACTTTTCTTTTAACAACATCTTTTTAAGAGATTTATGCTTAAGTGTTACTATAAATTGTTAGGTAGACAAAATAGGTCAATTCTACAATCCAGCTTGGGCTCAGGCTTTTTTCGCTATAAAGGCAATTCTTCTATCAAGTTATTTTGAGTGCACACAACTACATAGTTTGTGATTAACTGCCAACAACATGGCACTAAATACTGAAATTAACTTGAAGTGATGAAAGTGATGAATTGTAAAGCAGCAGAAAAGACAAAAAGCTCACCAGCAGAAAAAAGCTCTTTGATTATTTTGGCAGCAATTTTTCTTGTCTATTATCTGTATGATGACTTGGTTAGCCACAAGATTTTCTATTTGTCTCTTTTCATGGTAGCATGATGGAAAGGTGGCAGCAACTTCTCCTACTGCTCTGTTTGACTGCATTGGCAGCCATGAACATCCTGGGAGACACTGCTGAGGCTGTGGAGGGGATTACGTTGGTATGAATCTTTCTATTCTTTAACATTTTTGACCATGCAATTCCTGAGTGTTATAATTTTTGTTTTTTTTTTTGTTTTTTTTGTTTTTTGTGCTCCAATTGTCTTTACGTGTTTATGTGTAGTAATAACTGTCCATTCATCCATCCATCAGGAGGTAAAAAACTTGACCAACAATTCTGTCCAAGTCATTCCTCAGAGTGGCAACAGCTCCTCTGTTACTAAACTGGTGATTAATGGAAGCCTGATAACTCTGAACGAAGAGGACCGGAAAGCCCTGGCCAGTTATTCTGCGCTGGTTGAACTGCACTTGGTTGGTAATCAGGTGACTGATATACCAGCCAAGTACTTCTCTGTGGTACCACACCTCAGAGTGCTGTCCCTGTCCAGGAACAATATCAACCGGTGAATAAGAAAGCAAATCAAAACATCAGCCATGTGCTGTTCCGCATTGTCTTAAATACTAATTCAAAGAGATTTCAGGTATCTTGTGTTCACACTGCAAATATGACATAATAAAGTATACTCAAAAATGTCTGAATGCTACTGAAAGCCTGAAAGACTTCCACAGGATGCATTCAAATTTTCTTTAATTTTAATAATTATTTAGTATAGTTACTATAGTTATGATGATTGGTGAAGGTGACGATGTCTTATTTACAGTAAATACCACAACTAATCCTAAATTTGTGGATGTTATTGCAGCCTGGATCCTGAGGCTTTCCTTGGCCTGGATGTCCTGACAGAGCTGGACCTGTCCCACAACCAGCTGACTAGTCTTCCCACACAGCTACTCACAGGGCTAAACAATCTACAGGTAAAAATGGCCCATGGCCTAGTTTTTCCAGATACCATACACACAGAGTTTGATAAATCAGACACTGGAAATTAGGGAACTTAACTACATCAAAAATGTTATTTCAGTGAAAGTGTGTCCCTCAATATTAGGGCCAGGGTCTTTTTTCCATTCAAAACAAGAGAAATTACACATCACCCAAGTTTTAATCAGCTGTGTTAACCAAATTATTATTAAGCAATTAATCTAATCCTTTCTGGTCCTATCAGGTGCTGAACCTACAGGAAAACCCCTGGAATTGTTCCTGTTCACTGCTGACCAGCATTAGAGAGGCCATAGCAGCAAATATTAGCATTGGTAATCATTTTTATTCTAGTTTTTAATTTCTAAGAAAAAGTAAGTGAACCCTTTGGAATTAGTTACAATTATGTATAAATTGCTAAAAAAAAAATATATATATATGAAAGTCAGTGTGGTGTTCTTGTCCAAATTGAAAATCAAACATATAGCATACTGTTTGTATTGATTTGTGACTGACTTATCAGGCCTGGTTAAAAATTCTTATATTACATTATATTTCTTATTATTTGATCCTATGTGTCATCTGCAGGTGGTGCAGAGACATTTGGTAGAACCTGAAATGTTTACACTGATGGTTAAGTTCAAACAACATGTCTGGGTACAACTCAGACCAGAATTAAAAAAACATAGGCTTTCTCTACAATGCAATGCATGTCTTTAACCAATCTGTGGTGAAGCTGACTTTCAAGGACAGGATGTTTCACTGTCTCAATAAAGAGACTGCATTAATTAAATTACTTGTATATGTGATGTCTGTCTCTATAGGGGGGGCAGCTGTCACCTGTGCTTCTCCAGAAAAGCTGGCCAGAATTGGTCTTTTAGAGGCTACAGCTGTGTGTTACCCATCACCAACAACCACCTTCACCACAGACCCACAAAAAACACCAACACAAGTCAATTCTCAACAGTCCTTGAGTTCATCCACTATGCAGAAGACCACAAAGTCAGCAATCCAAAACCAAACCATAAACAAAGGTAAGACAGATACTTGACCCATTTTCTGATTCTCCAATTGTTCCTCTACTTTTTATATGGATTAACAAATAAAACATAACAGGCTTAACAGAATGGTCTCTCCTCCATATCTCTCCCCTATAATCCCAACCAGACATGACCCCTGTGCTTGGCAACACATGGAAGTTCACAGCATGTGTTGCAGCCCTGGCACTAACTACCTCCGCACTCATTGCATGTGGCATCAAGGGCCCTTCCTGGTACAAGCTTTTTCACAACTACCGGCATCAACGACTAGATCAAGAGGAGGAGGATGAGGGGGACACTGTGTCAACGGTCCTTTCAGGAACGGAGAGATACGTCAACCATCAGACATTCACCTTTGAGCAAGAGGATGGGCAGATAGAGGTGGAGGACGAGGAGGGGGAGGAAGATGTGTATTTTGAGGATCCATACATCAAGAGGGAAGAATGACATGCAGGGGAGGGGATTTAAGCAGAACTGTGACAAAACACACAGCAGCTTTAGTCACAAGAAGAGGAGTGTTACTTGTGTCACACCTAAAATTTAGGTGTTTAATCAGGGTCTGGTAGAATTCTATTTATTTTATAATAATAACTGTGAAATTTAAGCTGTTTGCCACCTAAGATCACCCTGTTCCTGACTGACAAATCAAAACTAATATGTAAGCTGGTCCAGACCACACATAGGCAAGTGGTCTTCTGTAAGATGTACATTTGGGGTTGTATAGTGAGAAAATGAACCATGCCTCCGTGCACGAGAATGTATGTTTCACGTATGTAAATATCTAGAATAAAACACAGACACAAACTGATGAAGAACCAATCTTTCAAACTTAAATCTGAAACTAGAGCAGAAATAGTAACCACAATGACCAGGGGTAGGCTATTAAATCGCAGTGGGTGAGCTGCTGCATTCTGCTCATACAAAGACACTAAGATTCTGTATCAACAAAACCAAAGATTTACAGGAGAAAAAGTTCAAGGCCAGGCCAGGCAGCATACTAACCAGTGAAATGACTTCTGTTAGTGTATTAGTGCAGCTATAAACCTCTGCACAAATGAGCTCATGGAATTTTATTGTGTTTTGGGAAACATACAACAATGAACATAATTAAACTTCCTCTTAATACTTACTCCCTTCTTTCAGTGAAGATGCTGTCAATGCTTTCTGCCTCATTGTCATTCTGCGCTTTCAACTGGGAGGAATGAGAGGAAAGAAGAGAGGTTGTTATCATAGCTTCCATTTTTACCCACTTCTTTCTGGGTTTTAGGCAGGAGGTGTTACCATACTGCTTACATAGTGTACTTACAATGTTGTAGTCATTTATCATTTCTTCCATCTCTGTGTTGGTATTGAGCTTGTCCACCAGCTGGAAATACAAATAAAGAATTAACACAAAATCTATACCTAGAATAGCCACCTCCCAGTCACCATCGATCACCAAGATCATCCATCCATGAGTCCTAATAAATGATTGTACCAAATTGGAAGAAAATCCCTCAAGGTGTTACTGAGATATCACGCTTATAAGAATTGGATGTACAGTACTGTGCAAACAAATTGGATAATCAATATGTGGTCAAGCTGTTATAAAGAAATCTGAAGAATCAGAAGAGGTCAAGGACAAAAAAAAGACTGGAAGGCCAAGAAAACTTTCAAAATCTGATGAGAAGTTTCTCAGAGTTTCTTCTTTGAGAGACCGGAAGAAGTCCAGCAAGGACCTGACTCAGCATCTGGCAGCTTCATCAGGATGAAGCCAAGTTGACCTTTCTACAGTCTGAAGAAGCGTGATCAGCAATGGTCGTTGTGGAAGGGCAGCAGACAAGAAACCACTTTTTCGCCAGGGGAACAGGGTGAAAAGGCTAAGATATGCTAAAGCTCACAAAGACTGGAGTAATAAATAAGAGTATTATAGAGTGACAAATCCAAGTTTGAAGTATTTGATTTGTTTACTGATTTCCCTTTGAGAGTGGCCTCGATGATGCTAAATGATGATTTTACATCAAATTCTGTGATCCTTGTCATTTTAAATGGAATGATGTGATTGAAAGTTGGTCTCATACATATTAGCAGCTTCCAATGAGTCCATACACATGACTGAGAAATAATTAGATTTGGTCATTATAGCATTGCTAAACAAACAAATCTAAGAGCAGCAAGACTTTTGCACAGTACTGTACATACAACCTAAAAACACAATGCCTCTGGCTCTAGCTGTTGCCGGTGCAAAGGCATAAACAAAAGAACTTCGGTACCTATCAATAGGACTCATGAAGTGTCTAATTTAACAGCCATAGTCAAACATATCATATAGCTAGTGAGCTGCAGGATTAGTCAACTGCAGTCAGTCATAATGGATAATAGCATCAGATAAATAAGAAAAGTGCAAATGTTTTTCTCACAGCACATTGCATGTAATTCCCAGGAAGTAGGAGCTACGATTTCAAGCAGCAGCTCAATGAATGTGATTACAGACAAAGGCTAAAACCTGGGGTTTACAGCTGTTTACCATGTTGTAGTCAGCAAGCTGGCCTTGTAAATCCTTAATTTCTGCAGCCAGACCCTCAGCTCTGAAGGAGAAGGATAATAATAAAGGAATGGTAATTTGGGATTTGTTTCAGTCTGTTATCAAATTATAAAAGGTACAGTGTCAAGACAAACTCACCTCTTCTCATAGGAAAGGTAGACAGAGTTCTCCTGGTTGTAGTTGTCAATCTCTTTGTGCAGTTTGCTGGTCTCTGTGGTCAACTCATTGATTTTACTCCTGCAGCAAAAGCAACAATGGATGATAATCTACCAACAGGGAGTTTGAGAAGAAATGGTTGCACTCCTGGTAACTCCTCCTGGATGATACATTGTATAAAGTAACGTTAATAATGGCTAAATATTTTATTTTAGTTGTCTTGCTTTGTGGTACCCAACTGTAGTTTTTAAGACCCGGAAATGTTAATGTGTGCTACTTTATTCTGATGTCATTATAACAAAACTCTGTCCTGTAACAAGGACCCCTCCTCTGAAGCTCTGCTTTTTTCCCTGCTTAAGGTTTTTTGGGGATATTGTCTCCAAACTGAGGGTATAAGGACAGAGTGAGTCATGTGCTTAATAATTGGCTTAATTATCACACTATCATACCACCGGTTCCCATTTTAATGCTGCCATAACCTAATCTGTGACTAAAAATACAGAGGGTGGCAGTTAGTATGTGTTACCTAAGAAGGCCCAAGTAGTAGGACTTATCCAGAATTTGTCTCTGAGGTCCTGGGAAAAGAGGAAGGAAAGAGGTTGTGAGGATAAAGTAGCTTGCGGTCTAACTTCTTGTGGTCTTGCGGTCTATCTATGAAAATACAAATGCCTCCATGTGAAAAGAGCACACTGATGTCACTTCAAACCTACCCTTCATGCCAGTCTTCATCCCACTGAGCCCCTGTTGGGTGACAGGCCTGTCAGTCACTTTGATCTGTGCTGACAGGACTCCAGGGGTGGCAACTGAAATGCCGCCCCTCATACCAGGATGGCCACTTGTGCCTGGAACCATCTGTATTGAAAGTGAAAGAACAGAATTCCATAATACTAGGTTTCTACTCGCTCATTAGTAGAAAACAATTGTATTAAAGATTAAAGCTTGTTACCAACACTGCAACACCTAGAGTCAGTCTCCTAATACTGATTATGTAATGAAATGCTGCCTTAATGGATGCCATGCTAACTAAAAACCTCCATCCAATTCCTTTCTCACACAAAAAAACTGTAAGACAGATTATTACCAGTTTTAATTGTAAATATGAATTTAGAGACAATGTTTCTAAAGTTTAAGTTAGTTAAGCCACCATTGGTGGACAAGCACAGATTTCACCAAATAAAAATGGAAATCATTGATCAGGGCACTGAGTTTACTTCAGGAGAACACAATGTACTCACAAGAAACATCTCAAATCTAAAATTAATGCACAGTGCAGTTGACTTACCCCAGTTGCAACACGTATAGCTGTAGGAGGAGGTCGGACAGCCGTTGGTGGTCTTCCAGGGACCACAGATCCACTACGGCTCATTGGACGGCCCATGCTAGATGGAGGCCTCTGGCTCGCCATTATGCCTTAAACCTAGTAACAATATGAATATATTAACAGTAAAAAAAAAAAAAAAAACGTTTGGAGCTGCTGGCTGGAAACTAATTTTAAACAACTAAGTGGTGAGCATTTGTTATTATTTCTGCGTGGTGTCAACACCCTGGAGTGAAACCTCCTTGTGATTAGAGGTTTTACACCTGAGGCATTACACTTGAAACAGTGGTGAAACATCACACCCAGGCACTGCATATTTTCCTGTACATTTTATTACTAAAAAGGAAGACTGAAAATACGAAATACCGCATGATGCCAAGGTGTAACTAATTTTGTTCATGCCCCACACTAACATAACAGATGGAGTCTCCTATTGTGTGCAATTTTTTTCTTCCATCCACAGGCACTGCTGATTGTGGCCACACTAATCTAACACTATCCTTCGAAAGGCCTGGATTCATGAACATAATCCCTTTTATAATTCTTTGACTCACACAACGCAGTTTGAAATTTGTGCATCTTGACATTAAGGCTGTCTTAGCAGCTGAAGGATGCCTTTTGCCTTGTGCAAGATTCTCCAGTGAACTTATAACATCTCCATCACGTGATGGAAGTATTTCTGTTTGGAAAACGCTGTTTTCTTGTTAAGTCATGTTACTGCTGGCCAATGCAGTGTCACATATCACACATATTAATAATTACCGCATGAATAACGTTACCTAGCGAAATAGTTGCTATTGCAGTGGTGTATTAACTGTGTTACCAAAGCGTAAGTTGCAGCGTTAAGTTAACACTAAGTTAACAATGTGGCGTCAACTATCGTTAATATTATGAATTAATAACGTCAGGTTTTCTGGGTTAATTTACCAGGTGACACCACTATTAGCGGAAGTTACGCTAACTTTAGCATCAACGTTAGCTCGCTGTCATCTATGGTACAGCATAGATAAGCTAGCTAGCGTTGCGTATCTTTAGCTGAGCTGCTTTGCGGTCGTTTCCTTCGACGGTATTAACCTCTGAAATTTTCCAACAGAAGCGGCTTAGTTTACCTGAGAGGAAAAGAAACAATAACACGGTAAGGACAGCCAAAGGAGCGTCAGCAGCTTGGGATGGTGTTGACGGTATCCCGGTAACCGTCTTCTTCTCCTCCTGAAATTAGGTACAGCAGAGGTTCAAATGTTCACCTTTGCCCCCTACCGTCCAACACGGGGTGTTACATGCGGACCAAAGACCAGTCAGCAGGGGAGTTATATACATATGTGGTATACAGTTCTACTTTATTCTTAAATAAGATAGTTTTGGTTGGCGAGTCCACATTTTGTACTAACTCCTCTTTCAAATCCTGCGAGTTTTAAGCATATGATGCCCGGCACAAGGTTTCAAGTTGGTTCATCTGAAGAATGACGTACGAGAGGCCAGACAAGGGAACATCCAGCCAATTCAGGCATCCAACAATGTGCACAGAGGCAGAGGAGTAAAAATCAGGTCCGTCCGACTGTGTGTTCGTGTTTATGGCTGGAGAGTTGTTGTAAACATTTGGCAGGCTCCACAGAATACATGGTAAACATCAGGTACATAATGAAGATCTCACTGTGGTGCTTGGTAGCTGTTAATCATAAAGATACATGGTGATAACTCCACATTTGTGTTCTGAGAGAGGGCTGAAATATGCTATATAATACGAGTTTCACACTCTTGTGTGAAAGTGTGTGATAAACACTTGACTATAAATTAACTTGTTAAATAGGCCCTTTAACTGGCAGACTCCTGGATGGTGCTATGAAAAGGGGAAGTGTACAACATTACCAGTTACCAAATTTCCCCTGTGGAATAATAAAGTTTTCTGATTCTGATTAGCATGTCAATTGCTCACAGCAACTAAGGCCTTAAAAACTGAAGGACTGACTTTCTTAAATAAAAAAGAAACCAAAAGAATAAAATAAATACCAAAAGCATGACATTTCAAACTCAGTTTGGCCTAGATTATATTGGTACTATGTACCATTATCTGCAAAATAATATCAGCTTATCTTTTCTTGTATTTGCTGTCAGGCCCCACTAGAGGTCAGCTTTTGTCTTTGTTTCATCACAAACACACAAGGTGCCATGAATGCAGACTTTTCTCAACAGCATCTTGGTTTATGTTCTCATAACATCATAAAACTAGACCTGACATAAGCATTTCCAACATTTACTACAGGACAGTGGAATATTACTTAAAGAGGAATGCATAATTTAATCTGATGAGTAAGGCGTAATTTTTCCAAGGAAAGATTTGGATTTGGTGCAGTGGTTAGCACTGTTGCCTCACAGCAGGAAGTTCAAACCCTGGGCCTGGGGCCTTTCTGTGTTGTTCCTGCAATGGACTGGCGACCTGGTGTACCCCGCCCTTGCCCCAGGATTGGCTCCAGCCCCCCCACCTGGATAAGCATCATAGATAATGGGTGGATGGATGGATTTTGACAGAGTAAGAGTAAGAAAAGCACATGTGAAACCAATAACATTAATAAAGCCATTCAGGGATTCCAGCTCCAGAGTTGAAGTAAGTCAGAGTCATTACTGCCATTGGTTGCACCTGTGCTTCTCTTGCTATAACAGAAAGGTGAAAGCAGAAAAAGGACAACGACTCCTTTTCTTTTTATTATTGTATCTTTTCTGTATCTGTCCACCTTTAGCTCAATGACAACACCATTAAAATAGAAGAAACTGTAACGCTAGTGAGAGTTTTAGTCCATTTTATTTCATGTTTAATAATCACATCACTAATTAACAAGTAATCACAATAAACACTTTTTTCAAACCAAAACATAAAATTCAAATTAATGAAAAAAAAACAAACAAACAAAAAGAAAAAACAATGAGGAGGCTCTGCAAATGACATAGTAAGTCTAACACATCCCATTGTTTTTCAGCATGCTCTGCAGGTAAAGTAGGTGTTTATCAGCTAGTGTTACACTTGCATGTCTGGTATGAGTACAGTAGCAGTACATGAAGCTCTACAATGCTCCTTGGATAGATTACTAGGTAGCATTAATTACACAAGCCAAACCTGGCAGCTACAGGTACGCTTTCTTAACAACGAACAAGGATGTGTTAGGATCTTGGTGTGTGTGACTCTCCAGGGCAGGTTGCTGCTTGAGTGCAATATGTAGCAGCCAATATATATATATTGATATGCAGTACTCCCAAATTACAGGCCTGTACACTGACCTCTATACGTAGTGCCTGCTTGAACAAGAAATTCCCTGTGTCCTCTATGATGTACAATATAATGTGATTCAGGTGCATTAGCTTCAGCCGCATTCATCTTGGTTCTTTTATCATATGAATCCATAGAGGTCACTGTATCCTGAAAGCAAAGATTATGAGCTAATCAGAACATAATTTTCATCTCTTAAGACTGGGTTTGTGGGATTGATTTATTAGTGTATATGCATAAATGTGCACTATAAATGTTGTTATAATTAATTGAGCTCACTTCTTAATCAAGCTGCTCTTACAGCACCTTAAATAAAACCTGTTCCTATGAGATTTTAGAGACTTTCTGAGTGTTTTATTTGGGTTCAAATCTCACATCCTCAGAGAAAGTCCACAACGCAGTTTGTGAAACTGGCTGTCACAAATCAAAAGTATAACCCCTTTCAACCATGTGTGCACAACCATCACAAGGCTACAGGAACACAACGATAAATACATATACAAAAGTGTTGCGTCTTTAGTACAATATATCTCAAAAGACATTCTTTTACTTCAGTGGCCCCTTTCGAATGAAAAAGGCCACCCTTTTCAATTTGTCATACTAATAATCAGAATAATAGTCAAATGGTCAAATGCTTCCCTCCCCTTAAAATCATTAAAGATACAGGGACATAAAAGCTGTTCTGAACAACCTTGAAACACCCCCCACCCTCCCCCATCAACCCCTTGATGCTGTTGCTGATTTGTTTTCAGGGCCCTAAAGAGTGCATTGTCAATAAAATATCTATGTACATCTGTGTGCAAGCTCAGAAGTAGTGGTATGTTAAAACTCTGGAGTAAAAGCAAAGCTAAAACATGGTTGTGGACAGGCACAAAACTTTCACTGGGTGACAGGCGTGGCACTCACAAAGCAATTCAACTGTCTGGTGACAGCTGCTTTTTCAGCAACACTCAACCCTCCGCAGGCAAAAGAGCACTCACACATTCTGTCCTTCAGGTGACATTCATTAGAATTTATTGCCCATTTCTATATATTAAAAAAAAAAAAAAAATCTTTGTTAATTAAAATTTTTAAGAGATTCCAATGGAGAACAAAAATAATGTCTGAATTTGCTAATTATAGTAAAGGTGAGGACAGTGTAAGTTTATTGCTCTGTTATCATGTGAGATCTCATTTAAAATTAAGTCAAGGGAGATTACTTATTCAAAGAGGGGTATTTAACCAGTTAAACACCAATCACTCCATCACAGGCAGCTCTCATCGATGTATTAATGCATTAAGGTGCAATTTAGTTGTGTCAAAGCTTCTTAATTAATCATTATTAAAGTGACAATTTGAAAGAAAAACTCATGAGTATTTCTGTGGTTTGATGTCATCTCTAGGGGGCAGTCAATGTAGCTATAAGGCTAAACTATTGAATAAACCAAATAATCAGAAGTTTTGTTCTATTAATGGCTAAATGTCTGACAGACATTTGTCATGATAATCCCTTTAGTGTTGTGAAGGATTGTTATGTCATATGAACTAATTATGTATTTAACAGAAACTGGAAGGAACTTTATCTTTGTTTGCTATATGTGTTTTATAACTAGTGCTGAGTATCAAACTTCAGTACCTTTGTGGTACTGATCGAATGCAGCATCGAGTATCAAAAACTGCAAATTAATGTAAGTTCACATCACAAATTTCCTGTCAGATCCATAATCTTTTATAATCAATCTCTGACCAGATTGTTCCAAATTTACATAAAAATGTTGGAAAGCAACTGACAACACTCTACGAAGTCCCTTCTTTTGTTTAATGAAAGTGATGAGTTTTATGGAAAAAAACTACAAGTTAAAGCTGCTAAGCTTTTTTTTTTATCATTAATCCATTTTTATATTAATGATGGACTGAATAATTAGGTGTAATATGAAAGGAATTCTGCCGAGAATTACCACTTAGCTCGGCAGTTCCCCTCAGCTCCACTGAGCCTTTTAGCGTCTTTCGACTGTATGTTTTGGTTTTTACAGCAAAGAAGCTCAAATAAACTCATTGTAGACAAGAAAGGTTAGCAGCTAACTGGTGAACACTGGCAGGAGACAAAAACAGAGCTTAAAGAAACAGGGAATATTGGATGAAGAAGAAATGTAACTCCATATTAATGCTGATGTCAACATAATGTGTCTGCTACATGTGTAAATAGGCAACTCTTTGCTAACATGTTTGCCATATCAACTTTATAAGGTGGAAACATGTCACTGCTGTGATTACAGTTTGTTGTGCTGCCCCAAAGTAGTAGTATTGTTTTGCTATGAGTAATGGCACTAGAACTGCAGACCATACCCAGCCCTTGCTATAACACTATACTTGATGCAGCAATAGCTATAAAGTGGATAATGAGCAGAATGTAACTGATGTAGCGCTAAAATAATCAAAAAAATAATATCTGAATTTGAAAATGTTAAAAAGACAATTCTGCATGTTGTCCATCGCTCTATGTTTGATCCATGGACTCACTGTATACAAATCTGCACCTAGCTTGCAGCAGTGGAATTAAATCACAACACTAAAAGGTCAAAGTGCAACCATCACAAACTTATTCCCCCTGGTCATCACCATTACAAGTCATCATTTGAGCAACAACACATTAACTGACTAGGACTGCCCCAGAGATATACATATGGTACCAAACCACAACACTTTGAGTTATAATGCACACGTAGGCTTTCAGCTCTGGGTGTGGTATTATATAATCTGGCCATGCATAAAAAGGCAATTGGAGGCAACAGTTGAATACATTGCTACACAAGAAGAGGATAAAGCCACATCACGTCCCACTGCCAATACTTCCCACAAGAAAATTGACACATTGTTAGAGATGGTTTGTATTCAGCTGAAGCATGTCAACTACCTACCAACATGCTACCATTACCCTCATAGAAACACCTGAACCTGTGACTACACACAACTACCAGGACAAATTGATTTACATAATTTCCTTCAAAATACAATACCAGGTTTCCCCCAGTGTTTTATATCTGTTTTGAACTATGATATTCTCTCCTCTGAACAGTTGTATCATTCTCGTTAAATTTAGTTTTCAGGTAGGAAGGACAGCAGGCACATACAAGTCACGCAGCTCTTTTGACTTCAAAGACATTTCCGATCTTCCTCATCTCCCTCTGGACTGAACACTCAGTTACAGCTTCTCTACTTTAGCAAACTCCTTCTACTGCATCTAAGAAAACGTTCAGGTTTCAACATGTCATTTGTTATTCTGCCACAAAGGTAAAACGCACCTTAAATGCTTCTTCCCTCACCACCTCCTTCCTCACTTTCTTCCTCCCTCCCATCTTCTTCTTCTTCACTGTGTGTCTTGGATTACAAGAAATCCTGTGCGTGTTTCCAAGATTTTTCTGAGTACTTTCGGAATAAAAAGACCACCCGCTGTATTGCTTATACAGGAATAAACATACAATAAATAAATGAAAACTGTTTTAAAAACAGAAACTAGGAGGAAAGAAAAAGAAACTTCAAGAAAGAAAGAAAATAAGATCTGAACAGAACACCAAAGCTCATTTTTACACAATGTTGTCACTCAAACACATCATCACAAACACAGAGAAGAAAGAGTTAAACAGCCTAAAATGGTTCAAACAGCCTACTTGTTGTCTAGCTTTTCTGTTTGTCAGCTTGTTTATGGTAAGTGATGGTGGTAATGAGAGAGGAAGTGATGATGACGATGAACAATGAATTACTATGATGTTATCGAAGCAGAGAGTAAGTGGTTACTGGGAACAAACAGCCCCTACTGTCACAAGGGAAAAGAGAAGCTACTGTATATGTGTGGCAGAAGCCAAAGGTGAGTCCGAGGGTTTCCGTGCTACTCAGGTGACAAGTAAACTGATTGTGGAGAGGTGATGCTGGGTCAGAGAGAGCAAAGTCCACCACCAGGCTGCGGTTAAAGACGATCCAAGTGAAACCCAATGATTCCAGGTCAGCAGGCTTAAAGACGACGCAACCAAATATGTGAGGAAACCTTGCCGTCCCCTCATTTCCCTTTACACAGATTCCCACCAAGGCCTAAGCTTAGTCTATACAGTCACTTCAGCCAAATATAGGAGGGTGGGGGTGGTAACGTTGAGGGTGATGGCGCATGATAATGAGCTCATATGTAAGTGAAGAGGCATGAAGTTGATACTAGTGGCAGAACTATTAGATGAGTCAAAACTTTGCAAGAAGAGATTTAAGATGAAAGGGGGTTTTCAGGGGTTGATGAGGGGGTGGGGGGGGGGCAAAAAAGGTCAAGATCCCATGGAGGAGCTGCTGTTGTCCCCCTGGACCTCCACCTGAAGATGTAGCAAGGAGGGGGCATAGGGGGAGCTGTCAGAGCCCACAGAGCCCAACGATTCAAACAGAGAGACACTGCGAGGAGTCGGGTGGTGGTTTTGGTGGTGGTGCAGAGAATAAGAGGAACCATGTGGGTGGGGTCTGTTGTTGTCCTGTGGGGCTGGCCAGGTGATGATGTCGGCGCCATGGTCCGTGCGAGAGCGAGCATTCTCGCGGAAGTTGAGCTTGAAAGACTCAATCTGCAGCAGAAAGGTCGGGGGGGGGGGGGAGAGGGGAGCAGGAGAAGATAAGGGGTAAAGAAAAAATACAGACAGGAGACGGTGAGGACAGGGAGGAGATGATGTTGTTGGGGGGGTTGAGATGAGGAGGGCAGAGGGATAGCAGAATTAGATGCCTGCAAGATAAGAAGTCAAAAGATGATGGTGTGATCAGGAGCTTTGGACTGCAGATGACACTGTGAATACAGGACAAACAGATTGAGTTTTACACTGCAGCCACAAAGACATTATGATGAACAATGTTACCTCAATTAAGGAGAAAAACTGTGTGCATCACTGGCTTTTCTCTGTGCATCTCATCTCACCCAACCCTAAACTGATAGTTTAGGGTTTGACTCAAAACTACACACACACAAACTTACTTGTCTCTGGGATGCTTGAGTCCAGAGCCTGGGACTCACGGAGGCTCTCACTATCACAGGGAGCCCCATCCTTCAGCCCATTCTCCTGGGCAGCGGGGCTCCCAGCCTGCCCTGGCTCGGAGCCTGGGGCTGGGGCCGGGGTGCCACTCAAGGGGGTCCCATTCCCCTCTGTTGTCTCCTGGGCCCCCTCAGCCTAGAAACACATAGCAGGGTGTGTCAATTGGTGGGGATGGGGATGAAACAACCTGGCTCCAAATCTCTAAAACTACATTTGTACTGTCTTTTGTTAAAGTCAGGATTTATCTTTGATGATTTACAAACAATTTAGGAACAGTTTAATGCTCTAAGCAAGACACATCACATATCTGTGAAAACCTAAAAAGATCTGGAGCCAGACTCAGGTGGTGAAAGATGGAATTGTGAAAAAACAACTTACAAACATTCAAACTGAATAACTTAACATGCCTAATGAATGCAGTGACGGAAAATAAACTGCAAAGTCAAGCACATCACATAAGAAAAAGGCAGATGCACAGTGCAAAATGTGTAGAAATGATTTTGCTAAGCTGCAGACTCTCCTGCGATCACATACACATTAAAAATGTCTGAATTCCATTGGAGGAATCAAACATAAAATGACATCAAGCTGTGCTACTTCTAGAAACAGAAAAAAACAAAAAAAAACAAAAGTCAAAACATATCAGAACACAAACCCAGATGAAACCAGGTAAACACATGGTCACAGAGGCCAGGATGGCTTCAACAAACTACAAGAACCCAGCTTTTTCAATCAGTGGATTTGTCCGACAGGCTTAAAGCACAAGGCTGGTGAAATATGGTATAATATAGTTTTCTGTCAAGAAATACCATGAAAAGACCCAGACCAAGAATGTGTTTCTCCATCTCTCAGTCCTTCCCACCTCCTGTGACATGTCTGGGCTACTCAACTACAAGTCCCCTGGTTCCTACTGATGGAAGAACTAAATGTGTTCAAAAAGTAATTTCCTAAAACAGCTGATCACTGTAGTTTTTAGCAGGAAGACCTAGTTTATTTGTTGGGGACTGTTTTCAATGGCAGTTTCACATTTGGCTTTCTAGTCTGTATTTCCAGCAGCAGGACAATGTGTGTCAGATTAAGTCAAAACAAACTACAGACTGTGTTCATGGTAATGGAAGAACATGTCACCCAGTGCCAGAGTGGGGTTCAATCTTGTGTTTACGATGTGTTTCTGATCAACAGTGGAGCTTTGTGGCACAGAGGAATAAGATACATCAGGCTTTGGACAGACATACGGTACTTGTTTGAAGAATACAGCCACTGTTGGTTTTAGTCTTTTCATGGGATTGGAAAAGATAGAAAGCACCACTGCTTTACATATACTGCATGAAGCCCTGTCAGACAGGGTGTCGGACATTGTCTTTCTTAAAGCCTTCTTCAGTTGAATAAATACATAAAACACTAGCCACAGGGTAACCAACAAAAATACAAATAAAAGCAAGAGTAGTTGGTATAAAGAGAACATGTTCTGAAGCTCTGCAGTGAATCATTTTAAAAATAGACTTCAGTTAACGCTCATCAAGAAGCTATTTGTGAAAAAAAGCTCTCTCAGACAGGTTGTTGTTATGTGAATGCTATTTTTAATTGTTCCAATGATGCAGCTTGTGTTGGAGGGTGCAGATGATGACGGGGTGTGCAAAACAGTGTGTGAGGATGAGGATGGGAGTGAAGGATGTAATCACGAAACACAAATGGACTGCCGTAGGCTGAGGGGACAGGTGACATCATATCTGATTGATTTGCAAATTTGCCATAATTGTTTTTGTTTCTTGTTTTTCTTTTCGCAAGTTCGCAAGCTCACTCCACACAATGACCTTGCAAAGAACTTAAATCTCCACGTGCTGGACACAGCTGAGCTGAGTTGGAGCATCCAGACTATTTCACAACAGAAGGACAAACAGTCAGGAGGAAGGAGGCCGGTTGCAGGGTGGAGGGTTTGAGATGTTTCAGGTCGCTGCAGATGGCTTATGACAGGCTGTCAACATCATCAGTGACGGTAGCTTGAAGCCACTCAGGATCTCTGGTGTCTTTATGAGCACAGTGGTGGAACGAGACGAGCAAGACAGGCCTGAAACTATCTTCTCCTCACACTGTACACAGATATTTCCCTGACACATTTTTATTTATTAACATGCAGACATACAGGGAATGAAGGAACTGAGTCAGCAGCAGTGTCCTTCAGTCAGATGACCACCGTCTTATGACCAGGGTCACACAGATTAATGAAAGGTATCAAAAGCATCTAGGAAGCCTTTTTTGCAGTTTGGTCAGATTCTGGAGATATGGTGTTTGGGTGCTGCACAGTCTGTGGAAAATGAATGATGTTACACTCTGATTGTAATTAGGATTTGCAGATAGTATGTTAAAGATGGTGAAGTGATAGTTCAAGTAGGTGTAACAGGAAAACATGAACCTAAACTCATGATGCTATTCAATCATGATGCTGCGTATTGGTTTCAAAAATAACTAGTGCCAGTAGTAGCAGTGTTTCACTGCCCTCTCTAGTTCCAGGTCTTATACACCTAAGGTAGCATGTAACCACACCTTCAGTGATGTCAGTGTGTACTGACCACACACCTGGACTATACGTTCTACATCACTGCAGCAGTGTGAGAACTTTAATATTTATATATAATATATATAAATATTAAATATAATATATAATTAAATATAATATACGCCTGAACATCACTGACCTTCAGGGGTTAAAGACCATAAATTGAACTCATGAGCATTAAACACTTTATACCTTAAGATTTTAGTTAGTTTAGTTATTATGAGGATAATCAATAATGATTTATGCTGTAGAGAGGACCTCAATATTTGACACCAAGTCTTCAGGGGCTTTAAGTTAACCTGAGCTATTACATTACCAAAGGGCTGATATCATTCATGAACACACAATAGTTTTACAAAAAGGCTTTTTGTACATCAACATACAAGCAGCAACTGTAGTCAAACTGTAAACATGCATCATCTCTGAGTGAATGTGCAGCTGTACAGGTTTTAGACTCATAGGAGGAACTAAATAACGCTGTAGTACACTGCCTCCATCTGACCTCGCTCAACTGTATTTCATGTAAAGTATATAATAATGGAGGTGAGTCATGCAATGCCATCATGACTAACTCAAGTAAGGTGCCAGTATCAGGAAACTGCTTTGTTTGGTTCCTTAATATAAAGATAAATACGTTCGTTATGGTTTACAGAGAGAAACATTATCATACAGAGTGTCTTTATGCGTGATCATCTCACCTTGATGTTTCCTCCTCCAGGTGAGTGGCTCACATTGTCCATGGAGCCCACTTTAGGCTGAGCCTTTTCCCTAAAGTTCACCTTGTGGGACTCAATCTTCACGTCCCCGCCACCTGGAGCGCAAATGGGTGATCAGTCTGATGACCATACACAAGCTTTCACAAAGTGGATACAGTTTCTACACGGTGAATGTAAACCAGTTCATTTCAGGCCAAGAAAATCTTAGGTTCTTACTTTATCATTATAAATGTTGCTCCTGAAGTGAAGTATGGCTTATGACACAAGGTATTTTGCTAAATTTATACTTTTAACAAACCAAACATGAAATAACAATGGTGTTTTCCATTTGCCAACATTTCCCAAAGGTTTTTAAGTGTGTACACATCTTAGATGTAGTATGTACCTACGATCAACCCTATGCAGCACACGTCATTAGGTGTTCCTAATAAACTGGCAACTGAGTGTATATATAATATACTACAGACTAATACAGTATTATCATAATTATCAACATTTCCCAGCTCACCAGGCTTGTGCTTGATGTTGTCCTTGGAGCCACACTTTGACGTCACCTTACTCAAATCCACCTTCTTGTTGCGGATCTGGACCTGTCAAACGTCACACAAGCTTTTTTTAATCAACTGTTAGAGAAAGGCAGGGTGAGGGTTAAAAGAAGCACTGGTTTAATCCTCCCTTGAGAGATTTCATTTAATTTCTTAAATGTATATATTTATCAAGTGCTATTTACACTTGAATTGTCACCATTGGGATTAGTGGTGATCACAAAAAACAAGGAGCCATATGTTGCTACTTCCTCAAAACAGTATGTGGCAATAACCCACAGACAAACACAATGAATTTAAATGATGATTTTCAAGATCACATTACTTCCATTATGATGAACTGCCGAGCTTCAGGAATTCAGATCAGAACTTACATGCTTAAATTCAACGGTCTCATCACATTTACATCAAAGGAACCTGGTACCACAAAACCAGCAAAATCATTTGGTACAGGTGCTGTAAAGATGGTGGGGTAAAGATTCAGACACCAAAAGAAGAAGCTCAGGACAGGGCAGTGTCATTTCAGAAAAACCAGAAATCCAAAATTCACCTCCGTGTGGTGATGCTGTCCTCAGAGAACCGACCAATGAAGGAGGCCAGTGGTGTGGTGCTTGTTTGCTTTACTCGTGTTTAGTAAGTTAGTGACAAGGCAGGACAACACAGGAAGAGTTTAAGGAAGCAAGGGACTGTGAAGCAGGTTGTGGGTAAGGGCTGGTACGTTAGGCTTGCTAGCATGCTGTCCAATAACTCGCAATTCAAACGTCCAAGAGCAGTGCTTAGCATGGCGGCCAGGAATAGCTTCACTTCACAAAGAGAAATCTTTGTGTCTCTTAAAGGCTGGCACATTTCATGTACAGCTTACTTAAGATGGCACTTATAAGGACTGTGGACCCATTTCAGGAGGAAAGAGGAGATCAAAATACAAATTTTCACCTTGGTGTTGTTGTTTTTCCTAGTTGTTAAATTGAGTCGAATCATTTGACTAATTGGCCGTTGCATATGAACTCTGGTCGTGGGCCAGACAGTACTTACATTCCCTCCACCAGGAACATGCTTCATATTGTCCTTGGAGCCCAAGCGTGAGGTGACGTGGCTGAAGTCCAGCTTTTTGGAGACTATCTGAACCTACATGGACACAGCATAGCAGCAAGAGGGGAGAGGAGAGCAGAGGAGGGCGAATGGGGGGGGTTTCGAGGATGACATGAGAGGAAATGAAAAGACAGAAAAGAAAAGACACAAGAACAAAAGAGGAGAATAAAAAGAAGAGAGTAGAGGAGAAGTCACCATCGCAGGTAGAGTTAGAAAAGAAAAGACAGAAGGAGGGAGCAAGGTTCACCTGGACAAAATGGCTCCAATTTTTTTTGCTATTTCATCTGTGCTTGCTAGAAACTGCCGTCAAGACGTCTAAAATGATAAATGTCATTCGCGCTGCCATTTGAACAGTGACAGTGACACAGATTGGAAGCGATCCAAATCATGTTTTACCCAAGTCTGAAGAAAAGGAAAACAGAAGGCCTCACACAACCTATTCTATGAAGCATACACATGCACGACGCACAACACAACATATAAACATGTGTCTTTGTTCAGGTTAATACACTGGAGTTTTTGAAATGTGTTTAACATAGACACAGTACGTGTTCATTAGCACAGATTGATGACTGGTGCAGCCAACATTATTTGGATTATGCAGTCAGGTTTGTGCAGTCAGACCAAACCAAACACGCAAGGTATTATACACAAATTAATTGTTACAAACATGGTGAAAAACAATGTATTATTATAATGTATATGTATACACTTACATATTTGTCAGCAGTGGGCTGCTGTACATTTCACACAGGAAAGATACCCAGCAGAGTTAAAAACATAATCCTTCACCTGTTTCCCACAAAATGAACACTGCTTGGTCTGTGTGATGGGGAAGCACCGACCGAACCTGAGTCTCTGCAGTAGTGGGACAGTGCTTGTCTGCTTACACCAACCAGATACACCAAGCAAGGGACTATCAGGCATGTGTGGGTTTTCTGATTGACATTACAGTAAAACACTGATGCTTGCTGTTAATACCCCACAGAACACCACTAGGATAAGAAGGATCGCCAGCATATCGCTGTGTCTGTCAGTCAGTCAGTCAATTACACAGTAGTCATGTCCTAATGCATATTCTTTATGGTTTATTTTCCTCTAAAGGGACCACAATTAAAAAAAAAACAAAAAACATCATGTTGTGTTGAAGAAGACCTAAAACTAGAGAGACCATAAACTAATTAGGAAAACATTTACTGAGCTAGTAAATCAAGTGGACAATTTTCCCATAGACTTCAATGCAGTCGAACAACCAGTGGATTTGCCCCCAGATGGTCATTAGATAGAAAGCAGGTTTAGGACACTTCAGCACTGGCTTTACTTTTCAGACCCATAGTCAATGCCCACTTTTATAGACACTCTGTGGTTTTTTAATCAGCCATTAACTTTTGTCTTTTTTTATTAGTGCAGTTGTACATGTAGACTGATTTTTAATACATTTACACTGCCTGCCCACATAAGTATTACACAGTTGTATCCATATAGCTTGTAATACTTTTAGTAACTTGGCTGTATGCTGTAAATACTCAGATGACACCACAGATATTTATGTATCTATTTATATTCATGCAATATATTTCTGAAGAGGAATTTTGCACAGTCCACTTGTGTGAGCTGTACTCTGGACATCACCACATGGTTTCTACTGCTTGCACTGCTTCACATCCCACAATTAACTGAAGCAATTAAAAGTTTTCCCCGTTGGCCACTAACCTTGCCATGAGGTCAGGTTTCCTCATCACAGTCTTTCACATGAAACTTTTTTTTTTTTAACCATAGACTTTCAAGGAGACAAAATTGTGTTCACCCACTTGTTCACCAAAACATATTATAGTAGTGATTCAAAACAATTTGGTTTGCAAAACAAATCATGTGCTTGTAAATTTAAATTCCCCAGAGACATGTCAGTAGTCCTGTCTGAGTCCATGGTGAGAGTCAGAGTGTGTGTCTGTGTTGTGTGACAGCAATGGAAACCGTAGCTGCTTTTTCATAATCAGAGGCCTGTGGCTACTGATCCTCAGGCTGTCTTTTGGCCAGAGTAGCTCAATTTAAAAAAAAAAATGAACAAAAAATACAAGAGGCAGTAAAAAGACATTTGCAAAATGTGTATGAACTGAAAAGGAGAGACAAGGAGAATAACAAAGGAAGAGGAGAATGTAGTGATGGTGCTGGGAGGTGGAGAGGGAACTCACTTTGCCCTGGCTTGTTTCTTTGGAGGCCACACCCCTGTTCTGAGAGGCAGATGACACCTGGGGAGACAACCCCACCCCAGGTCAACAACGACACCTCGTAACAACACACAAGGAGAAGAGGAGGAGGGGACAGGGCCAAGAATTGAGCATTAGAAAGAGAAAAAATGGGGTTAAGATAAGATGGAAGGAGACCAGCATTAAGAGAGGACAGGATGAAGGAGAGAGCAAGATGACAAGAGAGTAGGTAATATTAGAGGCAAGTGCAGGAGGAATGAAAAAGACAAGGAGAGAAGTCAAGGATTCAAGAAGGAAAAGAAGAGCAGAAAGACATGAAGAGACAGGGGAGAAAGTTATAAAAGGAGATGAAATCCTGAGGAATAAGATGGAGCAGAGTAGGTAATGGTTGGGTGCACAAACAGGAGAGGGAGAGAAGGACTGAAAGGGTAATACTGGCTGTTTGAAAAATGGGCAGTACCAAGATCACTAAAAAGGTGTCAGGCAAGCTTAATTACCAACTGAGCAAAGCAAGCAAGGTTAAATACATGTCAGAGGGTTTTGGTAAATTGGTTAACTTCAGATTTGTTGGGGAATTTGAATCACTCTAACCCAAGGAAAACTCAGTAACAATGATCATTATTACCTAATGCTGTGGCCCTGTGTTGTAGGCCTCAGGTGGTTCCAGCCCCACATCTCAGATTTTTTCCACAGGCTCAAAAAGATCTGGGTTGTGTCTGAAATCACTCACTCATTCACTCCTCTCTACTCACTATCCAGGGACTTCTATGTATCATCAGTAACACTGAAAACACTTTCAGACAATACTTAGGTCATTTTCTCTACACAGCAGTGCATGATGGTCTATGGTGCTTGATTAGTAAATTTTGGATTCCCTAATCAGTTGTACTACTTTTCATGATGCAATGTGGGATACTTTGAGTCCATTATGTAGAATATAATAATTCCCACTATACATTCAGACAACACTAATAAATGGCCCTATGAAGTGGAATATATAGGGAGAAGTGAGTGATTTCAGACATAGCGCTGGTCTTGTGCTCAGAGACAAGCATTTTCCACAGGTGGGAACAACATCCATGTCATTCAAAGCTTGGTGGGTGGGGTTAACAACATGGATGTCATCATCCTTAGCGGAGCCAAAGAAAGAGTGAGGGTAAAATAACCCAAATAATCCAGAAATAACAACTCTTTAACTGATGTATTTCTGATGTGAAAACTGTTAATTGCTTGCATCCACTACCACAGCTGACGTATGCACTTTACTATATGGTAGCTTGGAGGTAACAGTGTGCATGTACAACACACAGAAGACATAAAGGGGGGGATAAAGATGGTGAGTCAAAAAAGGGATCAAGAGCTATTTTTTGCACTGGGACCCCTTGACTGTTAATCAGGCCAAACCTCCACACTGCTGCTTATTATCAGAACACTTGTGTTGGACTTCTCAGCAGTTATTTCAGCAAATACAATGTTATTATATCTGATAAAAATGATGTCCAGAATTATGAAAATAAGACCAAAGCTGGAATAAACTGGATTTAAAGAGCTAAGAGAGAAAACAACCAGATAAAAATACACAGGCTTCCTCTGTTTTTTTTTCCCCCCACATGCATTTTTATAATATTTCAACAGAGGTTACATGTGTATGTTGGCTTGAAGAATGGGTGAAATGGTTGTATAGGAACAAGCAGAAAACTGTAAGATCAAAACTATCAAAACCAAGCAGAATAACAGAACCAAATACAGAAGACTTAAGAAGTGAGACCCGTATGCTACTGTAGCTTTTGATGTGAAGGCAGTGACAAAGTCTTATTTTACATAACAGTAGAGATACAGGAAGAGGTTGAGAAGGAAAGAGTAAGCAAGTAACCATAGGGGGCCAGTCTAACATTTTAGGCCTTGCAGTTACACAGCAGGTTAGTTGAGAGGCATCTGGTCAGAAAATAAAAGCGAGAGGTCTGAAAGCTGCAGAGGAAGCCACGGTAAAACCCACCTTCCCTCCTCCAGGCTGGTGCTTCATGTTGTCTGTAGAGCCAATCTTAGAACGAGCATTGCGAATGTCGGGGGCCGGCGCTGTCCCTGGGCGAGCAGTGGCCCTCGAAGTGGTGGTTGTGGTATTAGTTGTGGTTGAGGAAGCGGCTCGGGGGGCGCGTGGCACCGGGGGCTTCTTCTCTGGTACTGTGCCAGAGGTGGAGGATGGTGTGGCCGGTTTGGCTGCTGTTGTTCGAGGGCGAGAGGCAGTGTTGGTGGAACCAGTGCTGCGGGTGGTGGTGGTGGTCTTCGGTTTGGTAGAGTCGGCTGGGGGAGAGACAGGGAGACTGACTCAAAGCTTATAGTGGCGGAAAAGCTAGCCTGGCTCTCCAGCATACACCCTGTCATTTTTACATTTCTGTTTCAGATACAATGTGCTAATTAGTGAGCTTTAGAGGCGTTCATAGGGATATCTTTGAACCTTGGAAAGAGTCAGACCAGCTGTTCTTGCAGTACTCAGTCCTTATGCTAAGCTAAGCTAATCACCTCTTGGCTCCAGCAGCAGATACATGATAGTGGCATCAATCCTCTAATTTTATAAACAAGGCTAAGGCACATCAGTGTGATTTAAATCTGGAGGCTATATGACTCTGTGTCTACACAAACACACCACAGGCATATTAGCCAGCTGGCCACAGCTAACGGCTGTTTGGGGGTGAACAAACAGTGAAACACTGCAGCAATCAAATCTGTGTGAGGAACTGTGTGTTCAATGTGAACAAACCCTAATGCGTTAACCTCATTCATTTAATCATTAATTCACCGTGTCACAAATTACAAATTGGCTTTTTCTGTAATAGTCTATATAGAACAACATCAAACTTATTCTTCAACTTCATAAAAGCAACATTATCAAAGAAACCCGCTTTGAGTGCAGCAAAGTCATTATTTAAATCTCGTTTCTCCAACATGACTGAGCATCCCTTACTTCAGCACAGAAGAACTGTCGATTCATACACATTTTTTGATATGTCAGCTCTTTCTTTAGAGTGCTGAAGCATGCTGGACTATGTGTTTTGCTGTCAATCCTCCCTGAGAGCCTTTGGTCTATCTCCAGCTCCTGTTAAGACATGTTTAATTGAAGAAATCCCCCTGCTTGCCTCCATGTTTCTAAAGAGTACTTTGACTTGCCATATGAACCCTGGCAGATTATACAACCCAAGGCTGCATCAGCAGGAGCTGCAAACTTCTGTCAACAGTAAGGGGACAGTAATCCACAGACTGCTGCGGTGAAGGTTTTTAACTCTACGGGGCCTTTCAGCAATAAAATCTCACTCTCTACCTGAGCCTGGCCGGCATTGTCATGGTTGGGTAGTGTGTCTTGCGGTGTCACACTCCTGCTGACAGCTCTCCTGTTGCCAAAATGTAAACTAATCTGTCGACAGGAGGAGAAAAGCTGTCGCTGTGTAGGAAGAGAAAGAAGGGAGGAAAAACCTGAGGAAAGGATTACTGAGTAGTGAAGAAGGTAGAGGACAGAGATGTATGCAGAGAGCAAAAGCCCAGAGGTAGAGAGAGCCACACAGTGCAGCTCAGACAGTGGCTGGAAATCAGCCACCACTGATATAATTTCCCTGACTGTCACAGTAAAATCCTTCTGAAGCCACAATATTATCGCTTATCAACTCTCAGTACTACTGTATCATCATAATAGGATCATATTTTGATTAGACTGGTAATGCAACTGCTAACTAAATCTGTTTGTCCAAAATTACAATTAAAAATTAAGTAAATGTGATTAAGTAACTATTAATTCATTATTTTGACAGATGTAATGTAATGCCCTTGTTAGACTTATGTCATTAGATGATGATCTCAGTGATCAGAGTGATTGCTGATTGCTTAAATCCTTAATCAAATCCGCTATTGGCAATTTCACAGGGTGGTGCTTGTGTAGGGAACACTGTGTGCTGTAATACCTGCAGAAGTCTTCAGAGTGCTGGGCTTCTTCTCCTCTCCTGGCTTGCTGTCTGTCTTAGAGGCTGAGACACAGATGGTGTGTTGTAGTCATTGCAAAGGACAAAATGTGTGAATAAAGCTTTGGAAAATCCGGGAAATACTCAGTCATATACTTTAATACTACTGGAATTCATCAGAAAATAAAGTGAATGCTCTTGTTTGATTTAATTATAATACAAATCCATCCAAATCTAAATCAATTAAAATCTCTACATACATAATTTTTATGGGAAACCTTCCAACATATACCCATCTGTGTATCTGTGTGTGAGCATTTCTGCCATACCCAGAGGCTTTTTGGCTGCAATGGTGGCAGTGGTGCGAGTGGATGCTGTCGTGCGCGCTGATGTAGTGGTTTTACTGGCTGCTGTGGGAGCAGTTCCATTTTTGGTGGCAGCAGTGGAGCCTGTTTGATTTGAGGTGGCAGTGCTGGCCTTTGGCACAGAGAGACGCTTCTCTGTGGTTGACTTTGTAGAGAGAAAAACATAAAAACAAGAGGGATGTCAAGGATAGTACAGGAGGAATTCACCAGAGACTGATCGATACATAGTAATGTTAGCAGCTTTAACAGCTACAAATCAATGGGGAACAGCACAAGTGGTCAAGAAAACAAATGCTGGCAGTACTATGATGGGTCATAATATAATGTCTGCATGTCTGGCTGCTGTCATCAGCTCAGACAAATGTTCAATGACTTTACCCAGAAATCCGGGTCAAAGACTCTGCCCCAATGCATGTAACATGTAGGGCTTCTCGAGGAGTGCTCAGAAGCATATTTTTGCCCCAATAGCCCTCGGATGATGCCACGCTCCACATACAGCTGAGCCATCCTGCAACAAGCTGGCCTCACTCAACTGAGTCACACTGCAGCCCTGGGCACTGAGAGGCTAAACAGTGGCTGCTAATTTTATCGGCTGTGGTGTCAGACTTGTTGCAGTTGAACGGGGTACCAGAAGAGGGGGGAAGAAGGTTGAAGGGTCCTCTTAATGTGCTAAGTGGCAAGGAGTGGTACAGTCTGGCATAGCATTACTACTACACTTTAATCTCGTCCTTAATCTATCTACTTAAGTCCAGGGAGGTTAAAATAAAAAGAGGCCACCAGCAAGAACACAACTCCAATTGACAAAATTACCAGATTCTCTTTCTTTAATTACTTTCTAATAACTAAATCTTTACAAAAGCTTTATAGGTTATAAGATATTTGTTTGTGCAGATTTATTAATAGCTTCTAACTCCTCTATAAAGCATTTGCACTTGATTTAGTTTCTATTAATAAAAGCTAGTAGGCACTTATGAGGCCATTCTTCAGGAAACTTGATTAGGAGCTGGTTCCCATTTCCTTCTTTCTGAGTTGAGCCTTATCAGCGCATTTTTCATGTGGCAGCAGAAGCAGCTCCTGTTAAGAGTCTTCATTAAAGGAATTGCACTACTGTGTGTTTCTGTACTCCCTCTGTGTGGTCATCTTACTGTGGACAACTGCTTTTGTTTTCTGACATCCCCAGCTTGGACTCACTTCATATACAGCTTGTGTCCTTGTCGAGCCTGAAACTGCACTCATCAGAGACTTATAATACACTACTGTGAGCCTGTGCACGCTAACAGGCACAGAGAACAGATGGCCAAATTCTCTGACCAAGGCGGGGGGACGGATTTTTTTGAGTTCAAAACCAAAGAGAGCTTGACATTTTAGATTTTGCATACATTTAAACAAAACTGTTAGTTTAGGTCAACAACTAAAAAGATTTGTGTGAAGCAGAGAGGGAAAAATATCAACATCACTTCCAGGAGGGAGACCTTTCAGTGTGCTGCTGGCGAACATCCACGATGCTGGAGAATATGTTAAATCCTTTGTGCATCCTGGTGTGTTGTTCCATCTGAGCACTGTGCGGCCTCTAACAGCCGACACTTACCTTGGGTTTGACTTCACGTGCAGTGGCTGTGGCTGATGACGAGGGGCGGCTGGTAGAGGTGGTGGAGGGCCGCTTTGGGCCGGCAGTGGTTGTGGATGGTGCCTTTGCTGTGGTTGTTTTTTTGTCTGAGGTGGAGGTGGTGGTGGAGGGTGTGGGGCGCTTAGTAGGAGCTGCGGGCGAACCACCGCTAGCAGCCGAAAAGCTTGGCCGCATTTTGGCAGCGGTGCTCGGTTTGGTCGCCCCGGCAGCAGGCTGAGATGCAGGATCATGTCATACAGGATGGATGGAGGGCAAAATAAGGGAGATAAGCAAAGGAAATGAAGAAAGTAAAATAAGGACAATGGATGATAACAGCAGAAGGGCTCAGCAGCACAAGCAGCAATTTAATCGTAAACAATATGACCAAAAATAATAATAATAAAAATAATGATTAATCAATCTGTTGTTAATACAACAGTGTGACTTTGAATGGCTCTGGCAAATACAGCATGTTTTGTACTGTATACATGCAGTAGGCATAAACAAAGCAGTCGCAGAAGCATTAGCAGCATGCACAATGAATCGCTCTCTAAAACTTACACATTAGCCAACTCTAGTCAAGTATACCACACTGAATTCCCCAAAAGTTCTCAGCCTCTGTCAACTTTACCAGAGAAATGTAAACGGCCATAAATATGAAAGCACAAAGGTTACAACAGGTGTAACCATCGTTTTTTCATTCCAACTACAAATTATATATATATATATGTTATAATAAAGCTTAAATTAAACAAATAATAATAATAATTCTAACCAGGATGTAAAAAAGACTATTTATATTGATAGCTGTTACTGTTTGTGACTTTGTGTGGATGCTTTGGAGATGTCTAAAGGCACCTTTGAAGTAGTGTGACTGAGTATTAAAACAACAAACGTAAAAAATAATGCAGCTGAGTAATAATGTAGTATTAATGAGTAATATGAAACTGACTAATCAATTAAATGTTTCATATAACTTGTCCAGTGCTGTAAGTTACATTTCTCTTGTAAAGTAAACAGACTGAAACTATGTTGAATGATGTGATTTATGCAGTTTTGCTGATACTGTCGAGCTGACCTTCACGTCAGTAGAATTAAAGTTCTGTGTTTAGGGACCTTTTTTCAGCTTCTGAAGGGACATTTTGAGAACCACAGCTGTGTATTAACAAAACTGGAAACTATCTCCACCCTGATGAAGTTTGGTACACTGGAGCGAGAGTTGTGCGAGATGGTAGAATTTCATCTCACAGTCTTCTTTTTTAAAATTAAAATAAAAAGTTGACTCATTCTATAACACTGAAACATTTAACTTACCTTGATTTTCACGCTGGAAATGAGTCTACGATGTAATGTCTTTTATAACAGCACAGTGATCTAATTTCTAGTCTGATGAGATCTTAATGACACAAATTTTGTGTCATGGATCTTTTAAGTTTATCGTTACGCAAATAGAAACCTCACATCTTACCTTGGTCTTCTTATCTGCACTTGCCAGGTCTTTGTTGGGACTTGTGTTGCTTCCATTAGCTGCAGGCTTTGCTTTCTTGGCCTTCTCCCCACCCTCGGCTTTTGCTGCCTTGTCCTTCTTGTCATCCTTTTTCTCAACAGTCTTTTTTTCAGCCGGCATCTTGTCCTGCTTCTCCTCCTTTTCGCTCTTCTGCGTTGGCTTCTCCATGGGCTTCTCGGGCGGTTTCTCCACCTCACCCATTTTCTCGGTCTTCTTGGCTTCATCCGTGTCGGCCTTCTCTTTCTTGGTCTCTTCCACCTCTGTTGTCGCATTTGCCTCAGTGTCAGCCTTCTTCTCCAGCTCGTCATCGAGCTTGACGGGCGCCGGCTGTTGCTCTGGGGTCTTCTCCACTTTATCAGTGTGCTGTTCTTTGCTATCCTTCATCTCAGCTTTCTCAGTTTTCTCAATATTCTTGTTCCCTGTTTTTTCTTCCACTTTGGACTTCTCATTTTTGTCCACATCCTCCAGGTTCTCTGCTTTGATCTCAGGTTTGTTCTCTACTTTATCTGTCATTCCCACCTTTTCTACTTTCTCTGCCTGATCTGGTTTGTCTGTTTTCAGCGGTTTCTCTGGTGATTCTTCTGCCTTGTTGATTTTATCCTCTTTTTCTGCCTTTTGCTGCACCGACTCTACTTTCTCTGTCTCTTTCTCCTTCCCCATTTCTGCCTCCTTCTTCATCTCCTCCACCTCTGCCTGTTTGTCTGTCTCCTTCACTTTTTCTGTCATTTTCTCCTCTTTAACTATTTCAGCCTCTTTCTCCTTTTTCTCTTCCACCTTTTCTGCTGTTTTGTCTTTCTCCTTCTCTTTTTCTTTCTCCTCTTTTACCTTTTCTGCTTCTTTCTCCTTCCCCTCTTTTACCTTTTCTGCTTCTTTCTCCTTCTCCTTCTCTTTTACCTTTTCTGCTTCTTTCTCCTTCTCTTTTACCTTCTCTGCTTCTTTCTCCATCTCCTTCTCCATTTCCTTCTCCATCTCTTTTTGCTTTTCCTTCTCAATCTCTTTCTCCACCTTAGCTGGAGTCTCAGTGCTTACGAACTCAACCTTGACACTTTTCTGCTCTGGTTTGTCCACAGGGTCGACCTTCTTCATGTTGTCCTCCAGCTTCTCCTCCTTCTTGTCTGCCTTCTCCATCTTGTCTGATTTAACTAGCGAGGAAACATAGAAAATAAAGATTTTCATTTTATTGTATTGTATTACTGTACAACCTATATATATATATACAACCTAACTGTAACCTTTCACTATATTATAGAGATAATTGGTCTCTTATCCAATAACAAGAGACACAGTCACCAATGGCAGGTAGAACAAGCAGCCACTTCAATGTCCAATCCAAAAACACATCTCAGATGAACTCATCACCATTATGAACTAATTTTACTTTCTCTGCACACACTCAACAGAATATTAACTCAGACCACATCAATAAAAAGAGCTCAGCAGGGACTGATGGTTTTCCCTCAGGCTACTAAACAAACTCAAAATGAAGCACTGACACCGACTCCTTCTACAGTTTTACGCAGCCTTCACTGAAACTATATTTCATTCCAGGGACGAATTATGAGAGAGTGGGCCCCTGGGCACAGACACATAAAAGGCCCCCGTCACTAGCGCTTTGCATTTTCAGCACTCTGTGCAGCTTAATAGAAGCTTTAAAATGCTGGCACTGGTGCTGGTTGAAAGCTGCAGATGAGCGTCAGGGTTTTTGTTCAGGCAGTTTGACTTCTTCCAGTGACACACTGACACTTGTCTGTGCAGATGTTACACCAAATCCTCCCGGGTGCAACAGAAAATAATGTAGAAAACCACAATTTTTTGGCTTATTAAAGCCTGAATATGAGGTAAGAAGTTATAATTATATATATATATATATATATACTGTCTCTTATA
>CM076667.1:6425500-6477975 GCA_038496675.1 Rachycentron canadum
TGTGTTTGTGTGTGTGTGTGTGTGTGTATGAGGAGGGGGAGGGTTATCAACATGCTACAAAGCCCAGAGATGACGTTCCACTATGCTTATATACTCTATCTCCTGCCACAGGTCAAAGAATTCCCTTCAGTCAGTGGTGTCTTTGGATTAATCACACACAAGAATGAAATTTCATAGAAACCAGTCTGAAGATATAGAAATCCCAGGGAAATACACATGCAAACGTACATGTGCAGATCTCTCAACTCCTGATTCAATTACAGCATGATTCATAGGCACTATCATAAATGCCACCCCAATACAGCAAGGCATGGACTGTCAGCAGTAGATACTTTAACTAAGGAACAACATCCATTTTAACGATCACTTTGAGCACTCACTAATTCATCTGCACTGTTTGTGATGACAAGATGTTAGCCTGATGTCTTCAGACAGCAGCTAGTTGCTCCCTGGCAGAGACACACTGAAGAAAGCACAATCCACACACGCGACCTACACGACCTCACATCTTGTAAGTCGGAGATAACATCTTCTCGACAAACACAGACAGAGCTCTGATCAGTCTGCAGAGTCTGTTTCCAGTCTATCCCTCATCTGCTCATAGATTACCTTAGCAACACTTTGTATAAATTTGTAATTAAACTGTTATTAACTAGCCTAAAATTTCTTTTTGGCAACACAATTATTTTTGAAGAATAAAAACTGAAACAGCTGTAGGTCTGGCTATCCCTCCTAATTGCTGCAAAATGCATGCTGATATACACCAAATTCAACCTGGCTCAATTCATGTATATCTGCAAATCTTTCTGATGAACATATCAAGTTTCTATTATTAATGTGTTCTGTGGTTGTGAAGTTAGCTGAAGAATTTCTAAAATACTATGTCAACGCTGCACCTCGTTGTTCAAATTTTTCCGATAATTACAGAAATGATAAATAAAAACCTAGTTTGGAATCATGTTCCTTAAATCAAAGAAAGAATATGGGTGACACCAAAGAGTCTGTAAAAATCTGGATGTGAGAACATGCGTGATAAATGCTGTGGGGATTTCACTTTGGTCAATCATCTCACATGACATCATCTCATTGTGAAAAATGGCTACATTCGCCTACATTTTGACGTAATGGAGAGAGTCTAGTTCATGTCTATGAATTAATGACACAATAACCAGCAGCTCTTACTATTCCCCGAGAAGCAGCTGCGACTGCCTGATCTAAGTTCATCATTCATAATGAATGAATCTGGTGCCCTTAGCTAATTTAGCCAGCTCTGCTCCACCCACTGATGTCTCTGTCACAAACAGAAAAGCACAAAACCTCAGATCCTGTTTGTGTTTACAACCGTTTGCCACCACAGTCATCAACTCTGTATTACACATAAAATGTAAACACATGGAAAGACAAGGGAGTTTTTCTACTCCTCCTACCACCCCCCTCATTATCCCAGGGGGCATGCAATCTGCTGGCCATGATAGACAACAGCACAGAGCGCTGAACCGGCTCCTTAAACTAAAAGCTCATGGGATAGGGCTCCACACTGAGTGAGATGGGATTAATCCACAGAATAAAGAACGACAGAGAAATGCGTGTGGAAAAGTGTGATATATCTATTACAGCTACCATTAGATGCCATGTCTGTCACAGGTTTATTCATACAGCCAATTTCAAGAATGTGATGAAAACGGATAAATCAATTGAGCACTTATGGCATGTTGTCTGGACAAAGGAAAATGACACACAGGAAATATCTAAAATGGTATCCTGGAGGCACAAGAATGAAAATGTCACCTGAAAAAAAAAAAAAAAAAGACTATTTTTTCACATCATGTGAAAAATGTGCTACTGTACTTGCACTGGTGCATAACAAAATAAAGGTCAGAAAGTAATTTTGCTTTGGTTGTGATTTCTTGATTTAATGAAACTATTAGTCCACAGCTCTACTACCTTAAGATAAATCAACATGTTAACATGTTTACAATATTAATAAACCAATGTTTATATGTTTATATATATATGTCATATTTCCCATTTTGTTGTTGAATTACTACATCCAACCAAAGAAAGACTTGTCCATTTTGTTTTTGCTCTGACAACATCACTTGTTTGTGGGGTCAAATTAAAAATCTGAGCATCATTACTGTCATTTTAATGCATCATCAGAAGGCGATTGTCTAAAAAAAGGGAGTAAATCAAAGTTTATTTTCATTCACAGGACAAAACATTACATGATAAGATGAAGAAGGAAAACCGATTTCATACCCATGCCATATTTACACCAAATTTGTTAATTAAAATCAAAATTGAATGAAAAGAAAAGGCTGGTTTTGCATCAAAAGGGGGGCTTTGGGTTGTGGCTCGCCTGCAACTCCTGTTTGCTGTCGGTCAGTTCTCTGTGAATGAAACCATGGCCAAGCCATATATTAAGCCTCAGGTGGCATTTCATTTCATTTTCTATTCTGGATTAGTCAACCTGTGTCACAGCCAGGCACACACACACAAAAAAGTCACCTTACCATCACTCTATCCTGCCCACTCTTCTCCAGGCTGCTGGAAGATTATTCTCATGCCGTTGACAGCTCAGTCGCTGACCCACCTATGGCATTTCACCCTCCTCTTTCTCCATCTATTTAAGATACAGCTTTCCATTTTTATTGAAAACCGTAAATAGGGGAAGTCTCTTGATTCATTTCAATATAAATTGACACACACATGCCAGGAATTCCAACTTTCCATGGCTCAGTGTAGAATGTGTGCAGCTTTATTGTCTGGTCCTTAACTCCTACTGTTCTTTGAGGGTCCTAAGTCTACACATTTTTATTTATCTGTCTCCCTCCTCCTGTCCCTTGCAGCCTGGAATATATCTGTATTTCACAGAGTGGTACATAAATCCACCAGTGTCTGTTGTGTTTACTGTTTTGCATCATTAAGATGCTAAAAGGGGAAGCTTTGCTGTTTTTGACTACCTCCCACTGAGATTTGTACAGTGGAATCATTACCAAAACCCTGTACCACAAAATCCTAAGCAGTTTCATGCAGCTCTCTCTTTTTACATTTTGTTATGTTACCCTACTGGTGTTCATGTTTGTTTTCCTCTGACCATCATAAAAAAGAAACTAGACCTCAGCATCTACATTTTTCCTGCATTATTGTCATGGCAACAATGAATGACAACAGTGTCTCCAACATACGTGCACCACGGTCATTACTGCTGGTAGAAAATTTTAATTAATTTAAAGGGCATTTCAAACACAACAGAAAATGCATCTAAGTTCAGAGAAAAACACAATTAAAAAGAAAGGACAAAGACAAGAAAAACTAAAGAAAAGCTAAAAAAAAGCCCCAGATATTTAATGATTTAAAAAAAATACAGAAGCAGATTAGATTAGGCACCATTAAAGGCAACAAGGTACCTAGAAAAGGAGGTACCTTGGGAAAAGTTAAAGGCTGTGGTCCTAATAATAAAACTTTTGATTTAGAATTTTCAAATTTATTAAGGTTATAGGAATTGACATTAAATACTATCGAATTTTGTGAGACCCCACAGGATTTGAGAAACAAACAGAAGTAGATTTCATATCTTAGATTCCTCAAAGTGGCTACTGTTAGCCCTTCAAGAATTTAGAATATTTCTTTGAGTGCAAAAACCACCAAATGCTCTAAAGGAGCTGGCTCCTGCCCCTAGAGAGCAGCAGGGTTACCTACCTCAGAACTTTCCAAATAAAAGCACCTCAGAGCCCACATCAATGCGTCCGGGTGCAGAAACATCTGAACACCCACTGTTCATGGTGGAATTGCTGCAGAGAAACCATTACTGAGGGGGACCAATGAGGAGAGAATTGGTTGGGCCAAAGAAACACAAGGGATATACATTAGACCAGTAGCAATCTGTACTTTCTTTACCAACCGCCATGTGTTGAGATGACACGTATAGTTCCTAGGGGGCACTTTGCTGGCGATTTATTCAGAATTCAAGACACACTTAACTTGCATCACTACCACAGCATTATGCAAAGATATACCATCCCATCTGGTTTGTACTTAGTGGGACTATCATGTGGTTCTTGACAGGACAATGACGCAAAAAAACATCTCCAGACTATGTTAGAGCTATTTAACCAAGACGGAGAGTGATGGAGTGATGCATCAGATGACCTTGCCTCCACAGCCACGTGACCCTCACTGAACCGAGATGGTTTGGGATGAGCTAGACTGCAGACTGATGGAAAAGAAGCCAACAAGTGCTCTGCAAATGCAGAAAGCACTTTTTTTAAATAAGAATGCAAATGTGAACAAAGCTGCCCATAAGTACTAAGCAATTGTGGATTGGGGAAGTTTAAGATTTTTCAAACGTCTTACTATATGTGGGTGTGTAAAAAGTGAAATGTTGTGGTTGCATTCCTTTTGGGTCTATTACATTTCCTGTTCGTAGATTAATTGGTATTGTTGTGAACCTTGTGTCTGGTAACCTACAATATTATTATAAAAGATAATGACAAAGTAGAGTTGATTTTTTTAAGTCTAGTTCATAGTTTTGTGTATGTATCAAATGTAAACTCTATCATTTGCAAGTGCATTGTCAAAGGAGCATCTCATTAACTCCAGCATCTGTTGTTGCTGTTCCTAAGGCAACAATAACTGATCCTTAGTCTCTATAGCAACCCCTCTTCCCTGTTCTTTTCCTTCTTCTTGTCCCTCCCTCAAAAGCACCGCATGTCTTCGTCTTCCACCAGAAACCTGAAAACACCAATCTAATCTATATCAACAATTAAATGGAAAGTCTTCATCAAACAGTTGTAATGTCAAACTGTGTGACTGTTTCACAGAGAAGAAAATCAGGTTAAAGAGGTCAATTACTCCAGTGGAAAATCAGGGTGTTGTGAAAACCTTCATTATCACATGGAGACTTAATAATTGTGCATCCAGGCAGAGCTGTTTCCAAAACCTGCTCTATCAAACTGAGCTGCTAAGTGGACTGTTCTCCTGGCTGCAGTGGCAAAAAGGGCAAGCTGTGCACCGTGCTACTTACTTGTCTGGCTGTCTAATAGTCTCTCTGGCAGTCTGGATTCCTTTCGAAGCTGTACAAGATGCTGGCTTAAAGTTAAGCCTGGATGGATCCAGCAACAAAAATGATTTAAATGCTTTAGTTTTAATGGCTAACACTTACATTAATAGAAAAACATTATACAATATACATGAAGCCTGTAAAGTACTTCAGCATATAATAGTACCCTATTATATAAGAGCTGTAATCTACAGATGGATGCCAAGTGAGAGAAAAAAGACAGCACTAACTGTCTCATTGAGGTCCACTGTGAGCCTCATAATATGGGGTCCTCACACCTAAACTACACAACAGGCTCTCAGTGCCTTTCAAACCAAACAAACAAAAAAAAAAAAAAATCATTCTGGGTGTTCTCTGATTCATAGCCTCTATGGGCAAAGTTTTGGAAGAAAAGGCAACTTGAGTTTGAGTCAAATTTGGTGCTAGTCTGATGTGATCTACAGTATTTACTCACAACAACACACATCCAACATCTTTTGCATTATGGCCGCGTACTTAAGCCTTGAATATCTTCACCCAATTCTTCAAGTGTTATCGATTTGGGAGTCTAGATGCAAATATCAATGTCCTACATTATCTAAATTCACATAATCGCTAATAATCATTCCCGCTGATTTATCTGACTTAGGATTCAGGAAAATGATTTTATACACCCAACCATCTACCCTATGAGTTTTTGAAGTGCTAGAACAACGCCACCCTCCCCTCCGCCTTTGCCTATGACAAATAACAGCCATTAGTCACACAATGACACATTCACTTGATACTTGTCACATGTGAATTTAAATGCTTGAAGAAACAACCATGGCCACAATTTCTCTGAAGGATAGTCTTTTCATGGTGGAGATTGTTGTCTATCAGGATGCTTAAAAAAAAAAAAAAAAACCTCTGGTGGTGATTGAAGGCCACACTGTAGCATTCATATTTTAAGTCTGAGAGTACCATCTTTTGAACACCTTTGAACATTTATTATATTCCCACTTTCTTTTATTCTGGTTATTACTTTCAGTTCAATTGGTTGCATCCAGAAAGGTGCTTCTGTGAACAGCTGGGCAAATGTATATAGCATGCTAAGCTTCTTTACCTTTACCTCTATACCTCTATATTTACTTAACATGTAAGTATAACATTGTTATACTTGTTTCTGTCCTTTCTCCTTCTATCTACAAGGTTTTCGTACACTGATGTCTTACCTGTTTGAATCTTTATGTATGTCTATCTCCCTCTGTCTTTGCCTCTACATCCATGAATCTGTTCCTGCCTAAACCTTTTTTACTGCTCTGTTAGTCTATCTATCTGCTTGCCTGTCAATCTTCTTCTATGCCTCTGCCTGTATGCTTTATTGTTGTGTTTTCTTAAATTCTCTGAGTCTGTCTGAAGTTTGCCTACTGGGGAACAGCTAGGCCTCTTCTGTTGTCAGATACTACTGTTGTCATCTAAGCATCTATTTATCTATTTTTTGTATAGATATGTATTTTTTTGTATTTAACAAGAGCTGAATCTGCAAAACAGACTATTTTAACACATGTAGTATTTCCCTTAGCCTCCGTTTCAGCATCTTAGCCACACCTTAACTTACTCAAGGAAGCTGTGCTGTACAACACAGGGTAAAAACATCTCAGGGGTTGAATATGTCATGTATGAATGTATCTTACAGCCCCAGTACTAAAGCGCACATACTTAAAACCAAGCTTAGCACTGAAGATACCAAATACATTTTAAAACATGTGACACCCACTTAGGGAATATGCTTTTTTTCTTATTCTGCAAAGCTCACATTTTGTAATAACTGTGGCAGGACACTAAAATGCATAAAGTACAGTACAGACCTGATTGTTAAATCAACCTGCCACCTAAGCAAAGTTTAGATAATAAGAGTTGCCCTATTAAATTGGAAATCAGGTCAACTTCTCTTTACAGTGTTTAAAAAGTAAAAGAGATTAATTTTAAGGGTACAGTCCATGTAGACTTATGGTATTCAGTTTAAGTAAGCATTTTATTTTTTTAATAATTCATTTTACAAAACTGGAAAGATTTTATTTATGAAAACAGGGCTCTTATCACAAATGTCAGCAATAATAATTGTTTAATAGATGTAAAGAAATGTGGTTATGGATGGCAGAGATGGATGTTGGTTCTCTTCGAATAGATAGAGTTTCAGCACCACGGACAGAGACGACATGTTCTCCTAAAGGGCAGTTCCACCAGTTTAACCCATAAATGTCAGTTTCATAACAGGAAATAGTAGTCAGTCTGTTACAACAGTTTAAAAAAGTGTTGTTTGGCTGTGGAGCAGCTTTGTCAAGTCTGGTGATGTGACCAGGGTTATCTTTTTGTTTGGCTTGGAGACTTCAAATGGTACAGATGGGATGAAGGACAGATACGCTGACAGATTTTCAATTTTCATTGAAAGTTTGAATGTTCAATTTTTTCAAAGGAATAGGTATTAGGAGAAACTAAAAAATTGTCTTGACATGGCTCATGCCATGTTGTTGTTGTGGTCCATCATTGTTTTTATGTAATGGTATTGCACCATTTGAGAAAATCCATGTTCACTACCCATTCATGCAAACTGAGAAAAAGCTTTTCTAGTTCAGGATGTGGTTTGGACCAGGAGGCACTGGGGTCAGCTGTTTGTAATGCAGGAGACAAACTCCAAACTCAACCAAAGTTTCCACTGACTGAACTGATACAACTGCCTTTTTAAAATGTCAACATCAAAATTTATTAAATCTAAAATGCAGCCCACACAGCTGGCTTGGGGCCATCTCTGTATGGGTTGTGAATCTGTTGCTGAAGCATGGTACATCGTCAAAAAAAAAAAAATAACCCAAACTGACTCACACTCTTATCCTACAGTTAGCTGTTGGCTGTTACAGTGGCGCCAACAAGGCAAAATCTCAACACTTACCCCAAAGCCGTCAAAAGGCATTAGCTCATCCTAGTACAGAGATGGGGCCAAACTGTAAATGCACCTTATGGGCTACCATCTAATAGCCTGTGCCCCAATAAAAGAAGCCTAAACAACAGCGAAAAGCACTATGTGGTAAAAATAGACCGCTGATACTGTATATTCACGCCTGCCTGCCTTTTGAGGATTTGTATTTGTCCTCAAATAGCTTGATGACTCAGTTGTGTGCTCTGTGTGTGTGTCTGCATAAGGAGACAGGACCACAGTGGTGGCATATTTGCGTCTTTGCGTCGGGCTTTGGTGGTGAAAGAGAACAGGTGTTGTTGGTACCACATCTACTCTTGATTTGAATAAGACGGCCTAAGCTGATAAAAATGGTGAGGCTGAAGCAAAAAGCTGTGAGCTATAAAACCAAAACAATGAGCTGAAAGATGCTAAAACACGACATAGAGCTGAGTTGAACAGCAGAGTCGAGTAATAATTCTCTCTGTTCTGAGAGTAACCCCTGCAACATGACCATTTATATAAAAATATTGATTATTGCAACCGCAAGTCTATTTCATGTGATCACTTCTTTGCCTTTGAAGAGTGTTTATGTTTATATTTCTGTCTGAACATATGTGGGTGGTGTATGTATGTGTGGGTGAGCTATTACCTCAGCCTGTAAAATAATCCTTAGTAAAATAATCCAGATTTGGGAAAAAAAAAACAAAAAAAAAACACACCAATAAACTCAAACTTGATTTATTTCCTTCAATTAATATCTTGAAAGCTGTTTCTATGTTAAACTGACAGATCTGGATACAGAGGATCTTCCGCCGTCCATTGCTGGTATATTTCCTCATTTCTGATTTGCTCTATGCGTCTTTTCAGTTTTCTGTCAATCCTTTTTTTCTTTCCTCTCTACTCCCTCATATATTGTTCCTCAGTGTTTTAAACATAAACCTCCCTAAGGTTTGCGTTGTTCTCTATCTGCCATTTTCATTCATATATATATTTCTCTGACATCACATGACAGGTTTGTCCTTATCCATTCCCTGCCTTTTCACCTCTGCATATCACTGTGAGTCCCACAAGTCTTCAACACCATCCTCTCTTCATCCTTTATCTTCTGCCTCCTTGTCCTATTCCTGCAACCCTCTTTTACCCTTATGCTTCACTCAAAATTATTTGAAAGCCGTTCATGACTCTAACTCTAGTTTTTTTTTTTTTTTTTTTTTTTTTTTTATGTTTTGAGACATTCTCTTCGTGTCTGTACTGTACTCTCAATGATATAACCTCCCAAAGTCTCTCCTCCTGTTTTTTTTGATCATGCTCCACATGCCTTCTTGTCTTTTGTTCAAGGCTTAAACACCACTCTCGGTGACAGAAGAACCCACCCTTGGACACTGACAAAAGGTCTCATTACACAAAGGGAAAACAGAGCCAGCTGCGTTTAAAATTCTGCCTTGTTCTTTTTTTCTTTTACATGGATTCACATTAACACAAACAGAAGACTATCAAGAAGACTAGGGACTCGATGGTGCTTAACACAAACACACATATATGCACTAAAAAAAAAGACGTAAAAAAACAAATTGTGAACATTTAATTTGAAATCCAATCTGGTCTTACATAACAGTGATGCAACATGCACAGAAACTTGCATCAAGCGCAAACACACACATGCATGGGGACCTACATGCCACACACATATCAGTGTATATTCACATTCACTCATGAGGATACTCTGTATAACAGATATTAATATTCAACCAAACAAGTATAAATACAGGTGCTGTTTCATCTGCAAAGCTGTGATATATTTTTATCTATGTGAACTTGAAGTTGCACAAATACTAGTGCAAGCCATTTTGTTCTTGTGGAAGGATGTGGGGGGGCATTGAAGCTGCTTAATAGCCAGGTTCAACAGTCTGCTGTGTTCCTGTGGTGAGCTGAAGGCTGGCTCAGTCCTCATTACAGCCTCCAAAGGGAGGCAGAGACAGGAAGTGTTGAAAGGAAGGACGAGGAAATGAATCCTCTGTAACTCAGCATCTCCATAAATCACAACAGTAGACACAAAACATTTCAGCAGACACACTTATGCAGACGCACTATCATGCACTTCCAAGCAGTGGCATACACTTGTGCATGCACAAATGCACTTAGAAATAGGCACATTCTTGCATAAACGTACATAAACATACAGGGTTCATCCACACAATCATTTACACACAAAAGCACAACCAATTCCATTTTAGCTTTCATGTCTGGCTGCTGTAAAAATTATTGTTTCCCAGTCTGCTGAAAATATTTCTCCAACAAATTCCTTTTACAATAAATCAAGAGTTTCACATGAAGCTGATCAACAGCTCAGCTTTGGCTCTCAATTGCATCTTATATGTCTCATTTACATCAGTTAGCACACATGAGTCAAGCTGCTCTATTTTAAACTGCTCATCTCTAGCTGGCATGGATATTTCTTTTTGCTATTCCCAGTGTTATTCCTGAGTCTGTCGGCAGAGACTGCTTTTAATATGCCACACTGCGACCATGACAGAAAACCAAACAACAGCTTTCATCTGGTTTCTAGTACAATTTCAGAGATCCATCTGATTTACATCAGGTAATACAATACATTTCCTTGGCAAGCCCTCCAGCACCTCCTGGGGGGGTCCTAAAACTTTCTCACACTAGATGGGATATGCAACCCCTCCAGCAAGTGCTGGCTTTTCCCCTAGGTCTGCTCCGAGATTAAAACTGCGTTTACAAGCAACCATCTCATTTTTGGACAATAGTTCTACCCCAAACACAGAGCTCCTTCCTAAGGGTGAGCTCTTTGCTAGGGGAAACTAATTTGGCTTTAGATATAATTGTACCTGTGATTTCATTGAGCCAGGACCCAAATGTTATGATCCGAGTTAAGGGCTGGGAACACCACTATCAAACAGAGGTGGAGCCAACTGCTCCAATGCATGTCACAAGTCAAAGCTTGGTTAAAGCCAAAAGCACAACATCAGCAGATAGTAGAGATGCCTCTGTGTTGTCACCAAAAAGACATTTTCCAGACCTCTGTTGTGGTTTGATATCCTAACCATAAATACCATAAACATGAGAGGTAGCATAGAGTATCCGTGCTGGAATCCAATGCCAATAGTGAATATGGCTAGTGCTCAGAGAGAGAAGAAAGCTCTTGTTATGTGTGTACAGAGAATGAATGGCTCACAGCAAAAGCTCTACTATGTTTGCTGACAGCACCTCATTATCATTGTATTAATGTCCCAGTAACTAGTCTCAATAATGATGCATGAAAAAAATACAACAAAGCACCAAGAGGAATTAAAAGACGACTCACCTATGGTGGAGAAGCAGCCGAGGCAGCAATCATCACAGAACATGGAAAGTGAAATCAACAAAAAAAAAAACAAAAAAAAACAAAATTACCATTTGACATTTTTTAAAAGTTACTGCTCAGGAGACACACCAGGGTGTGAACTGTTGATGCACAACAACAACAGAGGTGAGTTAACATGACACCAACAAAGCCTTTTCCAAAATTCTTTTCTAGGTAAAGTTGTGAAGAAACAGGCAACTAGTGAGGAAAACAGAGTTAATTGGATAGAGGTGACAGAAGACAGAGTGACACCTCACCCCTGGATGCAAAGGAAATTGAGCATGATTTCAGTGTTAACACACACACCTGGACAGAAGAGAATAAGAGTTGGTTTTGATATGGTAAAGATGCCTAGTGTTGTTGCTAAAGAGAAAGACTGTGATTGGTTAGTAGTAGCACACCTGTCAACAGCAACACTGTTAATTATGAGAACATCCCAGCGACATTTGATGAAGAATCACAGCTTAAAGTCAAGCCAATTTACACCAAGTTGTTCAGCCCATGCGTTAGTCACTCACAAACAGACTGAACTTGACAAGTCAGAAAGCCCGGTTTTTAGACAAATGTGACCATGCAAGGAACAATACAAAAGGGACTTATTATCCATCTAATCCCTAATGAGCAAAAGGCACCCAATCCTGCCCAAAAATCACATTTGAAATTAATTTCAAATATCTGAACTAATCAAGCTGCATAGAAATCTCATGCACGACAGTAAACCATTTGTCTGTTTCTTTTAGTTACTCTGTATTTAACCTCTATTTTGTCCAGGGTTGACTGCAACCAACCTTCGATGGTGGGGGCAAGTGGTGGGGCCACAGCTGGTTCTTCCATTGGATCAGCAAAGCTGGGAAAGAAGGGCTTAGCTGCAGGATTAAGACCGGATCCTGGAGTTCCCAGAGGGGTGACTGATGGAGGGGAAGAGGGGCTGATAACAGGGGATGCCTGCGGAGGGAACTTCTTAGCTCCTGGGGAGGTGGGACTCTTTACAGAAGATGAAGAAGATGAAGAACGAGACTTCTTGGATTGTTTCTGGGACGATTTGTCATCTTTGTGCTCTTTGGGTTGGAATTCCTGTGCTGTAGTTTTAGGCGAGCGGAGAGGTGCTGGGCTTGGGGTGTCAAAGGACAAGCCTAAGAGTAAAGGATGCCCTGCTGTGCCCACGTCACTGAAGTCAAAAAGCTCACTGTTGCTGCTAATTTGTGAGTCGTTCAGGAGCCATGAAGCATCTGAGGGTGAAAGAGGTGGAGCTGAGGCTAACACCTCACTTGGAGAAGGGCCAGGGCTTGGCTGTGAGGCAGGGCTGAAAGCAGAGGTGTCTCCCTCAGATATACCTTGCGCACAAGACTCTTGGAGGGAACTGGTGTTGTCATACATTCCACTGTCAACCATGTCTCCACTTGCTGCTTTATTTTCCGGAGAGAAAGGTGGAGAAAAGGCCTGGCTGCTGTTGCCCAAGCTAGCATTTTCGGTATCCATCAAGAGATCAAATGGATCCATGGGGCAGGAACCAAGTGTCGCTTTGTTGTTGGTGGAGGGCATAGTGAATGGAGCTGCTGTGGCTTTCAGCTCACTGTTCAGGACCAATGGGCTAATGGAGGCAGCTGTTGGAGAGAATAGGTCTTGGGACAAAGGGGTGGGAACCAGACCTTCCTCTGGGTAGACCTCCTCTTTCCAGGGATTCTGGCTGGTGTTCATGTCCGTGAAAGAAGCTTCCAGGTTTGCCTGAGCTGAACTTCCTATATCCATCATCACCTCCTCTGTGGCATGAGAGGTTGCTGCAGATGAAGGAACAAATGGTTCTGCCATCACTCCCCACTCCTCTGGAAGCTTCTTCCTACTCTTCCCCTTCTTGCCCCGGCCTCCACTTTTCCCAAGCTGCTCTTCCCAGCCACCCTCTCCTCTATCGCGCCTTGGGCCGATCCTGTGGTAGAAGTCTTCTGGGGGGGTGTTTTCACCCTGTGCTTGAATCTCAGGGTGACCCCTGCTCTCCACGTGTTCATAAGATCCCTCATCTTTCTGTCGCCTTTTCTTCTTCTTCTTCTGTTTTCGGTCTGATCCATCTCCCTCCCTTTCATCGCCTCCAGCGTAGGCAGTGCTCTCTCGGCTAGGCCAACTGTCAGGTGGGTCATCAGGCCTGGCTGCAAGATGACCTGCATGGCGACTGATCACCGTGGTGACGCTGGGGGTGAAAGGGAGGTCTGTCGGTAGGCAGCCAGCCTGGTCTGGCCAGCCATCGCCTAAGGCACCTTGTTGTGGGTGAAGAGGGGAGAGTTTTAATTTGGGGAGATGGGTATATGAATTGGTTCCCTTACACTAACTCAAACAGAAATTAACTGAACTTCCTAAAATATCACAAAGAGGCAAACAGTCTTAGTATAAAACAACGAAAAAAGAACACGGAAAGTACATATTCACTGGAAAAGATTTTTTAAGGGGTTTTATCATAGCTGTATGATTATAGCTAAAGCACTAATTAGTAGCTGTTTTCATTGGAGGAGGTGGTGTGAAGGCTGAAAATGACAAAATGGATCAGGCAATCGGAGAAACTTCATAGAAACTTCTGAATGGATTCAATCCAAAGCCAGAAGGGGTGTTATTCCAAAAAGCCAAGTCTTAATCACTGCACCCTTTGTGGATATGAATTGAGGGAGTCCTTTTTCTCTTTCGTTGACCTTCTGCCCTTTAGTCAAACAAATAGAAAACACGTGGATTTTTGATCGTATTAAAATGGGACCAAACAGAAATCCTTCTAAAAATCTAACCCGGCCTTAAAATTCCCTCTGTGTAAATTCTGATTGTGTGAATGAATGCTTGGAGGGAAAGAGAATTAAACACAAATACACAAACACGCACTCTTATATAGAGAAGTGGTACTTTTGGGTCGCTGACTCACTGCAGCCTCAGGGTATAGTGCAGTGAAACTATTGGGCAACGAAAGAGTTCTGTTTGAAATCAAAACAGAGACCAAAAGTCAGATATGTGTGAGTGTGTGTATGTGTGTGCAGACACAAGTAAGCAGTGTTGAGGAAGCTACTTTGAAAGCATGGCTTTACAAGTTATCAATTATTTTACAATGGAAGATGTTGGACCACAGCAGAGTTACCCTAGGGAGAACTCTAGTTTAGTTAAAGTTATTTATGAAAAGATGTTCAAACTAAAAAAAAAAGATCAAATTGACAAGGATACAAAATTTTAACATATATAGTACAATAAAGCCACATGCCAGCACAAAATGCCTCTCAATTAACTCAATTAACTGCAAAGTGTCTGCATGTTCACAGGTTATACATTAACCAAAAAATATAAAATACAATACTATTCATGGGAAAGCGCTGGACGTCAGCTTTGGTTTGTATAGAATAATTGCTTGTGTACAACCATGGTGATTCTTCCTGAGGCTGAGATTTTCGAGGTTGTTGCTTTGAGCACTGAGCATCAACCACCCTTGGCTTTTGTACATGTATTACATGTGGGTCAAGTGCATGGCAGCAACTGCTTGACAAATGCATTGCCTTGGCATGTGGTCAAGGCTGGTCATAGGGGGTTCAATTACAGCAGAGAGACAAAAATAAAGATGAAAAATCATTCCTTTCATTTTATGGCTAAATGTTTTTTACTTTCAATACTTAACTTGGGGAAAAAGTAACTTACAAACAAGCTACAGCAAAATACATGCAGTGCATGTAATTCACTACTCTCTAATACTGCAAGCAAGTAGGGAGTACATATGCAGCTCCTAACATGTACATACAACATGGAGAAGGACACAGACACAAAAAACAAAAAGACTGCTTAATGGTCCCATAGAGAGGTCAGTTACAGGCAACGACACTGTAACTAAAACTGCCATTTTTGGTTTTGGGACACTGTATAATAAAGCTTCGGGAAGAAGAGCAATTATGGTGAATGGCAGCTGTCAGGTTGAATTTCTTCTGGATGGAAGACGGTAATAAGGAGGAGAGAAATTTGAGGTAGATGAGAGGAAACGAGAGTTGAAGAAAAACTGCCCACTGAGAGAGGGTTGGTTTTATACTTTGGCCCAGTTTGTTTCTAGTTTTCTAGTTATTTATACACACACAAACACACACACACACACACACACACACACACACACACACACACACACACACACACACACACACACACACACACACACACACACACACACACATATATATAGCTAAAGTGGAGCAGCTGTCAGGCCCCATACAGTGTACTGGCTCTCAAGGGGGCCATATTTCATACTAACAAACCCATGACAGAAGTCTGCTCTTTATAGTGTATATGCAGTAAATGGGAGAGGCAGAGAAAGACATCAGCCAAAAGGAAGAGAATGACTTAAATGCTGTGTTGCACAATCTCATTATGATGTGGGAGCATCCAATAAGAACCATCCCAATGCATGAACATACACTGCTGTTACTGTGCGATGTCAACAGTAGAATAATTATGAATTACTTCAAAACAGCAGCACACAAATTGGCTAATAGCCTTCTATTCACATATGGCACTTTGATCAAATGAGACACGGGGGTAAAAGCTAAGGCTTGTACTGGGAGTGTCAGGATCAAGTTATAAAAATCTCAATTAAATACCTCTCAATTAAGAAACAAATGTTTATGGGCATCCAAGAATGGGCTGTCAATGACCCTAACCCTCAACAACAGCATAAGACTACAATAACCGGAGCATTGGTACAAATAAAGGAGGGGTAAAAATTCACACCCCTGCAGTTCCAGTGAAATTTCAAGCCACTGTTCTGCAAGATCCCAACCTACTGCCTTTTCTGAAATGTGACACTATATCATATTGTTATTCCTGTATAGACTTTAGTTCAGTACATTACAAGTGTTCAAATAATCTTTTAGGTTGTTGCTTTGTTTTTCTATATTTTTTTAATATTGGTGATGCAGGATCTAGTGTCAACTGTTGCTCAGAAAGAATAAGCAGTTTTCCAGGTGTCAATTCAGCATAATTCACAAAATAATGTGCCAACAAAGACTGTGAAGAAAACTGCAAGTAAGCAAATGTTTATGTTCTGAACACAGGATTTAAAATATAAATATCATGCTTTTATGCTTTGCAGTTGTTTTATCAGGATGGAAATGTACTCATCATGTTTCTTAGACTTCAAGGATTCACACGTGTGATTTGGTGAAAAATACTGAATGCAAGAAATCTCCACATGGCACCTTTAAGTTTATGGAAATCTAAACCAGTAACAGGCTGTACAAGGTCGGTCGACCTACCTTGTACCTAAAATCTATAGAAATTAATTTTCACTTTTACTGTTTCTTGATAAACACAGTATTTTTTTTTTATGAAACAGTGGATGATATTTCTTTCTTCAAGTTGGTTCACTGCTCTCATTAATCCAGTATGACCACTTAAATATTCTCAGTATCTAGCCACCTGATGTGCATCTGGACTCTCAGTTGCCTTAAAAGGGATTCAGATAATTTATATGATAAGAATTGCAATATACTGTATAATGTACTGTATACAATATATATTAGGTCAGGGAGTTCAGGGATTCATAATGTTAATAATTCAATAAAAGCAGATCGGGTTTCCTGTTAAGCTCTACATTGGGGTGTAATTCAAATTCATGACAGTCCCTCTAGGTTTTCATGGGTTTGCACTCTGCATCTTGTTCTAGGGAGGGGGAGTTGGGTGCCGCATTGTTGAGTCACCATGTGTTGCCTAGTAGTACACACACAAACCAGTGGAGAGACTACTCACACTCACACTCACACTCACACACACACACACACACAGTCTTACAAGTTGTTGAAGGGTGGCAGTGAGGGGTTAACATGCAACAGTAGTCCTCACTCTCTATGCCCTCATTGCTTGTTACAAACTGACTGGAAAGTTTGTGAATGAATCATCTCCATCTGCTGCAGAGTGAGTCAAGCTGTGACTCTGCTAGTCACAGTTAAACTGAAGCGCCACTCGGACATAATTATTCAAATCCTGCTGTTGTTTCCCTGGTCTCGAGTAGACACTATCTTAACTGCAGAGGAATTCAAAAGTCCAGTTCACGTGACTTCACCTGATCATGATCAACTCTACCATCACTGTAAATGACCTTTACACATGGGTTTAAGACAAGTTAAGAAAACTTCCCACGCTGCCTCAGGTGCAATACATTTTAAAATATCGGCTTTTATTGTAGTTAACACTTTCCTGTTTACATGTTGATTTGATGATTTCAAAATAAAATAGTCATCAGCACAACCACAAAGGAATGTTATTTCCTTTATGACTTTCTTTTCTCTGGCAGAAATTGTCTGTCAGAGGTTTTCTTCCACTTGACTCCAGTTGCTTCCACTAGGTTACCATCCATGAAACTCAATATTTCTTGTGTTTTAGGATCAGTAATGGGATCAAGGTTAATCAGTAATGGCAGATATCCTGAAATGACTGATGCATCCCTACCCAGTCATCCAGTATCTCAATAGTCACAATCCCCAACTTTGCAGATACATGGGCTTTTAATTTGAAGAACCTATAAGAAAAGCATTTGTGGCATTGATGAAAATTGACTTCATACATTATGGATTTGGTTTCACTGAATACCAGTTCTTATTGGAGAATGATTACAGTTTATCATGAGATTATTTTCTACAGGACCTGTCCTTAAAGAGGACATGACGAAATAAATGAAAATGAGCAACAGCATTGATCAATTTCTTCTCATGAGGAGCTGCTGACAGCATCAACTTCCAAGAAATGCATTTTGAAGCATTTCTGCACAGTTCATGGTAATCTGTCACAAAATGAAGACGTAACATCTCTGGTATTTTTACTCTCCTCTTTTAAACGAGCTGGCATAGGGGGTCTGACACCTGCTGTGTAGCAGTGAGCCATGGGGGCTCAGCTGCTGTGATGCTTTGTGCATGGTTCCACTGGCCACATGGGATGTTAGCATGGCTCTGCTAGACGACACAAGCCACAGCATGGTGACAACTACAACCTCGCGCTCTCTGGGATCAGATGTGCATTGAACTGGAGAGGAGCTCTATGGGGGGCAGGGAGGGCACTGGAGGGTGAGGGGCTGGTGAAGAGAGAGTGGACGGTGGGAGATACAGACACCCTCATTCATATGGACACACACACACACACACACACACAAGCACACGCACACTCAACACATGACTAGAAGCCATGATGGCACATCCTATACATGTCAGCATCAGATGGACATTGACCTTGAGCTGGATGACTAAACTGGAGCTGGAGTGTGGAAGGAGAAGGCTATACAACAGTGTGATCTGTATATTGCACCTCTCCGTGGAATGAACCCAGCAGTGCAGCACAATTGTATTTAAGTCTGAGACCACATTCCCATTTAAATGACCAATGTAGGAGATCTAGTGGGCTATGGTGGCTTAAGCTGATATATGTAATATTTACAATGCGTTCATTAGAGTGTTTCCATTAGCTTAGAATGAGATTGTCATATCTACAATCAGGAGCAGGTCCATCATGCTGAGCTGCCATGTTTCTATAATGGCCCAGAAAAAAAAAACAACTGACTCTGGAGAGGGTCTTTTTGAAATCCTCTTAAAAGCACGTAGGAGAGCCTACGTGCTTGAAGAGGGAAGAGTGAAGGGAGGGGTATTCAGTTGGTTGCAATCTGCAACCTCACTGCTAGATGCCACTAAATCCTACATCCTTTAGGTGAATGTGAACATGTAATATGAACTTGTAATGAAAGCGACAAAAAGAATCAGTCAAAAACATAAATTATTTAATATGTGAAGCAATCACAGCATCATAGAGTATGCTGAAAAAGTGCAGGTTCGAAGCATTGTAGCACTAGTCGGGCACAAACCGAAGCTAGGAGTGCATCAATTCAGTTTGATGAATGATGCTTCAAAATGATTGCTGCCAATACTGAATTCATCAGTATCAGTGATCAGGTATCAGCCACATGTGATGAATGGAATTAGGCTAAAAGGTTTTCTGTCTGGCTCAGTGCATTTCTATTTCCTATAATGCTATGTGAAGCTACTGTTGATGCTAAATCATCAAATTCTGCATCCTGCCCCTCATTGCCTCCATACATTTGTATTAAAGGTTTAAAAGATCATGTAACACACTTTTTAAAACCAATGAATTTCAACATTGCACAAGGATTGTTTAAAACAAGATGTTGTATCTCTTCTAATCTTTATCTCTCATAGTTTAAATTTCTTGCAAAGTTAGACATTAATGTGGTTACAGTCTCAGTACACATACAAGAATATATGTGTAGGGTCAAATATATGTTAATCAGTGGTTTCACAGAAAGTTTTACTGGTTTTCAAATTATGGAAAAATAAGAGCACTGGTATTGGTACTGGGACTCTCAGAACTTCAGATTGGTGCATAGGGTTGACACTTTGGTTATGTGGTCATATCCCTGTAATACTTAAATGCAGTGGGGATACCATGGCATTTTAATGCGGACCAGACAGTTAGGAAGGTCCTCATCACTTCTGTTCAGAAACTGGATACACGTCTGTGGCATGTGAGTTAACCTGCATGTGTCTTACCTGCTGACAGCTCTACTGGGCTGCGAGGAACCTGGGGTTCAGGCAGCATGGGGCTGTGCTCTTTAGGGACATCTAACCCAGCAGGGGGTGTAAGATGCTGGGGCTCCGCTATACTTGGAGGTCTCTCTGCTTGGAGGGGCGCAGCTCCCAACTCCACATTTACCCCCTTCCCTCCAGTTTGGGAGAAACCTAAGGAATAAAGACACACAAACAGAGCCATATGGTCAGCGTTGGAGATCTTCTTATTTTCTAATGGCCTGCAACAGCAGGTAAACTAGGTTATACTAGGTATGGGTTCATTCATCAATGCATTAACGAGTATTGTACTGCACAATGACAAAGCAGGAACTGAGCAAGAGAGAAAGAGGAATAACTTGCAACATGCAAACTTCAGACTGTTGTCTAAACATGCACAGACAAAACCAAGTGATGTTATGAATGCGTGTGTTTCTTCTGCAGAGTATGTGTGTGTGTGTGTGTGTGTGAGTGTGTTGTCTGGATACACATAAATGATTAAGATTAGTCAAGATTGTGTAAGTGTGTGTGTGTATGAAGTGCATGGTGTGTACGGTAAATTGGTGGAAATTGGGATTAGTATTTTGAGACAGAGAGAGAAAAAGTGTGTGTGTATGTGCGTGTATGTGCGTGTGTGTGTGTGTGTGTGTGTGTGTGTATGAGTTCAAGCCTGGAGCAGTAATTCAGTGGCCCAGCGACGACAGGTCTCATTAAGGCAACAGTGAGAGCTGGGTATGCAGAGGTTGGCAAAGTGAAAGGCATAACTCAGCCTCATAGCTCATACTGTGTCTGCGTATGTGTGTGTGTGTGTGTGTGTGTGTGTGCGTGTGTGTGCGTGTGTGTCACTCTGTAGTGTATCAGCAGATACCAAGTCAGTGACAGCAACAGCTCTGCATGCGACTAGCAGGGTGGATTTGAAGGGAAGTTGTTGTGTTAGAATGACATTTTTAATGAGAAAGTTCATTTCAGGAGCTAAATGATTTTAATACTGAAGTATAATTTATGTTTCTTGAAACATCCCTGTAAAAATCCCTCATTTTGACACACCATTTACCAAAGAATTAAGAATGGAAACGTAACATATTAGAAGTGTGTACATTTTGTATACCAATATAAAGTGGAAACAACATGATGCCGTGATAGAAACACAGGTTTGGCATTGCTAGCATAATGTAGGAATTAAAACAAAGTACATCTGTGTGCATCTGCTGACTGTTTATGACATAAGAAAACTGCAGATTAAAAGAAGTAAACACGCTGAAGAATAATTTTACACCACTTCACAGAGGTTAAGAAAACTTCTTCTTCTAGCATAACTGAGTTGCTTTCTCGTCACATTGCTAATCGCAGTGCACTAGTTGATGAAACAGATACATGCCAAAAATCAGAGAAACAATTTTTGCTAAATAATTGACCTGTTTCACTCAAAAGCTGCATTTTGAGCTTTAATAATGCTGTGTCCCTGCTAGCTGGAGATGCAACACTAGTGGTGGTTTTCATCCTTCAGGTCTTTTCTTTTGTAAAACCAAGTTTGTCCAAGACGTTTTCTGGTGCGGGACTTTCTGATGTGAGGCCTTTTTTTTGAAGTACTGTATTCAATTACAAACTGTATTAAATTACATTACCCAGTGAAAATTATTATTATTAGTGTTTGGGTTTAAAAGCAGAGCAAATACAGGTAAAATAATGTCAAGTGCTAGATGTTGTTAGGGATTGACAACCACTTATAGTAAGTAGATTCTTTAATTTTCTATACATAGTGCATTGAGAGGAGTTAAATAAGATACCAGACCTCACCATGTCTCCAGAGCACTGTGAAGTACTGTGTAATGACACTTTCTGCAGTTAGCTTTTTCTCCTTATTTTGAACCTTCTAAACTATAATCAGTGCTTCTGATATTATTGCAGTAGCAGTACCAGCATCTAGTGTTGCAGCTCAAGAAAAATAATGCAAGCTATACCTGAGAAAGCTCCCATTAGGCCAGTATCCATCATGTGGGCAGGGCCGGTCTGAGAGCCCAGAGGATCTGAATAACCTGCCATGGAGGCTGGCAGGAGGGAGGGAGCCATGAAATAACAGGAAAGACCATGACAAGAGGAGAGGAGAAAAGAAAAATAGCAGAAGTGGAAAGGAGGATGATGGATGAGTGGATGGACGAGGAGAAAAAGAGGAGAAGGAATAGATGAGTAGGAGGTGGTACTTGGTCATGAAGGCATTAATAATTTAAAATGGGTGAGGCAGAGGTAGACAACAAGGAGGAGGGAAACAGAATGTGAAAAACATTGAAATCAAACACAAACCTGTCTATATTTTAGAAAAGTACAGTTTTGTTTTGAGAACAGTTCTGCACTGGACTCTGGTTTCACCCCCACAATATATTGTACATAATGTACAATAATGCTTAAGTACGAAAAAAAAAAAGCTAATCAGAAGACATACATGCAACTTACTGGGCCAATAAGGTTGATTGTGATTTTGTTCAAATGAAAATGTCATTATTATAATTAACCACTGAAGAGATGGAACAAAGTCATTGCTTTGGAAGTCTTGTCATTTTTTTCTTTTATTTTGTCTGCTGGTGTGCATCGCCAGACACACCTCCCAACTCTACTCCCGCAACATGATTGGCTGCTGTCAGTGGGCTGGCTGATTCAAAGCTAATTGGCTTTACTTTTTCTCTACTGGAACTTTTCACCTTTGGCCTTGGTGCAGATATAAAATCATGTCAAGTTAATCAAGTTTTAAGTGAAGCGGCAAGTAGCAAGTAAAAGTGTAGTTTCAAGTCTTTTGAGTTAATTCTAAAGTCATTAGAGTCACGCATCTAATCTGACCTGACTCCTTATAATTGTTAATAAATGCTGTGTTCAAGTTTTCTGACATGAAATACAACCATTCACAATCATGGAAAACAGCACTGAATGAAATGCAGGTGCTCCAAAATACCATTTCTCAATTTGTTAAACTTACTTAAATTATACAACCCCTTCCCTGTTCATATTTAAAACTTAAAATAGTCTGTAAAGACACCCAATCAGCACATGCAATGCCAAAAAAACTATTGCTGTCCCATCATGGCAGCAGTATTTTCTAAGAATGTTTTATTTTTTGGAGGTGTGACTTTGGACCCTTGTTCTTGACCTTCGTACCTGATAAAAAGTCTGTAGCCAAGGCCTGCTTCTGGTCAAACGATAGTGGCCGCACCTCTCCCTGCGGCTCCGGGCGTGACGCTGATGTCTGTCCCCCCGAGGTCAGCTTACAACCTGCAGTGACAACATGGATCATCGAACATTAGTTCCCTCCTCCTCACTGACGACATGTGACTTTAATGACACCAGGCTAACAAATCACACCCAACACAAATGATCCCCTCATACAGCAGGCATTTACAAAACGTAAACAATTCTACATAGTAGAATGTTAAACACAAAATGTTCCCATGGACCCACATGAAAACTCGCACATGCACCCAACACTCTCACCTGCCAAATATCCTCCCAAAAGCAGATATCCCAGTCCCATACAACTCAACATTCAATGATGTTTGCTATGTGCAGCTCAGTGCCCCTCTCTCTCTGTCTGTCTCCACTGCAGCCTCAGCTGGCTCTGAGCTACTAACACTGTGAACCCCCAGTCACACACACACACACACACTCACACACACTCACCACACAGACATACACACAAGAATGCAATCGCAGTCAGGGAGTCTGGGTTTGGTGTGACGTCTCACTGTCTGTCTGGTTCAGGTCCCAGGCCCCGCCAGCAAGCGCCTCCCCTCACAGCCCACTCCCTCCCTCTCTACTCCCGTAGTCACCCTTCAACTCTTGTGCCAGCCTCCATCCAGAAGTCCTGAATGGAACACAGAGGAGTACCCCTGGCTGGATGATTTAATGTGGCTGGAGACGAGGAAAACGGGAAAAGATGGGCGAGAATCAGATGGAGAAACGAATAGAGTAGGAGCTGCAGACAGCAAAGACGGAGAGAAAAGCAAGAAAAGGGGGCTTACAAAATGTGTGAAGGAAGACAGACAAGGATGGAAGGAAGGAGGAAAAAACAGGAGGAAAGATAGATAAACAAGAAGGAAGTGAGGCAGAGGAGTAATGGAGGGAGTGGAGGAGCGGAGGAAAGAAGGAGGGAGTCACCAGTGGCAACCCTCTCCCAGCAGCATCCACAGAGGGTGACAGTGAGGCAAACAGACAAGACGCCACCCAAAGTCACAAACGCTTCCATGTATCAGACACACACAGGGGCCATGGCGGGGTGTGCATTGTCTGTCTCGGCAGGACGCAGAAAACAGTCCGTCGGCAGGGTCACTGATTGATTCAAAAACACTGGTGCAGCAGCACTCGTCCTCGCGGTCGCGATTTCTGTCTGTATGCCTGTCGTTGCGTCTCTCTCTGCCTTGTAAACAAAAATTTGGGGGAAATAACAGGAGACACGCAAGGTCGCAACAGACTTCCCTCGCCAAAACAACATACACTGAGCATCTTCTGCTCTTCTTGGTTAAACCAGTGGAGCAGAAATGTTGCAGGAAACCAGGCGGATGTTTCCCCTGCTGTGCTGTGCTGCTGTCCAAGGTGCTGAAATCAGACTAAGCGGATTTGAAAGGGCAGTCAGGGGCACTGGTATGAAAACCTTTAATAGTATCCCTATTTGCATTTCCAGCTCTTACTGAACCATGTGGGTTTGACCCGGGTAGATCACAGACTTAGTTGTGGCCAGAGGGTGTTTTTTAAATAGGGAGGTTACACAAATAAATAACCTCAAAGCTGGTAGCTGTCTGGTAGGACCCCATCACTCAAAGAAAAGATCTTTTGGGCAAAATTAGCAGCCATATGACACAAAACAACTAGAGAGTAGATGTCTTTTTTAGTTGTACTTAAAATGATCATTTCAGTAATTATGACGTTGGACGTTCATCAAGTTAAATATTGAGATGCAACCACAAAGTCATACAAAGGCAAGAAACACAAACAGTCAGGCACTAATACCCGTTTAAAATAATCTGTTAGCCAAATTTATATAATTAGGAAACCAAAGTGGAATGATGAAATTATTACCCAGATTCTAAACATCAGATTGTAAACATCCATCACACTTTTCTGACCTACTTCCCAGCCCAGCTCACATTTCAGGTGCACTCAAAATAAAGTTGTTTCAATAAATGAATGATGGAGGACTTTGGACCAAAACCATTTCTGAAATAATGCCTACTGGCTGAGCACCTCTTCTATCTCTTGGACTGTTTTGTAGCAATGTTACCAAAATTGCTATGGGTTACAATGTTATTATAACTAATAGACATTACCTAAACTACATAAATATGCTGATACCAGAATTATCATTTATGTGAGAGAAGTTTTGATCCATTTTCTACCTCATCATCATCTTTCTACATCTGACTAGAAATTGAATTCCCCAATGAGCTGAACTTCTCATATAACTTTGACTTTCTGTCTGTATGGTGTGGGATAATATTTATGAAATTTGGGGCTTAAGCTTTTTTTTCCTGTCAGCAAATATTATTGTTCCTAAGGTCGTCTTCTTCAGTTCAGTTCAGTTCAGTCCACAGGAGAAAATTTCATGCTGGATTTATGCTGTACACACTGGACTGTGGTTAATGTACCGGTGGTGAACTGCTCAGCTTGAGAGAGAGAGAGGAGGACCAACTGTGATGCATCAAAAATGAGTGTGTGCGTGTGTATGTGTGTGTGTGTGTGGTCAGAGTTGTTGTAGGTGAGTCAGTGCTCAACAGGAGGCTTATTACAGTGTCGTCAGTCATCATGACAACTTGACCTTAAACCACTGTGTCATAGATAATCACTACTGGGCCTCTGTGGTCTTTAGCTATTTTAACATTAGAGCACATATAAAGGAGGGTTTTGTAATAACTATCTGTGAATTAAAGAAAAATAATATTTTGTGTAACTCTGCTGTTATTGCAGCAAATCACATGAATCAGTTGGGGTGGACAGATGTGATCTTGGGAGTCAAAAATGCATTACATAAGACATCTATTACTAAATCTTTAAAATAGCATGCTTTCAAATGTCAAAACCAATGTTTTCTGAAAGCAAGCTATTGTTACATCTACAGTTTGTAGCGTTGAAAGCTATAACTTTGCACAATCAAAGATAAGACTTCCCTAAACCACACAAGAAATAAAATTTAATCTGTACCTTTTTCTCTAAAATGAAGTAAAATTAAGTTGCTACCTCACCAAAGTTGATGCATTGTAACTGTGGTAAGGTGTCTGAAAGCCTGTTACTTCTTGAATTAGATATCCACTAGCAAAGTGAGACAATGCTCTTCATTCTGAATGTATGAAAAATAGAAAAAATACAAACATTGTGTGAGACAAGACTTAACAGCACAGTACAGACGAATGATTCCACATCCACCTGTTACCATGCAATTTGTATAAGGAAAAACACATGTAAATGTTGAGTGCAATGCAGGCTGAAAGCATAGCAGACTGAAAGAATGGCCAGCCTGCATTTAAAGGTCTGGCTTGCATCATCAGATCTCAAGTGTAAAGGTCCCATGACTCCACATATTCCTGCAACAATGTCTCTAATTATGCATCAAAAAGCTAATGAAGAGCCTTGGCAGAAATAAGGCTGCAGGAAAATGACACATGGATGCTTTATAGTAATTAAAAACATTGCTGATGGGCCGTTACAGGTCAAACTTTCTGACCTGTTCTAAACCCAATTATCTGAGGAGGAAATGAGGTGTGGACCGTGGTCCCGAACAGGTAGTGCCACAAAACCTCTGCCACTGAGAGTTAAATATCTGATCCTGTGTTCGGTATGAACCAATTTTCCAAATTATGTAACAGTTGCTTCTGCTTGGGGGGAAGTTGCTGACCTCAGTCTGAGGACGAGGTATTGCGAGACAGACTGGAGCAGCTATCAGTCTGACGGATGAACTTTATCGTCTCACAGGGATCTGAGGACACACTCACAGCTAGTCTACTGTAGCTGCACTAATGTGGACAAACAAATGCGCATACTCCCACATGCTCTAGCATGCAAGCACACAGTAAGACATGCTTACACACTAAAAGTACGCACTCATGCACAGACACACAAAGTCGGACCCTTCCTGACATTAACCATAACTAGTACTTTTGTAACCAGAGCTCGTACGCCAACTTTAAAACATTTCTTAATGACTTACAGTATGAGGTATACTTTTTGTTCCCATAAGTCACCAGAATGTGTGTAAAAAGATTGGACTACACACACACACACACACACACACACACACACACACACACACAAACTAGTCTTGCCTAATCCTACTCATGCATGGACAAGTTGGCAAAGAGGCACTGGAGCCCTGTGAGGGTTGTTCTGAGGACAAGCAGCAGATTCAGGATAAGCAGAGGAGGTGGTGCTGGGGTTAGTGGAGCCATTCAGACTCTGTTATGATAACATCCCTGACATCTAAAATATGACTCAGGCTATAGTTACACTTTCTATTCCAGTGACATTTTCAGCAGCTGGTAATGTTTGGGAATAAAATCACCACCGTCATCAGGTTCATCATTTTTATCAGGTTGTCAACACAAGACACACAAATCCAGTTCTAGCTACAGATTGTACCAAGCTTGAACTTACTTTTTGGTCCCTGTGGGTGATGACTCAGTAAAGTAATTTCAAGGCATTTTCAAGTTCGAAGCAAATGAGTCATTCTTCAGTTGTTCCCAAATATTAACCATCAGTCAGAAAGCCCCATTCTTATCTTAGATTTACCTTTACCTTCTTTTATATAACTATGATACTGCAGCTACGACCACACCAGCATTAAATAAATCCATCTGTTCATAAAAGCTATGTTCACACACATACACAGGGGTTTGTGAGTAGTTGCACAGTAACAGATGATACAGCAAAGTTGTGTACTTTGATTCACAGTCTGTCCAGTCTGCTGCTCAGTCTTGAGAGAAGACTAGTCAGTGTTAATGACATACTTATGTGTAAGTAGAGCCTTTAATTCAACTTTAGAATTTATTATTATTATCATTATTAATTTATTCCTCTGTAGCTTTAATACATGTGAATGTTAAACAATATCTGCAAATACTGTGCAGCCACACAATGGTCTCAGTTTTGTGTCATACACAGTGCAGATCATTGGCTGTATTCATTTATCAGGACCCCTGCAGACCCTTGTGGGCTTGGCCGAAAACAAAAACTAAATGTACATCATGCTGACTGTTACGGACGTGTGGAAACAACAAATTGAACTTGACACAGTCTCAAAATTGCAACTGTGATCTTCCACTTTTCAGCCAGCTAGAGGGACTCTGTGCCAGACCTGGGCCAAGACCAAGGGCTTGTCAGGACAACACACAAACACACACACAGAAACATATTCATTCCTTCACAGTAGAGCAGAGTGAGAGGGCAACAAAACAAAAAGGAGAAGGGGTGAGGGGTTGCTACTACTAGTAAATAATGAGCTATAATTTACTATGGATTAGTATGTTTTGCTTTTCTCAGTCCACCCCTTTAGCCAACTTTCCCCTTTGCTCTCTCACTCATTGTCTACGTCTCTGAACTGGACACTAAAGGAGGTCCAGAAAGAGGGTTCACACCAATCTCTCAAATATACTAGTAGCATTTATTTACCAAAAAGTGAAAGAGAACCAGTCTTTTATTTGAGATTTATAATAGAGACAGTCCTTTCTTCCTGATTTCACGCATTCCCTCTTTAATGCAAACTCACCCACATTCACGTCTGCAGCAGAGATTTAGAAGAGAATATTTCCGGGTTCACAAACAGCAGATTAACAACAATAAAATAAATAAATAAATAAAAAAAAACACAAAATGCTGAAGTCTAACCTAAACTGGCCCAGCTCATTCTCTATTCTTCTGTTGTCTCTTTAGCTGACATTGGGAGGGCTACTATCTGTCCTCCAGCTGCCAGGCCTCAGCCTGTTCCTCTGCCCTCCTCTTCCCTTTCATAGACGGGACAGATGAACCATACAGGCTGGGTCAGGGCTACTACAGAACCAGGAGCACAAAAATAAAAGAGAGAGACACATTAGTGGCAAACGAGGGTAACCTCGGGTGTGCAGTAAACCACATTAAACTAGGCAGCTTTAAGAGGCCTGTGTGCTTGTGCCACTTTTCCTTGAACCCCCTCCTTAGCAAAAATAGTTAGAATATATATTGGCTCTTTCATCAAGTGGTCAAATAAGGTCATGGCCTAGTTTGGATCAGGAGGAAGCCAGGATATAATCCATATGATGTATATATCAGGCAGCGTTTACATTAACAGTAAAAATGACTATACTGCATTGTAAATTTAGGGAACAAATAGAAAAGATGTTGCTTCTGACAGCCTCATCAAAATTTGGCCATCAATTTGGTTCATTTGATTATCAGTACAGCTTACTGCCATGTGAGCTAAATACCAAACCTTGTTGTTTTTCAATCTATTCCTATTCTAGATTCAGCATGGCACCCTATGGTTTGCTTTACCAAAACCGTCTAATCTGGGATGAGCCAACAGGATAGGCTGAAGTCCCGCAGCTGTCCTCCAGTTGACCCCAGCCTCTCCCTGCTCCTCTGCCTCAGCCTCAGCTCCTCAGGCTGGGATAGACACTACGGGTCAGGGCCACTGCAGGACCACAGGCTCACAGTGACGGTTCACCGAGGGGACACTGTGCTATTCTATGGTGAGGACAAACATCCAGAGTGTCCTCTTGATTCAGTCATGACAGGGCATTAATCATGAACGACAAACCAGGTTGCAAACCAGGTTGCATCAGCCAGTGGTTTCTTTTTTGTCCACCTTCACCTGGACAGAATGAGACAGAGTCTGAATGTACAAGGCTTTAGAATATAGTTAGTTTACTTTAGACCCGAGTCTGGTCTAAGTACTTGTAGTGGTATGGAAATTGTCTTCTTTTATTTTGAGGTCTGATTCCTCCTTTCTTCATCATAAAACTATGATGAAATTAAATGCTAAAGAGAATTGTTTTTTTTAATTCATTTAATAACAAAGAGCAAAAGCTGAAAAGAGAGTTAGAGAAAGAGACAGATAGAGAGGCATAGTGAGGTGAGGTGAGGTGAGGCTGGGAGAAAATAGATCTGGAGAGGGGATTAGATGTGACAAAAGCACCCTGACAGTGTCTCTGAAGTTGACGATGCCATTTAATGATGTCCATATGCTACAAGCCCAGCCACAACTTCAAGGGTTTCCCCTTGTACTCTGGTCTACTGAGACTTTCCCAACCCCTGAACATTCTGCCTCAGTGGCAGACTGTATGTCTGTACTGTCTGTCTTCTGTATGTTTCCTGTAAGTCTTCCTCCGTCGGTTCTGTATGTAGGGATCTTACCAGCTCTTATAGAAGATCAAACTTCGGCCTAGTTTTATCTAATCCAGACAGATTCTCAGCCAACTTCTTCTTCTCAGTCCTTGCAACAGTTAGGGGACATGGGCCATATACACACAGATAATAGAACCCGCATCCACAAAACTACAGTATATACAGCATTTTCTTTCAGTACACCTCCATTCTGATGTTGTAGTCACATATATGAGCACTGATGTGGACAACGCACAAGACAGAGGAGGCCGAAATGCTCACCCTGGCCAACTGCTATCAATGAAAAATCCAAAACAGATATAAAAGCTTGGCTTCAAAAATCTTTATCCTGCCCACATCATAGATTTGTTCAGCGATTTACAAAGCCCTGGTGTTGTGCCTATTGACAGCCATTTGCTTTGAGGGTAGGATTAGGAATTTAAAGAGATGTACCATCAGGAAAGGCAAACCAGGCAAATGCTTGGGGCCCCCAAGGGGAAAGGGAGACCACGATGACCTGTTATAATGGCACGTTTTGCAATGACAGCAATGAACCTCCCACAAAGACACTATACTGCTGCGGCCCTCAGATCATTGTAAGTGGGGCCCCTGATGATATGTGCTCAGATGGCATCTACCGATGGTCTGAATGTGAGGCATTTAGTGGAATCAAATTTGTAGCTGTCTACCTGTCTACATCCATGAACAACAACAGAAAGATGGTATGTAAGATGAATCAAGGTGTACAGGATAATACAAATAATATGTGGGGGTGGAGGGGGGTGGGGGCTGATTAGATATGTCACCCCCTACTGAAACAACATAATTGTGTTGCTGTTAATGCTTTACATTTATCATGATTAACACTGCCTGATCAGTCCAAATAACAGAAGGGCTTTTATATTAAGTCATGTACGTACAATATTCAGAGACATTGCAACACTTTTTCTTAAGACAGTTCTGCTCCCTTTGCTCCCTTGCATTGTAATGAAAAAGACATGGCTCCAGCAGTCTCTTGTCAAATGCATCCTGGGATAGGGCCTTGTCATGTGTGGGGCATAAAAAGAATGAAGAGACAGATATAGCCTGAGGGGAGCCAAAGTGTTGGATGAAATTATATTGCTCATCTGTCCCAACTACCAGCCACAAAAGATTTTTGTGACTCTTTTTTTTACCATGATTACATGGTGATTGTTCCTGGATGAAAGCATGTCAGGTGTGTGTGTGTATTCTGTGTAAGACAGAGAAGGAGAGCCAGGCTGTGGAGGCTGAGAAGTCAGGAGGCTAATGCAGTGATGCTGCTAATCCAGTGTGTGAGAGGGTGATGTGCACTGACATGCAGTAGAGAAGCAAGGTGCATTGGATGTGACAAAGTCTCTGTATTGTGTATGTGTGTGTGTGTGTGTGTGTGTGTGTGTGTGTGTGTGTGTGTGTGTGTGTGTGTGTGTGTGTTTCATGGTTCTGCAAGAAGCGGGTGGTTGTTAGGACCTGCAGGTATCTCTAGCACACACACACACACACACACACACACACGCACGCACGCACACACACACACACACACACACACACACACACACACACACACCGCCTGTGAAGACCTCCTTCTCCCTCCATCATGGTTTCCTTTCTTTGAATCCAGGCTAGTTATGCCATTGTATTTGCTACACCTCCTTGTCCTTGCCTGAAAACAAGCCTGTGTTTGTCTGGAAAGTGGAAAATAGCACTGAGGCTATCCCTCTGTGGCCATTTCACTCCCACCCCAACCTTCTCTTGACCCTCTTCACGTCAGTCTTTGTTAGTTTCTATTGGCAGGGTTGAGAAGTTCAGCTACCGCAAAGGACTTTTCTGACTATGCTCAATATTTTGTTCACTCATATTTGCATTCCAGCTGTCATGCTTTCCAGCACTCATCAGTGTCATGGCTCACAGTTCACTCTACTAAGCCTAGCAGGGGGACTGCATTTAGCTTCCACCAGCAGGGATTGTGCAGTCAGTACCTGTCAAATCAACAGATGAAGCGAACAAGTGCACACTTCAAAATGCAGAAGAGAGGAGGAGAATCACTAGTTGCCCATGTTGATGTGTCCCATTCAGAGCATTTCACATTTGAAGCTCAAAGGCAAGTCTGAAGCCCCCCTCTCTCACACACACTCCATATTCTGACATGAGAATAGAGGGAGAGATTTGCTCAGTCAAAAATATGCACACATGTGTAAAAGGGGATACACACTGAGAGTGAAACACGCACACACCTTCACATGTGAGAAACACTCGTGAGATGAAAAAGCTTTCTGTCTACAGAGGAGGCATCAGTAAGGGAGGAATTAGATTTTCTCCCAGCTCAGGGATTAAAGCTGCATCATGAATATTTAAAGGAGATTTATCTGCCATTTCTACCACATAACTTCTTTAAGTAAAAGAGGCTGACAACGTGAGTTCATCAAATTATACAAAGATGGTGACGTGCTCTGCTAAAAGTCAGGAGTTGTGGTGTTACAATAAAATCAATCAAATAAGAAGGAGGTGACGTGATGAAAAGTGGGCTAGGGAAAGTTTGACTGCATTGTTAAGAAAACAAAGATAGTTCATGTTAGATCCTTAGAGTTTGTGGTGAAATAATGTAAAAACTGGCTGGAGGGTGAAGGTCGGCACAACAAACATCTTTACATGGCTCCAGATACATTCACTTACAAGACAGGCTGAAGGTTTTACCATCTGAAGTCGTTCTTACTGCTCTTTCTAAAGGCTCATATATCAAACTGAATAACTTTCTGCTTAATAGTGATCTGCTGGTGGTACTAGATTTAAAAAAAATAAATAAAAACCAGGCTTCACCAAATTGAGTATGATTGATCCTCTAGGAACCATTAATGTATATTTAAAAAAAAAAAAAAAAAATCACAGATTTAGTTCATACCAATTGCGTGGTGTATGTATTCCCTAATGAGCCTCTGATGTAACAAATTTACATTGTGAAGATCAATAATGCATAAAGCATGCTACAGCCATGACAGAGCTTCAAGGCCTTCATATGCGATATTTGTGTTCACTGGTTGTGGGTAGATGCACATAATGTACTGCGCTGCTTTTTATATACACAACTGCTTAAGTGTCCTTTGAAACTTCCTTCACTCGCCCTTTTCACCCTCTTCAAGGGTAATGTAGGAGAACAGCTGTTCGGGATGAGGCACCCATGGGATAGGGACGCTCGTACACGCAAGTGTGCGCGTGTTCTTATGGTGCGCGCTCGTAAAGGTACGGGATGATCCCTCCACTGAAAAGCACATCTGCTTACACAGAGGACTTGTTCAATTCATCCCCCCACTCTTTTCTTTTTTTTTCTCCCCACATCACCCACACTGAAACTCTGTGAGCCTAAGTAGGACAGGCTGCCCCATATAGATCCTCACATGCAGAGATGCACATGCTGACAGAGAGCGTTGCACAGGTCAGCGTGATTTGCACATTACAGTATAGAGGATAGTAAAGCCTGAGCAATACAATTCATCTCAGAGCTACTCAACAAGGTCATTAGGTGGTAAAGTTTCTTTAAATGGAGCTGCCTACTATTGATTATTATCTAGATTTTTTTTCATTAAGTGATAAGACTATAAAACGTAACATATTAAAACAAGTGCAGGAACACACCCATCACAATTTCCCAGAGCAGAGCAGAGTGAGGTGAAGTCTTCAGATAATTTGTTTTATCGAAACAACAGCTCAAAACACGATATTGTATGATAATGATATGTAAAATACTCTCAAAGGTCCACCTTTGCTTTGAGATCAGATGATGACACCTGCCAGCTCCATTTGCTAAATGTTGGGACTCTTGAAACTAAAACTGGAAGTTTTGACTATGAGTTTTACTTTGATGATTTTTGTTCCCAAAAGAAATAAACTTCAGTGCTCAAGACCTGTTTTGTTTTCTGGACAAAAATGTCTTGCAGTCATTAAAGTAATTACCTTTTCTTCAGAGAATCAGCAAAATAAATATGAAATTAATGTTTCCATCCACTACTGTTCTACAAAAATTAGAAGCTGGGGTGCACATTAATGATGAAGAGTTGGTGGTGCTAATTCTCCAGTGGGATGCTATTCAACCACTGCAGAAGACACAGCTGAGTTGACATAATTAGAGTGTTAGTCAAACCTGAAACAATTAAAAACATGGGGTTAAAACATCAGTGATGGAGAATTGTGTGAAAAATGTGATGCTAATTTAAGTCACACCATTGGTCCACACAGATCTGATGCTTTCAGCTCTTCAGTGGAAGTTTAATATCAGCTTTTGTCTGGTGTAAAACCATTTTTGAAATATTCTATTTTAATTATTGAATTTATAATTGAATTTTTCTATTTTATATATATATATATATATATATATATATATATAAAATAGAAAAATTCAATTATAAATTCAATAATTAAAATAGAATATTTCAAAAATGGTTTTACACCAGACAAAAGCTGATATTAAACTTCCACTGAAGAGCTGAAAGCATCAGATCTGTGTGGACCAATGGTGTGACTTAAATTAGCATCACATTTTTCACACAATTCTCCATCACTGATGTTTTAACCCCATGTTTTTAATTGTTTCAGGTTTGACTAACACTCTAATTATGTCAACTCAGCTGTGTCTTCTGCAGTGGTTGAATAGCATCCCACTGGAGAATTAGCACCACCAACTCTTCATCATTAATGTGCACCCCAGCTTCTAATTTTTGTAGAACAGTAGTGGATGGAAACATTAATTTCATATTTATTTTGCTGATTCTCTGNTTTTTTTTTTTTTTTTTTTTTTTTTTTTTTAAATCAAATTTCCAGTGTTTCCATTTGTCAAGTGATAATACACTTTTTGTTATGGTGCTGGAAAAATCTACTGGAGAGGTGGTCAGACTGTGAAGTACCTCGTAGGCTGATTTTGCAAAGCTCAAACATCGTCATCCTGCAGATGGATGCATCAGTTACAAATCTTGTTGTTTAAGTTGGAGGATTTCTATTCGTGGAAGTTGTCTTTTGTGTAGCTGAACATGGTGTAGTGTAGTTCAATGAAATCTACAGCCAGTGATGCTGAAAGAGCTAAAAGCTATAAAATACCGATAGCTGGCAAACCTCTTTGGAAAAGGCACAATACCCCTCACTTCCTTTTCTGATTATTTTTAAGCTAGAACTAGACGAGAGAAATTTCTTTCTGCTCTCTGTCCAAAAAAGGAAAGAGGAATAAAGTAATATGTTTTGTAACCACGGCAACACATCCCTCAGAAGCGACAATCATTTCCCTGAGGCACACACTAATCTCTAAGCTTTACACTGTAAAAAGCTGCCGCCTCCCAAGGTTACAGCCAGTATGACTAAGCATCTTGTTTTCTTAGAAAGCTGCAAAGGTATGGGAAACAGGAAATAACACTGCACATAATATAAAAGGCTGCGATGGACAGGAACAGAAAAGAGCCAAGAGAAAAAGACAGCAGCAGTCAGACATTAGATAAGAGGTTTAGTTCAGGCTGGTTAGAAGAAGAAAGAGAAACCCAAAAGCCAAGTGAGTGTGTGTTATATATTGGTTTATTAGCACAAGGTGCAGGCAGACAACAGAGAGACATATCTATAAAAAGACAGTTTGGAACAATTAAATAAAAGAGGCTGTATCTGACCCTGTGAGGGACATATATGAACTGTTCAGTGCATCTAAAAAAATAAGACTCAAGATCCATAAAGAATATAAAGTGCATCAAACTGCAGGGTAAAAAAAAAAATTGGCTCAACTGTTGTTGTGTCTGTAGCTAACCTTGACCTCTGACCCCTTGAAATATCTCCTTGGAGGTCTGCAGTGACCTTTTGCAGCCTCTAGAAGATCTGATGAGTTTCCTATGCGTTAAACTAAGAAAACAGATGGAAGAGTGCTTGTTTACAAATCACTCTCTCTCACAGTATTTGGCCAATTACAGAATATGAAAGTAAACTGCTTGTTAGCCACAGAAGCTCACTAGGCCTCATTCACAGCACTTTTTAAAGGGTCAGTTTACCTAAATCACACACACTCAAAAAAAAAAAAAAAAAATCCCCTAGTTGTGTTTAACTATGCATTAAGTTGTATGTTTGAAGATCACTGCCTATATATATATATATATATATAAAGCTAAAATCCTTTATAAAGGGGGGAGAAAGTGTTGCAAGGCTTTGCAGCTCTGACAGTGAGGCAGGTAGAAGTTAAAAAATCTTATTTGTGTTTCCAGAAACAACTCCCCAGTTTCTCTAGATAATGCATAAAACCCATTGTGTACAGTTTTCATATGGGATGATTTCTTTGGCAGAATCCTACAAACAGCCTGTTCATAAACGTCCTTGTACATTCCCTTAATGATTTTCATCACTGTAAAGCAAAACCTTGCATAAGAAACAAAATACACTGCCAGAATATCAATACGTTTCCATGATGTGCATATTTTGTGAATGAGACCCAGTTATTCTGTACTGATTGAAGTGTGCTACATTAGCTTGCACCTAAGAGCACCCTGCTATCTCTATAGTAAATCCTAACAAGTAAGTTTTCAGTATTTGATTGACTGACTGAATATATTGCATATATAGAGACACAATCAAGCAACAGACACAACAAACACATAATGTAATTAGTAACAACTCATGTACCTAATGAAATAACCATTTCAAATGTAAAGATAAACTAAGGCTTTGAGGAAAATGGGAAAACTAAAGAACTGCAAACATACTGCCCATCAGCAGTGAGAGGGAACAAACGTCAACTCAAAGACTCATGGGACGTCTCTTACAAACTTTACTTGAATGATTGTCCACTGAATGTCAGGCTTTAGTGTTTTCTAAAGTAGTGCAAAACAGATAGACAGTCCTGGTTCAACATTTTGGGGAAAGCATTTCATAACAGGAGAAAAAAAAAATCACGTTTCACAAAAATACAAATAATCCTTTGGTGGGTAAACATGTGAGTGTGTCTGTGTGTGTGCTGGTTTTCTGGGTGTTGACGGATCAGGCTGGCAGCACTGAGAACTCAGTTTGAAAGGTTTCAGACAGGAGGACAAGGGCTGGCTACTGGATGGTGTGTGTGCCTCTGAGTGTGTGTGTGTATATGTGTGTGAGCACATAAATGTATAAATGTCTGTCTGCTTCAGTGTGATTAAATGCTTATCATTTTGATTTATTTATGTCACAGTAAACTGTTTAAATACATCGAGTTGAAAGAAACAGACAAGGAGAGAACATTTCTTTGGGCACAGTGAGAATATTGTCATTTTTGGCCACGAAGAACTACAGACAAGAAAAAAACAAAAACAACAAATTGAATTTCAAATGTGACTCTGTGTGTATGTCCAAAAACAGTTGTGTGTCAGAGACACCCAGTTTGCCCAGCGGAGTGAATCAGAGTATACCAGTGCATTATTTGGAGGAACAGTGTGTGCTAAAGTCAGGACAACATGGCATGGTTGCATGTGCATGTGTGTGCATGTGTCTGCACATGTAAGCGTGTGTGAATGTCAAATGTGGTTTCTTGCCCACTACCTCACTCCTTCACCCTGGATCAAAGGAGGCATGGGTAGATAGTGAGCATGTGTGTGTGCGTGCGTGCATGCGTGTGTGTGTGTGTGTGTGTGTGTGTGTGTGTGTGTGTGTGTGTGTGCGCGTGTGCGTGTAAGAGTATAGGAAGCACGGGGAGAGGGAAGAGGTGCACAGAAGCGGAAGCACAGCTGATTGACAGTCGGCATGGTGATGGAGGCGGGTTCTAGTCCTCTGAAGCGTGGGGATCAAGAGAGGAGGAGAAAAGCAAAATAAGGGGGAGAAGAGGGGAGTAGAGTAAAAGAATGGCGTGGACAGCAGCAAGGAAGAAGAGACGAAAGAGTAGAAAAAGTAAAATAAATGCATCAACAAAGGATGACTCATTCAAGAGGGAGACAAAATAATAATAAAAAAATGGCATAAAAGAGGAATTAAAATTTTAAAAAAATAACAGCATAAATATGAAAAAAATGTGTTTATGTGGAGGGGAAAGATGAAAAAGGAGGGTGAAAGGAAAGGGAAAAAAGGAAGAAAGCAGGTTAGTAAAGCTGTCACAAAATCCTCTACAACTCATCTAATAAATATCAAATAATTGACCAACATGAGAAAAGCCAGATTTAACAGTACACATCATCTTATATTGGTCAAATATTTCTATACCATGCATTTGTTTTTTCATGGCATGCAGTAGTGTCATGCAGCGGAGTTGACATGCAGCATCGCAGCACATTCATACACATACATCTACACTTGCCCTGTCAGGATTCAGCTTACGCTCTCAATTCTCTGACCCAGTTACTACTTATACCGCCTGCGTCCTGCGTCCTCTCCCTGGGGTCTGCTGGAATAACAATGATGAATGGATCCAACACGCCTAGACAAAGCCAGATGCTCTGTCTACTAAAGTAGGCCCACTGAAAAAAATAATTACATCACACCTCACACTGTACTTTTTCTGTTGCTGCTGATACAATGATGTCAGCAGTGTTTGAGAAATTAGAAACAGCGACAAACCAAAACTTGCACTGGACATCCATTCAACAACATTTCTCTCTATTAGAAATACACACATACAGCTATGCAATCATGGTAAAACAAGCTACCCCATGCCATGCAAACAGCCAGACAGCTAAGCCGTGAACATGCCAACACGAATGTCTGATATAAATGCAGATCACTCCTCCCACTGTCACCAGCATCCATCCCATTCAGAGGAAAACAGGGGAACGGCCTCAGTCAGTTTAGTTTAATTCCTCAGCAGACAATAGTTATTTCTAAAATATGGTGACGGCTGATGGATAAAAGGTTGGTAACCTGCCAAACAGGGCTGAGTCAACAATACTGCGATGCCTTCAGTGAGGTTGAGCTCTTTGCTGTCATCACTACTTTCTTCCCCTGTACTCTTAACCAGGCCAACTCAAATTTCACAAGGAGCTTTTGGCAGCACAAACCTCACACTTCCCAATGCTGCCATTTCCGAATGGCCAACCACTACTACGGTGCTGCTTCCACACCATATGCACTTGCATGTGTGGTTTTCATGAGGTAGAGCACAGGATGAAGAGCGTTACATAGCAATCCACCATTTAACTAGAATGCTGCTTTTGAAACCTGCCAAACTCGTACATGACCCAGGAATTCAAAGATCCATAAACTTAGATGAGCATTTCCTTCATTTGACATCATCACTCTGGTAACGTTTATTCTATATTTCAGAGTGGTGTGTGTCTATATAGCAGATCCTTGTCTGCATCACTTTCTCTCACCATTTCCTGATGTTTGCTTCATTTTTAAATGGGTCAGAGTTTAACTGTTGTCTTTTACACACACGTGTGCTGCTGTGGGGACTGCATGGTGTCAGTGAAGGAGGCTACACATACCCATGCAAAATACTTTTATTGCCAATGTCATGCAAACAAAGAGGAACAGGAATATGTATGGATTATAGACGCTGAGGCTGTTAAAAAAAAAAAGAAAAAAAAAAAATCAGATAAATTGATTTCTAAAATGTACCACACGTTTAAACAGGCACCCGCCCAAACCACAGACAGTTCTCTTTGTCTGTTTTGGTAAGAGCAGACAGCCAGATGGGGACAAGGAGATGGAGGATTTGTTCAGTAGACACAATAAGCGTTCCTGTCTAGAGCTCCGTCTCTTCTCTGCAGGTAATTATCTCTGATAGGAGATAACACACACAATCTATTTGCATTATAAGCAACAAACGGAGTGCGTAGAACAAGGTACTTGTGCAAGTGGGCCGTGATATTCAATGCCGTGCTATTTCATTTACTAAACGTGGCTGCTGATATTTTCAACAATTTATATATATATATTTTGCTCTCTGAGGACATGTTACTTACATGCACAGTAGATCACTACATATTCTGTACATTGTTACTCAAGTCAAAGTAGCGGCATTCGTCCAAAAAGAAGAAGAGCTGCTTTTTCTTCACAAAAAGATTCTTTTTTTTTTTTTTTTTTTTTTTTAAAGTGCAGAGAGCAAGAAATGATGTGCGCAGCCGCTCGGTTACAGCAAGACCAAGTGGTACCTGGTGGAGCGCCTGTGCAGTTGTGTGTCTTGTAGCAGCTGCATGGACTGATTGGTGGGTCGGCAGACATCCACACCAGATCCTCGTGTACATAATCTGACGACAAAATTTACATCACGCAGAACCTTGCCAATCCTCACACTCACAGCTACGGGAAGTAGAAGACTGGCTTTACAATAATCCTATTTTTCTATCAGCTACACACAAGGTACACAGTCAGCCCAAATCAACTCACATGCATTTTAGCCGACTGAGGAAGTTAACTTTCTGCAAAAAGGAAGTGAGGTTTGCTAGATATTTTAAAGGATGATATCAGTATTATCTTTTTAACACAAATATATTCCACTCCTATACTCTAAAGAAAAAGGAGTTTGTATTCCCAGCAGAATTATATTCCTGGCAGCGTGCACACTTTAAAATCAGTATTTTCCTTAGTTCAAGTGTTCCTCAGTGTGTCCTCAGCTTCAAGGATTAAAAGAGCAGCAGCCTTGTACTTAAGAGGACCTTGAAAGTAAGCTGGAACACAGTGAGAGCGGCTGACATCCTGCTCAGTGCCACTAATAATACTGAGGGTGTACGCACACACAGACACACACAATCAAACTGAGGTGAAGAACAAGAAAGAAGTAAACAAGGTTGAAAGACCAGAAGAGTCTTAAAAGCGATGACTGAAGGATGATGATGACAAGGAGGCCTTAGCAGACTGACTGACGGCAGAGGGAGTTGTGGGATATGTCTTACCAGGCTTTTGCACCCCATGAGCTTCCTGCTCTCCATTCTCCAACGCAGTACCAGTGTCTGCACACACACACACACACACACACACACACACACACACACACACACACACGCATACACGAAACAATCAGACACATTACTATCTATCTGAGTACTAATGACTTGACAAGACAGAAAATCAAACTGCATTGTGGTGGTTTGTATGTGGAAACATGACAGACTGCATCTGCATCAGATGGAAACTACTGACCCCGACCTTTCAGGCTTTTTAAATGGCCCTTCAGTGGAGTTGTACTGTAGGGGTGTGTGGGTGGTGCTGTGTGCCCGTGGGTGTGCTTGTTAATACCACACTGACGAGCTATGTCCAGGCTACGAGAAGGCAGAGGGCAGCAGATATCTGCTGGTGTCAGGTTGGGATTCAGGAAGAGGCGATGCTGTATGACATCCGACTGCTGAATTGCTCAACTTTGCACAGCAGACACATCACACACATTATGTAACACACAGACAACATACTGTATCAACACATCGAGGCTCTAACATACAAGGGCACAAATGACCAACACACACATAAACAAGCACAGAAATGCACTCATGCATACACACAACAGTGATTTTAGTAAATGGTAAATGGACTGCGCTTGTTGTTATCCCATAAACTCACCAGTCACACAGGCAGGTGAGCCAGAGCACCACGCATGATGTTGGTCTAACCAGTGGGAACAGTTCATAGTTCATGGTCTTGCTCAAAGACACTTAAGCAAGGCAAGGATTGAACAGCACCCCGTGGAGTTTCCTAGTAAACAAACAAAACTTATCCACTCATCCACTCTTTTCCAATCAGTGTTTCTGACTAAACACACTGGAGACATGCCAAACCTGCTGAATGTGTTTCCTTCGCCACAAAATATTTGATTAGCTGATTCTTTAAATCATTTACATCCATGTTTGCTCACCAGTACTCTAAAACTTTATGGCAAATTATCAAAGTCCGTACTACCAAAAAAGATGGTTCACCTACTAATCTTGCTATGTGTGTAAAGCCACACTTGCTTGTATGTACACATACATACATACATACATACAATGCAGACACACATTTAAGTGATAGTTGGGATTATTTGACACAGGGTTGTGTGAAGTATTTATGTATAGTCAGTGTATTACCTACAGTAGTGAGCTGCTATGGAGGGGGGTCAGCAAGAAAATGTATTTAACTTTATAACATGCCCATGCCCAACTAATTAATAGTTTAAGTGTGTGCATTATTTTGAATAATTCATTGCTCTACCTTGCTGTCAACAGTCATTTCCTTTGGAACAGTTTGTCCATTGAATAAACATTATCCTACACAAAAGCACAGCTAAAGTGTGTACTGTATTACTCCACGGATCAGTTGTTTGAGTCAGACTGAAGTGGCTAAAATAGATTTTTTCTGCAGTCCCAGTCCACAGCAGCACATCACTGTCAATGCTCCTGCTACTGCAGGTGATGCACTGGGTAAGTACCTCACACAACCCCATGTCAAATAGCCCAAGCTCTCACTTTCACATTGAGCCCAGCATGTAAGCAAAGCCATGCAAACATCCAAAGTCACAGATCTGCATGCAACACACACACAGACGCAAATACCACAGAGCGCAAGACGCTCATCAAACAGACATCAGGCATCAAGAATGCACGTTACATGGGCCTCCAATTAAAAAAACAAAACAAAAACAAAAAAAAAAAAAATCCGTGCCTTCTCTGTCTGGCTCTGCTGCTGACAGAGGACAATAAACTACGGACTGCCTAGCCCTGCTGTTTGGCACTCAGGGTGTCAGCATGTCAGCATTTGTCCAAATGCACACTGCGTGCCAGAGTTGATCAGTGGCAACACCACCCATGGCCCGTCCTGCAGCCGGCTGCCTCTGACGAGTGCCCACACACAGTCTGACTGTCTGACCAAAGTGTCTGTGTAACCAAAACAGGCCCGAGAGCTGAGTCATTCCGCATTCACTGTCACTTCCATTTATCTGGTTATGCACTCGGCTGTTTCTTTGACCCATCGATTGTTTATCCATCTGTTTACCTACCTTCCTCACTGCATGTTCTTGTTTCTATCATACTTTATTACTGTGCAGTGCAATCCATCCACATTCACTACAGTCAAATGTAAGACTGATAAATGGTGTAGCATCACTGTATTTCAATGAAGTATACAGTATGTGACTCCAGCTGTTTTATTTCTTTTACAGATGTTAATCAATGCGAGAACACTGTGGTTTGCATATGGTAGTTATGTGTTTTTGTGCAGCACATTTGGTGTTAACAAATGTACTAACTCTGGAAGATTACTCATACATTTTTTGCACAGCTTCTCTAAATTGTTTGAGTGCTCAGTGACGTCAATATCAGTATGATGTCTGACCAGATGTGCAGAAAAATTAGTTTATCAGTTTATGCATGTCTGGGGGGCTGTGTGCTAAATAATGTTCTATTTCAATTGGAAACAGCAGTTATCAGCTAACCAGTGTCTACACAATGCGGCGTTAACAATATTTAACATTGTAAAAAAATTATTTAATGCAGGTGAAAATGTTTTACTAGTTTTATTATCTTCTGGTTTAGTTCTGTGTTATTATCAATACTCTATCATGTCTGGAAACATCCAAATCAAAGTAGCTGCAATTTTCTTGGTAAAGGTAAATGCACTGTGGTGTTACAGAGATGCCTCAAGCTACAAATCCTATTCTACAGATTATAATTATTCTACATGCTTGTTAAGTGAAACTTAGATGCAAAAATCACCAGCCCTTCTAAACTACTGGCTCATATTACAATCGCAATATCTGTCAAAATGATCATGATATTTTCCTGAGCCTTGACTAAGTTTAAGAGGTTATTTTAACCATCTATCTATCCACAGATAAATGAAATCACCACCACATTTTCTAAACGCACAGATACAAGAGCTATAAGGCTAGGTGCCAAAACAAAACATCTTAAAAAAAGAAATTGTTCTAAACTTTCTGAAAACAAATTCAACGCAGAAAAAGCCATAAAAATTGAAAATATAATCAGATTAGTAATGTTTTTAAAGTTGATGAGAGAAACTATGAAACCGCGATTACGACTGTGCAGTGACATTACATATTTAATATGTAGCTGATAGCACAGTGGCATCCAAAGCCCAAGACCTACAATTTTTGAGCCATACTTTTTTATTTATCCAGGCAGGTTGGCCAGGGACACATTCTTGTTTTCATGATGGGCCTTGGACAGTAGCAGTTGGGTGGGTTACCATCATACATGCAGACCTTGTAACTAAACCTTGAACATCTTCACTGGAGCAGAGGGATGGATGATTTGCACTGTAACTGTTCAGAGTAAGGACACAACTTCCTGTTTAGCTCCCCAATTTTACCAGTCAGCTGGGATATTCAAAGAAGTGACCGCTATTCTGCTTAGCTTCCAGCTACTATCTTGCCTGTGGCTGAGTGACAGCCCAGCAGATCAAAAATGGCAGCCAATGTCCAGCGGTGGCTGATACTATATGTCATTTAGGAGCAGCTGCAGTTCATGTTACATAATAAAGATTCTCATCCCGTCTAAGATTATGTAGATTCAATCTGATTCAGAGGCACAAATAAATATACAATTTTGAATGAAAAGACAGACTGCCTTTAGTATTATTGAGGCAGGGGTGTTTGTAGTTTTTCACACAGTTCAGCTCTTGCTTAAAGCTGTACTATGCAATATTCTTATATTTGAATTACAATGTGTACTGTGGAAGAGGCCGCTAACTTGACTTCTTCAAACTTTTTTTCCTGTGTTTCTCTTTGCTAACCTGGTTTACCACAGGCAGGTAGGGAGGAAATTATTGGTTGAATCAAAGAGTCTTTGACAAAATCTGAGTCTGATGTCAGTTCTTCTTCTCTGGTTTCTCTGCCTCTTTTTTGTCATCGACAATTCACTATCTACCAACAGTTGTCATCTTGTCCTGGTATAACTGTCATAAATCCAAACAGAAGCAAAGGGAAGAACTGTTGTGACTTGTATAGAGACAACACACATTACTGTCACTATCACCTCACCTGCTCTGGTGTCATCGTTGTCCAGCAGGGGGATGTAGTCTGTCTTTCCCACCGTCTCCCCAACCTGATCGTCAAAGGCTTCTGCCTCCAGCTGAGCCACAAAGTCCCGCTCCACCAGGCCCTCCGGCCCCTGCTGGGGAGCGCTGTCTGTCAGCGCATCACTCAGACTTAGGTCCAACTCTGCCATGACTGCACACAAAGAAAGAGACACAGGAACAGTATAATTAATAAATGGTGCTGTTCAGCTATAAACAACAACAAGTCACAAAAGCAGGTGTTCATGAAACATCAAGAAAATTAAGAATAACTTATTAACAGGTTAACAGACCCTTTCTAGAGCCACCGTTTTGGTTGGTCCCTTCTGGGCTACTGTAAAAACATGGTGGGCTCCATGGAGGACCCACTTCAACTACCACTTGTTAACATGTTGCGTTCACTCTACACTTACAAAAACATTACTATTCTTAATTTCAAGTCATTACGCACAGATTCAATTGTAATTATGAATATTATATTCCATTTCTGCCACATTGGTCCTTTAAGAAAATGTAAAAAAAAATATCTAGGTCATGATTTTATGTCTAGGGTGGCTGCAAGCTATTGATATTACAGTAAAAAAAAAACAAATCTTTCCTTTTCAACTATACTGAACTTCAGACAAGTTTAAAATGTCTTTATTACTTTAGAATCATTAAATTATGGTGACCAGATTTTAGTAAACTGGAAAAGGAGAGCTTTATGGAGAGATTTATGATATTATCAGCCCAAGCCGAGGCACAAAGGCTGAAATGGAAAGATAAAGAAGGAAGTAAGGGTAAAATAAAGAGGAGCAGCAGAACAAATGCAGAAGCAAAACTGAAAGATTGAAAATGGAGAGAAGTGGTTAAAGGAAGTGAGAGGGAAAAATCATTGATGTGAACAGAACAGGGCCGCAGGTTTGTGTCCTGAGGTGGCATCAAAGTGGCCAAACAGGAGACGCAACAAGACCAGAGATGGCAGGCATTAATCCTGCTGAAGTGTCCCTCAGCAACACGCTAAATGGCCACAAGCTGTGAGCCCTGAGCCTGATCTCTGGGCTTTCTCTGAGGCATCTAGCTTTAAATCACTGATGGCAACCTAAATATAATACCAACGTCTACCACAGGGAGGCACAGTTTCAGTTGGGATTATGCAGCATGAAGGAAATACATGACTTGTTGTAACACAGAGGCACAATCTGTACCTAAACATGGACTCAGACACAAAGAGACACACATCCGAGCAGTCATCAGCTCATCTGAGAGTTCTGCTGACCAATGGCCACCAGGGGAATTTGCCGAGTCATGTTGTGTCATCTTCCAACTATAATGCCAGATTATCTTCGGTGCCAGCAGCAACCGGCCTTTCTCTGCTCTTCAGACACACTGTGTTTATCTGTCTCGTCTCCATTTTACACCTCTCCTTCTCTACACTACGTTACACTTAACATCTCTACCTTGTGAAAATAATCTCTCCTTTCTTTGCTGAACTTCCTTTTTTCACATTGTTGAAACGGCAAAGTAAGGTTCAAGGTCTTGCTCAAGGACAATGCAGGAGAACACACTGTCTGCAAAGAGGATCAGTGTTGAGACCTTTGAGTTATTACAGTTTCCTGTCTATCTGGCTGTCCAGTGACGCTTATACACATGAATCAAACTTTGTTTCTTTTACTGCAGCTGCAACTACAATATATAAATGGATCAAAACGTATTCACTGAAAGGACATTTTCATTAAAAATGCACTCTTCTGCAATAAAAATTGACATAAAATGTTTTGTTAAATTTGAGACCTGAATTTTAATGAAGGGATGTCGTCATACAATTTCTTTCTCAAGATCAGCCTCAATCCTCAAAGAGTCGAAACTCAAATACAACTCCACAGCCCCATCTGCTGGAATTTCCATTCACTTACTAAAAAGAGAACAGGTAAAGGTACAGCACCAACCTTTCGTCATTTTGTAATGACACTCTATAGAAAAAGTCCCCTTAGTTTCCCCAAGGTGCCTCACAATCATAATTTGTTTCCAATAGACTGATATATGCATTGTAGGTCTAATATGCTGCATAATACAGTACTTAACTTTAATATTTGCCTAATACACTGGCAAAAAATACACTGACCTAAGCCAAAATTGGCACTGGAGCTCATTAACCATGGATGTCCACTGGATGAAATTGCATCACAGTGTTCAGAATTGCAGTGTTGGAAGAGACAAATTTCAAATATAGATTTGAGTTTGATTTTAAAAGTACGGTAAACAGCACATTTCCAGCTTCAATAACCGGCACAAGGAAACTGGGGGTGTTGCTGCTGAGGGTGAACAGTAGTAGTAGTAGGTTAATGCCCAAGCTTTTTAAATGTACAGCAATGACATTAGTGTGTAATGCCCAGGTGTACACATGCTTTTGTTCACGTAGATTATGTTAAACCAAAGCTTTAAAAGATTTTCATGTTCAGAAAAAGTGGTGAATTACTGCATTTCCTTTAAAGCACAATCCTATTGTATTTATTGGTCATTTCATATTAGATGCTGTGTTAAACATAGAGTACAACAATCAGTAAGTCAGTAAATAATCAGATGTTGAGTTAGTTTTAAATATAATACATTTAGTTTTACAAACTACTACTATGGGCAACAGGCAGGTTCTAGGTAAGGATTATAAATAAACCAAATGTGGGCGCACTTATGTCTGACTGCCAGTGTATCAGCAGCAGTAAATGAGACCCCGGTGCTAAGACCAGGGTGTGTCGCAGGAAGACTGTTGCCTACTGCCTCAACCACAAAGCCATGCTGGTCAGAGACACTGCCCCAGTTTCCATATTTAACCCCACATCATCTCTATGTGTGTTTAGTATACAGTACGTCATTGGTGCCAGCTGCAGAGTTAGTAGGGTGATCCATGCCACCCAGTCTACCAAGTCATTTAATTGAACACAGCCATTTAAATAGCTGAAAAAGAGACAGACAATCTTGTTTTGTTTGTTCCTTTTTGGCTCCTTCAGCCTCTGCAGTGGGTCCCCACATGACCACAGGAGCAGAAACTTTTCATTAGCCTGGTCCTAAAGTGGGATGGAGTTGGATTTGAGTTCAGAAAGTCACAAACTTAAAAGGATGTTTTGACCTTGGTGAGGTGCCGTAGTTTGAGCTGAGCTACTGTTTTCCACTCCTGCTCTCAACTGTGGTGTGGCTACTCAGAAATAATCTGGATTCAACAAAGGAAGGAAATCCACAGAAAGAGCAGTTTCTATTGTGTTGTCTGCTAACAAATGTTTGAGTGTATGTGTGGATTAGTCATGCGTTTACGTGTGTCTGTATGTGTGCACTCACAGACCAGTGGGTGTGTGTCCTCCAACTGCCAAAAAAGCAGAGGTGAAGGTTAAGCCTCTTTTTAATCTGCTGTGACACACTGCTATTGTATGTAAACAAAAAAGCGACAACACAAGCACTTATAATAAAGCTTAAAAAACAACTCATGTTAATTGACAGATCACAAAGACTGAAATATTAGGAACAAGAACTGAACAGTTTAAACATTTAAATGCAATTTAAGAACTATATTGCAGTTACAAAACTGAAAATTAATTGCAACAAAAATTAACATTAGTTTCACGGACTGACAGTAAAGCTTCACTGCCTCACAAGAAAGATTTAGCCCAGAGCTTTCAGAGCCTTTTCAGAAGACTTTGACTTTAAAAAAATTATCTTTTATGCTTAAGCCTAATAACATGGGGATTTTGATACCTAATACCACATTTCACACCCTGCAATTTACAAGCTGCTAGCTGTTAAAACTGATGTGACTAGTTGGTCTTTGATAAAGAACAAAAAGACAAAACCCACTCCTTATTTAGAGTTTCTTCTTCTTGGTTAATTTAAGGAATTATTGTGGATTAGCGACTGCTAAGTAAATTGGCCAGTGACGCTTATTGTAAAAGCTAACATCATCAGTGGGCACTACCTTAAAAAAAGCCTCAGATAAAATTGTAGCACCTGCCATTTTAAAATTGGGATTTCAAAATTATGACAACTGAAAATTGTTCACAACTAGTTAAAGGCTCCAACTCCACGTACGTGTAGTGACCCATGTGTGATCTTCTCTGTCGGCAGCTATTACAAATAATTGTGTATATACGCTCAGGGCTTGCTACTGCTCTCCAACACTGGAGTGGGTGGAAAGCAGGAAACAATTGGCTTCAAGAGTCTTTGACCAAACCTTTACACTGAGTTCTGTTTGAATGGACACCTTGGCAATGTGTTTACCAGTGTTTTTTGCGAGAGAGCCATACATGGTGAGTGCAACCTTGACAGTGAAGCACTGGGTCCACAGGCAGGCCATAATTACATAAATGTGAAGGTGGGCCGTGCATATCTTTGCACGGCCCACAGCTTAATTCCTTTAGTAACATTTCATCACTACAATCGATCTGTGTAAGTCATTTTGGAAGCATGAATGCTGACTTCTACATCCGAGAAGTGAATATTAAGGAACGATAGAGAATCAGTCAATCTACAGCCTTTTACCGAAAAATAATGGTCTTTTTGTTCAAGAAGATGGAAACAATGAGCTTCAATCATATAGTGCATCTGTATCACATCTGTGAATCTACAAACAAGTGGAAGAGACAGAAGAAGAGAATGAGTGGTGTATGTGTAGGGCTTTTCACATAGGCTTAACACTGGCAAGCTCCTATAGCAGTTGTCAGGGTGATGTGTGACGCAACACACGCAACCTAATCCCAAAAATCACTCTGCATTTTCTTTTCCTTCGGTTCCTTTAATAACGAAACAGCGTAATGTCATGCTTGATTAATCCCGAGGAAGGTTGGGGGTCAGGTTCTGCTGCATGCAGGAGCCTTGGAGACTGTTGTGTATCGTCCTCAAGGACACTTGACCAGTGTTGTCCAACTACTCCTGTTGCCACATTGGGCTCTTCAGTAGAGAAAGCTAAACACTATCAACTATGAACTATAAACACTGTAACATGAGCTAAATCTAAGCCCATTTCCTTATACACTGAATGAAAATCTAGATCCTAATGATAAAGATTTTTATTCTTCGTAATTCAAAAATCCTTTATCATTTCTCAGCACAGGAAATATTGTGCAGCTTGATACATAATTACATACTTCTTATATACACTTGTGCATTCCAGCTGCTAGTTTGAAACTGGATACATACCAGCTGCTGGGATATCTAGTTTGCTCTAAACTGTGCCTCCGAGCAAGGCATTGCAGAATTAACTGCTTTGGCACAACTATTATTATCTCAGATATGTGAAAAGGCAAAATGCCTCTTCCTTGGTGTAACACAGCTAAAAAAGAAAAAGAAAGCTAGAGGTTCGCGCCGTGCCACATTAAGTTTGAGGTCACTTCTGTGAAGAGTTGCACAGTCATCTTTGCAACCAAAACGATGTTGTTGTGCTGCTGGGGGGCGACAATAGACCAGTGTGCCTTTAGGAACAGTGGATTTTAACAAAACCAGACAGGACAACTGGAAATTGGCAGTTTCAGTGTCAGTGTCAGTGTCAATGTTTGCCTCCTGGCTACACTCGCGCTACAACTTTAAGGGTTTTGGGCAGTAAATGTGGTGCTGTTCACTGTCCAAGGTCGATATGGCTGTAAAACAACTCCAGGGCAGTTTAATATGTCTACATTACAACTCGTGAACCTATGATTATGGGAGGTCACATGGACAGAGCACTGAGGGAAACGCTGACCTCTCTGGTTTGGTTTGATGTATGAAGTACCGATAATGGGCAGGACCCATCCGGCAGAAACTTGCACTTTGAAATGGGAGGGAAGTTAAACTGTATAAGTTAACAGCATGAGTAGAAGTTGATATTGAGCTTCTGAATCAAACCTTTTTGAGGAAAAAAAAAGAAAAAAAATGTATTTGTCTTATTCACCTATTACAATGTGGGTCTTAATTTTGGAGCTTTGAAGCCATTATTTCAACCAGTTGTGGCGACAGTTGTGATCAGTCAATATTATGGATCAAATTTGGGTAAGCATTTGCAGTTGTTATTATATACGACCGTAAACCATTTTAAAAACATCACCTTGCCCTTTAAGAATTTGTTTGCTTAACTATTTTCAGATTCAGAAATAGAAATAGAATCAGAGAATCAGAAATACTTTATTCATTCCTTGTGGGAAATTGTTATTTTATGGTTTTCTGTTCAACATATATAAATATAACAAAAATAATCTATACATAGTTAATATTTACATGACATTTACAGTGAATTGTACAGATAGAATTTTGTACTGAATTGTTGTCAGACATGTCATCCTTCGTAGGGTCACTGTACAGGAGGTCAGAAGTGAACTAGGAAGTCAAACCTATTAAAATAAATAAAAGTAACAGATAAGAGCCCAATATATATAAACAGGAGTTGTTTCACCCTGTGGAAAGATCACCTCTTATTAAAGTCTCATCTAAAAGATCCAAGCTGATGTTTAAATCAATAAACACTGTTATCATAAGTGCCCCCCATCTTCAATATTACTCACCAGGAGATGTCTAATAAAGCTATACAAAGCCCTTACTCACACACATTCATTATGAGCAGTGTGTACTTATGTATTAAAGCTGATGGCCTCAACATGGTCTGGAAAAACAAAGTGTACAGTGGCCTGGGCTTGTAGCCACTGTGGAGAGCTCACCTCTGATGTCACTTTCTAAGAGAGGTGGGACACTTCCTTCAAATGCTCAGCTTACTCAGTCACCATACACGTGGGTGTATACCAGAGGAGTGTGTATATGCATGTGTGTGTGGATATATGTCTTTCTGTTGTTGTGTAGACAAATTGTGGTTTGAAAGGATTAGAATTAGGATACATTTTTGGATGTTTGTGTTTGTGTGTGTGTGTGTGTGTGTGTATGTATGTGTCTGTGTGTCTGTGGTTTTTGCTGCTGCTTCTCTTCTTCCTGTCTGTACAAGTTCACATTTTCTTCACTTCTCTATGGTCATCACAAGGTCTGTAGTTTAATGATGTCCCTGAAATAACTGTTCATGATTAATAACCATTATCATAACACCATTTACCAACAACCTGATCTGGATTAATTTTCATCCTTATTTAAGGTTAGTTAATCTGTCTTTAACTTTAATGTGGAAGGGGGTTTACTACAAGTACTGTGTGTGTAGTTGATCACTGAGCAAACCATTTTATTTTGGTGTGTGTATGTGTTTTTCCCCATTTTTTTTTCCAGTAGCCACACTTTTGTTTCAGTTCCAGCTGATAAACAGAAACAGCTGATGAGACTTTCTCTCTCTCTCTCTCTCTCTCTCTCTCTCTCTCTCTCTCTCTCTCTCTCTCC
>CM076667.1:6478337-6580837 GCA_038496675.1 Rachycentron canadum
CTCTCTCTCTCTCTCTCTCTCTCTCTCTCTCTCTCTCTCTCTCTCTCTCATCATAGTATATGGCCGATAGTATATGGCCAAATAAAGATTGGTACATGATAATTTACTGAACAAGTAAATAACTACATTTTATTAGTTGAAACTGAAAATCAAATCAAGAGAAAAAAAAACTGCTCTGAATATCTCTGCAACTTGCAGTTTTAATTAAAAAACATCTTCTGTTTAATCTGGCAATTCGCTATTTCACTGTCTATTAACTATTTGCTAGTATTCATGCTCTGATTACAAGCTGGACTTCAGGTTTGTTGATGTGCAGTGGGTATTTGACATATCCTTCCAACTCCAGTACAATCCTTGTTACTAAATCCCACTAGCTATAAGCACTGGTTTGTAGCAACTAACTTGTAGTAGTTGTTTCTCTGTTTTAATCACTTACTGAGGGGATCCACTTCAAAGGCTCAGCACTGATATCTATGTTTCTGTGAGAGACTATAAGAAGAGAGACTTCTAGGAAAGGTGCCATTACTCACATTCACACACAAAGCATGACCCTCCCTCTTTGAGTTCACAAGAACGCAGAAGGAGCACAGGGAGGCAAGAGACTCTGTCACCTGATACCTGTTTACACCCTGTAAATCATGACCCCAAATACCCCCACAGGGGGAATCCTCCACCCTGTCATATGGAGGTGTCATATCATAAAACCTCTTCACCACACAGTCTTATGTAAACTGTAAGAGTGATTGTGCTAAACTTCCAAACACGTGAACATGATTTATTCAGAATGCAAAGTTTAATAAAAATTAAATGAATTGTTACAAAAAAATTGCTAATTGTTATATGTAGCTGACTGGTAATGTCAGGAAACTAAATTGCAAATCCCTTAGACTCATAGTTTTTTGCTGACATGGATCTGTGTGTGTGTGTGTGTGTGGGAGGGGGGAGCACACTGAGCTCTGAGGTGTCCCTGTGTCCAGCTGCCATCATACTAATCTGAGCGAGATGCTATCACTGACATTCCTGACAGGCCATTCAGGCTATTTCATCAAGCTACACAATCATTGCTTTTGTCAATACACCTAACACACACACACAAAGAGAATGTGACAAAATGATCTAAGGATCCCTCATAGAGCTATCAACAACATATAAAAGGGAGTTTTGGCCCATAAAAGGAAAAATTTATTTATATATATATCACATTGGCAAATAAATTGGCTGACAACTCTTTCTTATTCTTATCAAACCGTTTGTTATATTTCACTGTGGGCTGTACAACTTTTAATATATCTGATTAAAACTATGAGTAAAAGTAAAAATAATGTTACCGTTTATTATTTAAAACAAGTAAAGAAGTGAAGTACAGTTCTCAGTTGTGCCCCCAACATGAATCATGCATCGGAAAATTTAAATCACAATATGGCCAAGTGAAAGAAGATGTAAGGGAACATGATTGTATGGGACAAGACCCAATAAAACTAAAATCAGAAATGACCTCACAATTTTTTTTTAAATCCAAACGTTCAGATGGTCTTGTCAAAATAATGAAAAAGTACCTGTAGTCTTGATTGAACTGAGGAGTTTTATTTAAAACATCCTCATACTCTGAGATCACGCCTATGCCCTCGGCAAATTCACAGTATGTGTTTGCAGCTTTCAATGTTTACAGAGAGCTGTAAAACCTGCAAGAAAAATGTGGAACTGTTTCCAAAAAGTCAAGCTTTGTTACAAGGACGCACAGAGATATTTTTCTTTCACAATAGCCTTCTCTCACCAGTCTTTTAGCGCAGGATTCTCGTAACATAATCACAGATATACTGGAGTTAGATGTGAAAAGGGTTAATTTTAAATAAATTTTTTGATTATTACAATATAACCTTATAATCAGTAATGATCCATATAGACATAATTGGGATGTAGTGGAAACTATATTGTCAATTACCGTATTTAAATACATTAAATATTCAGACCACAATAATTCAGCATTTTAAGTGTGCTCTTCTCCTACACACCCAACCACACATGCACATGTGCACACACCCATTAATAATAACCATGATCTCTGATACCTAATTACAAAAAAATATATAATACTAACACACACAGTTGTTTATGTAAGGAGTTGGTGGTAAGTTCACCGTCAGGCTCTGTGACTCATCAGAGTGAAAGATGAAACCTTGATAAGAGAGACAGAGAAGCACAGAAAAAGACAGACACACAGAGCCTGCAGGCCTCTGGTTTGCCTTCAAATACAGGGAGTGGCCTAAAGCCCCGGGGGGTAGGTGTGTGAGTGTGTAACAGACAGAAAGACTATGTATTGTAATTAGTCTCAGGAGGAGTACAGGTGCAGTTCAGTGATCCTCCGTCAACTACAGCTCCTGTGAATAGGTGCAGTTGCAGAGCTAAGAAATTAATGGCCCTTTTCTGCTGCACTTTGTACTCTGGTACTTTCCTGTATTTGAAAGCAGGAAACTAGGTCCAATTTTAGCCCCAGGGCTATAGTTCCTGCTCTTAAAAAGTCCCTGCTCCTGAGCTAAAGGTGCACAGTTTTAGCAGGCTAAACAAAATGTTACTGACCTTAAAGTAACTGAATCAATCAAAACAAAAACTATGCCAAAAGTTATATTTAAGCTAAACAATACTTAAGAAAGACAACTAAAAGAAGAAATGAATTAATACATGTAGTTATATGCTACTGATTAGTAAAGCAGTTTCCTGCACAAAGAAATATCATACTGTATGCAGATGACACACTGTTTGACCCAAAATATTGATAACTCTCTTTTACTGCAAACCAAATTTACCAGTGAGTAGAAATAAAGTACCCTACCTGCCTACCTATACAGTATCGTTTCTCTAGATGTTTATTTATGGTGCATTCAGAAAGTGGTCAGACCCTGTCACCATTTTCAATTTTGTTTTGTTGCAACCTTGTGCTTAAATTGTTTAAGGTCATTTTTTTTACTTCATTAATCTACACTTAATACCTTGTAATGACTAAACACAATTTTAGACTATATCTAGACAACAATAATCAAACTATAATATGACTAAAATATTCTACACTTTCATCAAAAGACTAAAACTAGAAGTTGCTAACAAGTGACTAAATGAGGGGACAGAGAATAAATGTCATGACAGCAAACATGAACAAACTCAGACTAACTTTGTAAGAGGAAAGGTTTTTGTAGAAGAAGTATAAGATAATCAAACTACAGTTTGGAAGTTTAACAGTGGTGATGTCAAACAAGCTTTTTACTTCTGGCAACTGTATTTAGGCCTAAAAAAGTGATACAAATGTTGTTCGATTGTGAAAATTATCCTGCTGAACAAAACATGTAAGTATCAGAGACTTTTGTTTGTCAATGTAAAAATCCCCTTTGCTTTTTGTCAAGGAAACCATGGTGATGTTAACTTCCAGGTTGGCTAACAAAAATACTTCATCCAGCTTTCTATGCTTCGTTGAAGTCCTTAAAAATAGCTCATAATTTCTCTTCCTGTTTGTCCAAAGAGTTCAAGCTTGAACGCAAGTCATGAGCAGTTGTTCATTTGACTATCAATTGGGTGCCCAAGCAAAACCAGTATTGCTTCTACACATTGGTCTGACTGACATACAAAAGTCAAGCATGCAGCTGGAAGGTCACAGACAGAACTACTCAATTAAAATATGCTCTCTATGTGAACTTTGCACTCAGACTTTTTTATATTTGCTTCAACAGCTCCACTGAACCACTGATAAAATATTCATACTGCATGAAACAGGTCAGAGTGGCGAGGACACACACATTTTTGGAAGCTTGTTACATAAAAAAGTGATGGCAGTCAGGCCAAAGTGTGTGCTTTTCAAGAGGTAGAAAAGCAGCAAAGCCCAAAGCCCACACAGACACACACACAAGGTGAATGATGCTCTCAGGGATAATTAAACAGGAAGTTTAAAAAAGGTCAAACTGCTTTATGTGGTCCCATTTGATGCTCCCATTTAGGAATGATAGAAGAAATGGTACATAACGTCATGCCTGATTCATCCATCTGCACCAACAGGCCATTAATAGTGACAGAACTTTTAGCAGGGGGGGTCTTGGTCAGGTCAGGGTCTTGTTTTCCAGCTCCTCACCTACTACAAATTGGTGTCTGTGTTGACCCTAGGCTAGGAACACAAATACTTTGTCGAAATGGGGTGATCAATATCCTCGCTGTGTTGGGTGACAGTAAGTGATATAATGGTGTGGCCTGTGGTCCCTGATAATGACCTAATTCACAAATACATACAAGTCAGTGTGCAGCTGTCTGCCGTCAGACTACAGGATAAATAACAATGTCCAAGCAGATGGTGAATAGCCCCAAATATATGTGAAATAATTTATCCCACTTTATATCACATGTACTTATTCCTGACACGTCTGGGTGTGACACCTCTAGTTTATATTTATAATAATATAAAGCATATCCATATAAACGGCTACCAGGTGGTTAGATACTGTGCAGCTTCACATACATATTAAACATTTAATGAATGGTAAAGAAAGTGTTGTGGCTTCTTTTGACTTAAGAGGACCCAGCAAGGAATCAGACAACTTAAAGGTGCATTGATCCCTCTTTCTCCAACTGTGAACTACCAGTCCGATACCAGAAATCTGGTTTACTCTTCCTTCCTGACCCAAAGGGGTACTTCACTGATTTTACACATAGAGGTTCATTTACTCGTCATGCTATTCATACTGTGAAAACAGTTGTTATCTGTGGCTCTGGAGGAATAAAGGAGTCTGACAAAATAGCCCCTGATGGATTTAACAGTGTCATCACAGCTTGGGCATGAAGGGGACAGTTTTGAATGGAGAGACTGCAGTACAAACCAGGACCTGTAGATTTCTGAAAGGCCTTTAGAAGGCAGGGAGCAGCTAACAAAACACACTACAGACTTGGAAAGTTAGAATTTCACTGCTCTGATTTTAACTTTTGTGTCTCCAGGAAGCACTACAATGTTATAGAAGTGTTAGATCAAATCAGAACTTTTTTACTATTATGAGTAAATTAACTTCTTAAATCTAACTATATTAATTATTTTCATGCTTAAGCAATATATTAAATCATAATATATTAAAATAAAATTATACAAATCATTCAATTTTTCAAATCAGTGTTACAATTTTACAGTGACATGGACTACAGGAAGTGTGTTTGTCAGAGTATTGATATCAGGAAGATATAGGAAGGAAGGAAGTTGCTTGACAGTTGAAGTAAGTTACTTCACTATTATTCATTCTCTCATAAAGGTTGATGAGACAAGTGATGAGTCAATCAATCACATGAAATGTCAGTGACATGAAAACAGGAAATCGATGAGACATTTCTATTCATGACGCATCAGCGCTGCTGTCTCTGATACATTAGAGCTGATGGAAGACGGTGATAGGCAGCAAACTAATGTGCTCATTATGTGTTCATCTGGGGCTGCATCAAAATCACAATGCAAACACACACACACAAACTCATACACTCGCTTAGACAAATTGAAACCTTAATTTTCACGTTGCCATCAGTCCTGTTCTCTGGATGCAGCAACATCAGATGAGGCTGGTGTGACACAGACAGAAATAGTTGGATGACGCACAAGAGTACACGCAGTCCTGAAGAGCATTTGTGTGTGTATGTGTGTACTCATACAGTGGCTATATGCAAGTTTAGAAATGTCATGTTGTATGTGCATTACATAAATGGTACAGAAACACAGCACTTAAGCACAATATCCCACATGTGGTGCATAATGAATAGTAGGACATATGCATATGAATAATGCAGTGCTGTGCCAGTCTGTAAGGGCTTTCCCATGTACCTGATAATGTTTGCTGTCAGTAGAACTTTCTGTGTGTGTGTGTGTGTGTGTGTGTGTGTGTGTGGTACACAAAGCCCTGCTTTCCTAACTAGTGGTGATGTAAAAACCATGACAGCCTCCAAAATCGGCCAGCCAGCCAGTGGCAAAGTAGAAAGGGAGGAGGAGGATAGGAGGCAGAATGAAGGGCAAACAGGCTCCATTGATCCTCTGATGGAAGAGAGAGATGGAGTCAAGGGGCAATGGGAGGAGTCGACAGGGGACAGGAGTAGTTTTAGTTGTAATTGTCATGAAGAAATTGTAAAAGAACAAATCCTCGGTCGTTTCTCTGGATGTAGGGAAGTGTCTGAAAACACAGACTATGCCCGTCATCACCTCGGAAAAGTGCACAGCGCCACAGGTACATGTCTTTCTTTGCAAACCATAGCTGACATAGCTGAAGAGGGGTTGTAGCTCTACTGCTGACCCAGCATTTCAACTTAAGTTAGACAACAGCCACCAAAAATGTCGACAGCAAGTGGATCCACAGAAATTTAGAAAGACTCTTTCGTCACCTGAAGGTCCTGAGAAATAAACTAGAAACTTACAGACTGAATGTAAACACATCCCATTTGTTTACAATAAAGCTCCACATGGCCCCTTCAAGGTACAGTCACTACACAACTAGGTCCCTGTTCATATCCAATGTTTGTCTGAAGGACTCACAAGTTGCAGAATGCAGTATCTGGAAATACAAATTTCATTATTATGAATTCAATGTGACATCACATTGTTCACCTGACAGTAAACTGCTGTGTATTTATTTTGCATCCACATCATCCAACTTTTCAGAAACTTTGTTTATTCAGAGCAAATGCAAATACAAGCAGCATCTGTTCTTTAAATCATATTGAACCTTACGTTTACTCAGACAAATACAGTGAATGCAGTGCGTCCAGAACGAACACACTTCTTTGACAGTAAGATGGAAGCAACACTAAATGGAAAGGGAGAGATGTGTGTGTTGTGATGAGTGAGTGCCCTCCTGATCTGCTCACAGCCACTGTGTCTTTGATGTTTGGCTCTATTCACAGAGCTCCACTTTAGGTAATGTTAATATGTGCCCTGTATGTGTGTGCGTGTGTGTGTCCTGCTGCTCTCACATCCACACAGTGCCTTGATGGAACTCACAGTGGGTCTGTCTGAGGGCTAAGTGAAAGGGCTAGTGTTTGACTCTGTGTGTGTGTGTGTGTGTGTGTGTGTGTGTGTGTGTGTGTGTGTGTGGATGACACAGCTGTCTTCTTCTCCTAATAGAATTACACAGGACAACTCCCAGGACATGTTTGTATAATTCAGCACTTGCTGTATCCCATTAGCATGGACGTTAGAGAGCAGACAGACAGACAGAGAGACAGACAGGTAGTTATGTGCACACCCTGCATCATGCTCTCCCCTCTTCTCCTCCCTATCCTCACCTCTTTTGGAAAGGACACAGCCTGAGTCGCTGAATGAATTCCCTGTATGTCCCCCCATGCTCTCGCCTACACACTTTGAAATACACACAGACACAGTATTTCTTTGGGAACTATGCCCTATTGTTGAAGAACCAGGCTTTACACATCGCAATGGAATGCAAAGCAGGCCAGACGCACATACTCGCAGACACACACACACACAGAGGTCAGAATCTAATCCCAAAACAAACACAGTCACACACAGGTAGTGGCTGCACTCACATCCAGGGCTAGAACATATCAGAGGGTATTCACCAGCTTGGTCTGCTGGCTCAGTACAATAGTGGAATCCATATGACAAAAAAGTAATTCTCTGCCCTGTTACTCATGAACCTGACCATGAACTTTAAATGTTTCACATTCCTGCTGTTCTCTTTCTTTTGTATTTTCCACCACAAAATATGATGAGATATAGCAATATATAAATAAAGTAATAAATAAAATAAGTAATTAATAATTAAGTTTAAAATAAAATAAATTATTTAAAATAAATAATTAAGCCGTCACAATACTCAGAGGATACATGTGATGTTGGCTATAGTGTATACTAGCACCACACCTCTTTTGAGCAACCCGTTTCTCACACTGATAAGTAGATTTTTTTTTTTCCCCACATTTTTAATTTGACAGCGTAGAGAGTTAGTGTGGGGATGACAGCTACATGTCACAGCCAAAAATGTGAATTTTCCTTTTTATTTTTAGTCATTTCCACTGGGGGAACAAATTGTAACACGCTAAGGCCCACACAACCTCTGGACAGGTGTCAAAGAAGCAGCACACACTTCTCTTGTAAAATAGCCACAGTTGGAAACTATGCTGACTTGCTCACGAATGTAACCTTAACCAAGATGCTGGCAGGAAGAAAATTTTATTAATTCTGCACATAAATTAATTTTAGTATCTATTTTTTTCATACTGCTGTTAACTCCTGGCCTGCAGGGCGTCCGTGCTTGTAGCTTCTCTGCCGTCCCCCATTGCTGTTTTCTCAGTTAAATGACTTTCCATTCAGTGTCCTTTTCCATGGATTTTGTCCCTTTGATGGTGACACACGAGCTGGGTCTCTGGCTGATTCTTTCAATTTGGCATTAAGCTAGGATTACACTATTTCTGTTATGTCTTACCCCTCACAAAATGTCCACTGATGCACTGCTGCAGCCTTTTCCATATTATGTGCTGTTAAATTTAAGGTTAATTTAAAAACCAAAATCAAGAGTTTCTAGTTCAAAACCGATGTAAGTACTGAAATCATGAATGATCAGTGAATGAAAAAGGTTTGTCTTGTACACTCATACTGACCCCCTGCCTTCCCTTGTCTGAAACACACCACTGCACCATATTCTTCCATCTACCTATCCATCCGTCTGTAACATCCATCTCTTCACCCTGCTATAATTCCCGGCAGGGCTGATTGGCAGTAGTAAAGCCTGGTTGCTGACACACTGGTCCAGCTGCTACCGTTGTGAGGGGGATTACAGCGACCGGTTCACTCTGTACCATCCCATTCTTCCTCTCTGCCCTCTATCCCTCCATCATTTCATTCATTCAATCTGCTGTTGTCACGCAATCTCAAACTCCACCCCACCCGCCCCACCATGTGCGCACGCACACACACACACACACACATACACACTACCCATCTATGTACATGTTCTCACAGACTTAATGCAAATGCACACATCTGTGTTTGTTTGGCTGCCTTTGAGACACAGTGCTTTCGGAAATCCACCTGATAAATCACGGAAGCATAAGACTGACTGATGGGTTGTTGAAAAACCTTTTCAAATAATCGATTACTTGATTAATTTAAAATACCACGTCATCTGTCAACCTTTACATCCTTTGTACATCGACAGCTAATATCATTTCTAATCTCTGCACACACTCACTAAAGCAGAAAAGTGACATTGTGGAAAGTCTGTAGAACTTCTCTCTCTCAGTTGACTGGTTAAATAAAACAATTTAGTGATGACTCAACACCATTTTCTGGAGCTGGTGCCTGGACATGTTTTTAATGTTTCACCCTGACACATCAGGTTTAAACCATGTTAGTACATGCTGAAGAATCTCTTAAATGTGTTTAAGTTGAATTCAGAGATTCACTCACTTCATTTGATGCTCAGACGTCCGATTCTGTTTGCTCGAGGGTCAGGTGACTTGTTACCCTCTTCCTGAGATTAAACAGCTCCATCAACTCAACATCCTATTAAAATCTGTGCTAACAGGAGACCTTTTTTGCTTACTGCAATAGATCTTTATTGAAATAAATGATACACAATCCCCAAACCATGGCAGATTGAAGTGTACTGCACATAATAGAGAAGTTAGGAAGAAGCTCAGGGAGCTATTGTGATTTCTTAGTGATAGGATGTTCCTGGCTGTGTTCGTGGTTGAATGCCCAGCCTGAAGTGTTGTCACTACGTCTTTGAGTTTTTAGAACCAAACATTTCACAAATCTGCAGATACATGTTGCTGTGCCTTTCTCGCGTGGCTGGATCTATTGATACCTGATATGTATTGATATATACTTGGAACAGAGTTTTAATGACCTAACTGGACTGACTTTTATATTTTGAGCTTGGAGGCTTTGATTCAAAACCACATATTGTGAAACGTGTGAGTGCCACATATGCAGGATCTTGTTTATTTCCATACAAAGTTTGTTAATTTCATCTACCCACGATACACCTCTGTGTGTTCTAGGTCTAAGGTGCACACTTACATCTAAGAAGGAGCTATTATTTTGTTTAATGAATGAATTCATAGCTATAGCTGAGTACTAAATGTAGATACTTTTATGGACCAACCAAATATATAGGGGTGGAAAAATGCCTTGTCATTCAATACCTAAGGAAAGGAAATGTGTAAATCTCATCAGTGTCGTTTTTTTTTTCCAAATGGATTTGATAAAATTGGTATTGGAAAAAAAGTATTTCTACAACTTGGTATCAGTGATGACATCACATAACAGCCCTATCAATTTATAATTATTAAACTTTAACTGATGTAATGAATGAAAATAACTGATGTAATTAATTGATCTAAAGAAATGAATCAAAACAAACACCAATTTGCTGGTTGCATCTTCTCAACTGTCCGGATGTGCTGCATTTCTCTGTTTTTCATGGCTTATATGTTGAGGATGTGGCCTGTTAGTGAGACAGAAAGTAAAATCTGAACTGAAGTCCCTTTGGGCTTTAGGAAAATGGGATGGACACAGACTAAACAATGAATGGATTTATAAAAAAAAAAATAAAATAAAATAAAAAAAAAAAAAAGGTAGCAGGCTTGGATTGCTTTGCATTCCCGCAGCAAAAAGACCTCTGCATTTACCCTCAACAAGTAACAACTGCTATACTAACCTAAAATAAAATCAATAATCGCTGATAAATAATTCATTAAATGAGACGGACACGCCCGAGTCAAATTGTAGGTTTCTCTCTCTCCCTCTCGTGAAAGGAGCATTTTTCTCTCCCTGCACTTGAACATGGATATGATACAGCACTGCGAGAATGACTGCTCATAAATTCTCTTGGCCGTGACTTGGTTTTCAGTGATTCTTAACACAAAGCCCGTACAGCATTAAAAGACAACAAATCATTTGACAGTGAGCAGCACAAACTCAAACTTGACAAGAACCATTTGGGCTTTAGACAGAAGTGAACAACTGGCTGTGACCTGACCATTTGTTTCACTGCAAACTGCTCAGCCAACAGTCCTGGCTGAACACTTAGACCACAAATATCCTTATAAACTGCTCATTTCTAAAAGGTTTTAAACTCTAATTGATGCATTGGTAGAAAAATAAATAATCACAGCTAATCAGGTTCTGGGAATTTAAAGTTCTGTAATACAGTTATCATCAAAGACCAGTTTCTACAGCCTCATTGATTTTACAGTAAACAACATAAAATGTTTCACAGATCCACTGTGGGGTCAATAGTGATGAAAGCATTACTTGCAGTACTGGAGCTGTTTGCCACTGTGTTGTTGAGTATCGATCACTTCTGATCAATACTTTTCCTGGATCAAACTGTTCTGTGCACACGGTGTCACATGTTATATGTCAGTTAGCTCATCCTATGCACTTAACAGGCAATGAATGCAGTAATCATCTGTCTAACAGGGCTGAATGCAACATATTTTTCAGAAACAAAACTAGTCTGACGCTGAACACGCTGTCTTCTAAAGTAAGTACACAGCTGGTAACACTCACATTAGCTATGTCCAAGTCTGTTTATTCACTTGAACATTAACATTTTGTAAAATAATATGATATATAACAATATCACCACTGAACGTTAATAAATGACATCTCTGGATAGCTGTCCACGCTCTCTTGTTGCGTTGCTAAAGAAGTTTCCAGAAGATTTGATTGAATTTGTGTTCTACACTGTTGGTCATTGAGTTGACGCCTCGGTGTTTAGGAAACTGTGTAGGATATTTTTCAATTTATATTGTATTTTATAGCTCGACTATTTGTCGACTCATTGACTGATCAAGAGCATAATGCACAAATTAATTCATAATTAAAGTTGTAGCTGAACTCCTGAACTCCTGAATCCTTGTGCGTTGCCAAGTACAGCACCACAAGTCCCTCTGAGGAGACTGTCTGACCCATTTGAGTTTTTCCACACTTTTGACCATGACCATGTGGAAAAGCTATAAACACTTGTGAATTTGGATGTGGACAGATGACACTTCATACAAACTAATCTGGTTCGATCATACCCCAACCTGAAGACACCACCGAAGCTGCCCCCTCTGGACCACACAATATTACCATGATGAAACACTGTGTTGCCAACATCCAAGCTCCAATACAGTCTAATGAGCAGTCAACAGCTGTGGAATCACTACATGAGATGATATCTGAAAATGAATTAAAAAAAAACTTGTTTATGTTTATGAGGAGTTTTGGTTAAATTGAAGAATAGTTATCGTGTGAGGATAATAACTTGGTCTCAGACTAAACTATTTTAAGCAGCACCCTTGGCTGGCAATGCAGAAGCACATGGATGATGGATTTTTCCCTACTTCCTGACTCCTAGACTGAGGCTGGGATGAAGCAGCCTGGTGACCTTAAAGCGAGTATCCTACTGCACTCAGGACATCCCAGGCTGTGGAGCCCAGTTCAGCTTTCGTTCCCAGTTTAAACCCTGACTCCTTCCTTACCCATGAACCCCACAAACAACCTTCAACATACGTCACATGAAAGTAAAGGATCTTCTCAAACATGTAAAGAGTTTGTTGGTGGAGAGCAAAAACTCTCAGATCCAGTCTAATAACATTCCTCAACCTGTGAAGAATTCAGGATCTGTACAAATGAGTAACTCTAGGAACCTGCCTGTTCATTTAAATACTTCCTCCTTTCCTTCCTTCCTTCTCCTCCTAGTGTGGTGATCGTTTCCTGACTCACCTCTTCCTTCCACTATTTATTCCTCTTCCTTCCTTTGTGTATATTTATTCTCATTGAACTTGACAAATACTCTATTTCCATGCTTTGATATACTACCAGTTTAACCCTATACCAATCAAAGTGTCCATGGATTGCAAACAAAAGTCACTAGAGGCCCAGATTAATGCTAAATGTTGATGACAGATTTGGCAGAAATGAAAGCCACACCAGCAGGTGCTCTAACATACCAATATGCATTCTGATCCCATGCTAATGGTTCATCTCATATGTAGAAATGAATCACCACACTGATGTCTTCGTCATGTTTGGTATCAGTCAACTAGATGACAAAGTAGAGGGTCATTTAACTCTGTTCGGACATTTCCTGTCCTGCATACAGAAGTAACCTCAACGTACATCTTCTCGAATCAATCAGTCTGATTACTCACATTTCTGGGAAAAAAAAAAAAAAACTACACCCACACATTAAGAGACGTGGTAGCTCCACTGTGTCTGAGCAAATACATTCTTTTTTTAAATCGTTTCCCTACTTGGGACTTCCTGGAATGGAGACGACCATGTCTGCTCTGATTATTTATTCAAAGGAGAAAGTGGTCCAAAAAAAAAAAAAAAGAAAAAAAGACCATCAATTTTTTTTTTAGCAAAGATAAGGAGCATAAATCAGGACAAAAACATCACATTCAAAGGCTAAGATAATGTAATACAGATGATTAAAAATTGACCAATCCAGTGACTATACAGATATGAAAGAAATTCAAATTAAAATACATGTTTTCATCAGAATATGAATAAGAATATATATAGAAGAATATTTTTGTAGTTATGGAATATAAATATAAAGATTATTTTCTTCAAGTCTTGTGCCTGTCAACACAAGACTTGATAGATTTTTTTTTTTTCAAGTTAGTTGGTAATTATCTATATTTGCTTTCTGCTGCTTATCATAACAGTTCAGGGACACCTGGGTAGAGTGTGCAGCAGGCCAGACAGAACTCATTCGCTCTGTGTGAATCCTCCGGACAATGACCATGATCCATTCACATCTGGGCTCAATCAGACATGACCAGCGCTTTGTGCTCAGTTGCCGGCAGCGTAAAGCTTGTTTAATGTCCAGTTCAACTGATTCGGACATTTAGACTTTCACATACAGCTCCTCCAGCTTATGAGTCCATTGAATTTTTGAAATAGAATAAGATTGGAAATTGTTAGGTACTGAAACTTGGAAGCGAAGGGTTGCTGAAGTAATAGTTTTCTACATTTACATTTGTACTTGAACAAAATTTAGCACGGTCACCTCACAGCAACAAGGTTCTGGGTTTGAACCCCAGGCCTGAGGCCTTTCTGTGTGGAGTTTGTATGTTCTCCTTGTGCCTGCGTAGGTTCCCTCCAGGTGCTCTGGCTTCCTCCCACAGTGCAAACACACGGTTGTTCGGTTAATTTAGTGACTCTAAATTGAAGGTAGGCATAAGTGTGAGCGTGGACGGTTGTTTGTCTCTATATGTCAGCCCTGTGATAGACTGTCGGCCTGTCCTGGGTGTACCCTGCCCTCACCCAACGTCGGCTGTGACCCTGTGTGGATAAACGGTAAAGATAATGGATGGATTCCTCCAATTTTTATCTTGTTTTGAAAAATATCTTTTATGATATATGTGTGCTTGACCATTTGGGTTTTTGTTTATTTGTTTGCTGTACTTTGTATGGAGTTAATTCATCAGTAACAATTACTCATGGCAACTGCCTAAAATGTCTATTCAATACTTTATTTATTACGACTTCTCACAACTCCTCCAAACCATACAGTTTATTATCTGCATGCTGGGCCTCCACACACTCAGTCAGTAGAAATATCTACCTACCTACCTGAAGTAGTATCCTGAAGTTCAATACTTAATCATTGTGGATATCACACAAGTCTGAATCTGGCTGCACAAATACACTAGTTCAGGTATTTTCTTCACACAAATGACCTTTTGCAATAAATGTCAGTGGACTGAATACAGTTACAACCCTCAAGGCAGTGTGCTAGATTTTCTTTCACTTCTGGTTTCTATGTGCAACCAACTATCCAACTATTACAGCAATCTCATCAATTACACTCCATCAACAAAGCTCATTTTGCAATGTTAATGTCTGATATGAGATTCTGGCAAACAAGCCTCAGTGACTCAGCCAATTTCTCCTGGAAGTGGTACTTAGACATTTTGGTCAAAATACACAAAACCAGTAGTTGACTTTTTGTCCACTTACAATCACCAACCGCACAATATTAATGGTAAACCAGCATGTTTGTAGCAGTGGCTACAACATCAGATGTCTGATTTCAGACATTACAGAGCAGAATCCAAATTTTCCCAGAATCCAAAACTATCCACAACTATAAAACTACTGAGAGTGGTATTTGATATTGGCAAGAAGCTGCTGAGCATTAAAGTGGGCCTTCTCAGGAAACACTGGTAAAAAGTCAGCACAATGAGACAGTTGTGCTGCAGTTGAATGTGAATAGCTGAGCTGGCGTATTTATAATATAGTAAAGGAATAAAACAGATGGTCAACTTATTTAGAGGTTTTCACAGGTGGAATAGCTGCACTGGGTGACACCAGCCCTGCTGCAGTATTTATGGGTGCAGTAAATGCTTTTCAAGATTCTCATCTGTGCAGGAGTTTCAACAGTGCAAGCTTCTCAGTTTGCATCCAAAGTAACAAAACTACCTCCACTTTACAGAACGACACTGAACAGAAGATGGAAAAGGCATGCAGCATCAGAAAGCTGCACTACCTGCGAGGAAAATGTATTGGCAAATGAAATCTATTATGTAGTCGAGTGCTCTCCTTTCCTCAACATCTAAAAACACTGGGCCATGACAGTTATGTCAGATGAGCTGATACATGTATCTTTCAAAATAAGAGCCTCTGGCAGACAGGCCACACAAAACAAGATGTACAGAACACAGATCTTGCTCTCTGTTCTTTCCTGCACAGCTTTGTGTTTTCTTTCTCAAGACATCAGGGCAGTTGAGAGACACCCAGCCAAGGACAAACACAGGTTTCAGGTGGGGTTTGATTTCCAGGCAAAACATTTGCTTCACCACTCTCTTCATCTCTGTGACACAGATAAATTGTAGTTTCAGCAGCTCAGGAGGAAGTCAATACGGCACTGACTGACCCGTGACCTGTTTGATAACTGTCGGCCCCTCAGGCCTAATACCTGATCACTTTGGCGGGCTTACAGCAACCAGCAATGGGACATTTAAGGGATGTGATTGGATCAGGTCCATAATGAATTCAGGGCCTTAGATCAGTCCCACCTCTTATTTCCCACTCAGTAATCTGGCTGTGGAGGATTGGACAGTAATCTGGATAGAAGGAGGGAGAGAGGGAGAGGGGTGGGGGGGAACAATCCTCTCTGCTGTGATTCCTCTTTATATCGTAGATTTCTCTGGCAACATGTAATATGTCCATAATGTCCCAGCGCAGGTGCCAACAGTCAGTTGTGATGGAGACATGCAGGTGTGCATCAGTGTGTCATGTGCTTATATATGGCTCCTGCATTTAAGTCTGGGTGATAATTCAGCAGAATCACGCTGTGTTGGTATGATGTCATTGCGTTGTCCAGATTAATGAGATCATTTATATGGGCACACATCAAAATTAATTGTTCATGTTTCATCCGATGAATAAAACAAGAAGCTCTGTTTAATGTAGTTTATATAAGAACCGAATAGAATGAAAACGATGAGATGTATTTGATGTAAACACATAGTAGGACAACATCAGCTCAAAAAAACAAACTCTACCTTCACAAAGATGACATGTTCAGTTTAGACTCACAAACATATTAATCTAGCTCTATGTTTATTATTGAGACTGTAGTTAATGGTGGCATTGTACTTGACTGCATTATATTGAGATGGGTTGAGTGCAAACACCACTGCAAACTACAACCACAACGATGAACATATAGTTCAATCCAAACCTCTCTGACAGTGTCAATTGGATTACATACTATGTATTAATATGTCACGATTGAAAAAAATATATCCTAAATCTCATCATTTCAACCTAAGGAGCAGTACCACATATTTACACAGTTGCAGCTACAGAGGGACGTGAGAGAAGTGACAGCGTTATCTTCCATCGGCACTATCTCACACTGCCAGTGATGAGTGGTGATAAAAGTTAACAATGACTGTGGGAAAACGTCTTAGTGGCTCCTCTGGTTTGATTGGTCATCAACTACCCACTGCTAGAGATGATGTCATTATAACAAGGAGTATGGAGGAAATGTATGCATGCACGAGGCCAGGTATGTGGAGGTCGACCACCAGATACGAGCTAAACAGTGCAACACGCACAGCTACTTTTGCTGTTGGGTCCTTTGAGTCCTCCTCTCGGGCTGGAAATGAATGGACAGGTCCTACACAGACACACACCGAGACTCGAGCTAGCTTGTGTAACTTTCCTCCTGTCCGCGGTAACAGTGCGCACTCACGCTGCCCCAAGTGCTGTCGGGCATAACGAAGCCACCCTGCTCGGTCGCACGCTTACGACCCACCTTTGCGGCAGACATGACGGGGAGAGTGAAAGTTGGGTAAGGGGGGGGGGCAGTGGTTTCGATGGGGCGTTCACGGCAGCTGCAAAACCACTTTCGACTCATGCCCGGTGGTTGGATAAACTGGGTTACTGCTGCGCAGCCAGCGCACTCCTTCTAGAAAGTGGAGAGTTTCCGAGGAGCACCTGAAGGCAGCATCATCCTACACCAGCGCACAGCCGCTGTGATGCGTGCTGTGAGATCACTCATCCAAAATCACCGACATTTCACTGCTACGCGGCCCCCGGCGGCCTCCACACTCACCCGGCTCTCCCTGCGGACGGCCCTCCTTCCCTCACACAGCCACGAAAACACACCGTCTGTATTTCAGGCTGACTCACCGTTAGTTGTCTGCTTTTTGACAGTTTTGTCGGGAGTCTCCGAGCGTCGCTGTCACCGCTACGATCCGCCCACCCAACAGTGCAGTCCGCTGGCTGCAAACTAACGTGCTCCTCCCCCGGACAGGCGCTGCCCCAATCGCAAATCGATGGCACTGATTGGCTGTCGCTTCACCCAATTAAGCTGGAGCTACAGTCGGAGTGACGAGGACACGGCCCAACCACAGCCTCCAATTACTGTGCAAGCCCTTCGTCGTCACTGTATGCACTTTTGACAGACACCCGGCACGTACAATGGAGAAGTTTGACTCCTTTTACGGGACGGTGCCGGTCCAATCGCCGGGGGGGAAGGCGCTCTGGATACGGCCATGGCCTGAGAAAACGCCCTGACACCGCCTAGATCACTGAAATGTCACCGGGATGACAGGAATTACGGTTAAAAGAGGGGAGTATAAATCCTCCGAGTATATTCACGAGCATTTCACCGTGATCAGGTGTAAATAAGATGCACGATCATTCCTCTGTGTTTTAATTTAAAAAATAATGACCAGTTTCCCCTGACACAGACATATAAGACAAACCACAGTAAGTTTCTAAACGTGCATTTTGATCGTGAATAATTGCGGGTGATTTACTACAAATACAGATACATGTTATGGACAAATCCATGCGTCTTACTCTCCCACTGCAGCCACCAACCTCCACCCGCTGATGGTGAAATTGCACTAATTTCCCAATAAAGGACATCGAGAGGGGGGAAAAAATAATGAATTAATTTCAAGATGGTTCAACCTCATATATTTTAGGTTTATAGTGACACCATGTGGCAGTAATGGGAAGCACCGTTTTAAACCCACAGGCACCGGGCCCATGCTTGTTTTGTTTCCTGCATTTGTGATTTGGTAGTGAATCATATTGTATTGTAGTGTAGTGCAGTGTGTAACGGTGTATATAAATGATACTTTATGACATGATTGTGTCAGAGAACTTTTATTTTAGGTGGATAGACATTATTGTGATGGTTTAACTGAATCCCTGCTGCAGCAGAGAGATTACCAACAGGACACAGGCACACAAACAGGGGCCTAAGGGCCCAGGGGCCCCTTAGCTATGCAACCTTTGTTTAAAGTGACTGTTCAAACTGCTTGTTGGAAAGTCAGAGGTCTCTGTCAGATCTAGGGACTTCCCAGTGGCTTTGTTTTGCTCCTGACCTTTCGAGTTGTGTAAATGCCAACACAGTCTTTTATTTTATTGTTGCTAATTTTTCATAATACAGCTGTACAGCTCACATCTACACAACGGTAAACCTCCTTTTAAATGAGTGAAGTAATTGATTTATTAAAATAAGTATTTTAGATATGACTGCTTGCTCTGCTTAAGTGAAGATACGACCTGGCTCACAGGTTTCTTTTGATGCTTTTCTATACTCCCTGCGATGCCATTGAATTTTGTACGATATTGTTGCATCTGTGTGAATCTGTGGCAGAAGCCTTTGGAAAAAATATCAGCCATTAACAAAATGCTCATGTTCAAGCAGCAGGAGAATTTCTAGGGATGGGTAAACCTTCAACAAGGCTCCTAGAAGATGTCGAACACCAGTGCTCCGGTAAGCAGGTGGGAATGCTCTTTACTATCTGTCTGTGATCCTATAATCTTCGCAATGTTTCTAATGTGGTCATAAGAAACTGGAGAATGACTTAATCAGCTATAGTCATTGTGACTTTTAGGCATGTTTGTTTATACATATAGGGCTGAAAGGAAGTAGCAAGTAGATACATTATATGAAGATAAGTTGTTGTAATTGTATGAGTTTTGTCTGGTATGGATTTAAGATTTTATGACTCATTAAAAACATGTCAAATGTTTCAGACAACAGTCCCATCGTGTGTAATAAAAAGCAGTCAGTGAGGATTTTGCTTTCAAAGAGGTTTATTGAAAGAAATATTTTTGAAATTTTATAAAGTTCAACCATTGATAATGCTATCACACAATCAGAACCTAGAGCTTCACCATTTCCCCATCCACCTTTCTTCAACATTTGATATGAATAGTGTATTATGAGCTTCTGAAGCACTCCATTGAACAGCCTGGTACTATAAACCACTATTCCAGGGACTGCCATGGAGAGCACACTTTTTAAAAAGATTTGCTTTTCTCTAAACACTCGTGAGAGACTTTTTGGGAACATCACACATCTGAATACTTTTCAGCAAAACGTGTTAAAGGCTTAACACCCTATGCAAAGAAAAGACAGCAAGCTAAGGTCAAAAATTGCTCTCACGTGTGTCGAGAATATACAGTCTTCAGAGTGTAGCTCGTCCAAGCTGTGCAAAACCAGAATTTGTAATATTTTAGGCGCACTTGATTTACCCTCAAAGGCAGAAGTGGAAACACAGCCCAAATAAGGTAAATCAAGCACTTTTTGATTTTGGAAACAGTTAATAGTTCTGCCCAGGACTGCCACACATGCATCTTTCTATTACAGTGGTTTGCAACCAAAGATACAAATATACAATATAATATTGTATCATCTAGGATCACTATATTTGCAGCTATTCAGTACCCCTGTCTTCCATGACCTGGAAGTAGTAATATATATATATATATATATATATATATATATAATATGACTCTCCCGTAACCCGGAAGAATTCAGTGTTTCACTCTACACACAGTTTGCAAGCATACAGCAGAAATCAGCTGCTTTGCACGTCAAAAACCTCTCATTGCTGGATGATTTTCAGTGCAGCATGCAAGTAAAAATGTGCACTATATTAAAAGTCTTTAGCTTCACCACCCTCATCACTTCTAATCATCCTCACCACTACCACAATCATCATATCCATTTTTACCATGGACAGTTTTATCAACATCTTTTTTTTTTTTCCATAAGGTGATTATTTTAATAAGAAATTAGAGCAGACTTTAATTTTGTATTTTGTATATTTTCCTCTATAGTATTCTGCATTTCAAAGCATGCCAAAGAAATGTTTCAGTTTCTGCATAGTGCTGGCTATACGAGTGCCAAAGAGTTTGATTCCTATACAAGTAGTAGAAGTTGGTATTTACAGGCAAGGAGTGACAGCAGACCCAGTGTTGTGTAAACGGTACCAAACCCCCCCTACTGCCCAAGTGCTCAAAATATCTACAAATACAGGACCCAAGCCTGTCGGAACTCATAGAAAGTTTAATAGAGCTGAAAAAAGCTCAGTTGTATGGAAGAGCGATTGAGGGAGGTGTGTGTGTGCGTCTGTGTGTTGGTTGGCAGGTGTGAGTGTGAGAGGGAGTTTTTAATGTTTGTATGTGTGTCATAATTCAAAGGGGGGAAAGTTTTCTAACCTCCTTAAACAACACCCCTCCCCATTCCCCTGTCCCCATTGATTTTTTTTTGTTTGTTTTTGTTTTTTCAAAGTGCACCCTCTATAGTTATAATATGCACTATGCATTACATAAATGTATTCTCTAGCATTGAATATTTCACTAAGGTGTACTGTCACATACAAGGTCAAAGAAGAAGAGTCGACAACAACCACATTCTAGTTTTGAGGTCATAGTTCTGAATGTAAAGATACAGTTCAGGCCACTAGGTGACTGTTATTGAACACCAAAAAAAAAAAAAAAAAGCACTTGCTACAGTACGTGAGATGGTGAAGAGATCATTACCTCAGCACTGCAACTGTTAAGAACAAAAAAAGTAGTAACTGGTAAAGAATTTCATGTAACGTCAGCTTCACCTTGTGTTTACTGGATATTTGTAGTCGAGTATTATTTATTTTGGGACCTAGTTCCTGGTGATGACAGGCAGGGGCTGCTGGTGAAACTTAACTGATGATGTGAAAGTGAGGTAAACCAAATAAAACACAACAACAAGCAGACAGGGTTTAGTAGTAAGAGGAACTAAGTAGATTTGGTCAGTGTCACTTTATCAGCTTTGGACATCCATGATTAAAAGGGGGGAACCCAACATCACTGTACCAGGCTCAACAACAACACAGTAACAAACTTTAACAATAATGGTTTGGGTTCAGCTCTTTCAAACCATGACCACCACCAAGTTTAAAAATATCCTTGGTTGAAATCAGTTCAGCTTTGTTCACAACTTCAATTTAAGTCAAGCTTATATTTGATTTTTTTTTTTTCATGTTGAATAAATATATAAATTTAAATATTACCATTGATCCTTTGATACAGCATTTACTTGCTTTGGTTTGACACTAAAGTGATCCTTTACAAAGCGTGACATCAGCTGTGTGCACAGCCACAAAGTCCAATTACTGCACAAGCAAAGATACTGACAATGACATTTTTTTCCTTGGAAGGGGCCATGTGCACAGTGTGCACTGTATGTGGCTATAATGATGCTGATCATGTATACTGCTCAAGGAGCAGTTAAACCCATAAATATTAAATAAACAGAGTAGAGTAGTGGCATGAGCTTAACTTTCAGGATCATGAGCAAAAGAACACAGGAACATGGGAAGAGACAAGTTTACACAGCAAGCCTTATTCCACCAAGCTCTTCATTAACCCAAGACAGTGATAAATTATAGTAGGTACAATTCACAGACAACTAATCAATCCAAAAACCAAATAAATAAATTAAATAGCTTAGACCAGCAAGCAGCAAAATACAATCGTCACAATTCTGCATTGAAGGGGAATTCCACCAAAGTAGAACTTCAGGATGTTACTCTTTCCTCTCTGATTGGTTGGTTTTGAGTTCTTAGACCAAGGAAAATGAACCCCACGACATCAATAACACGTTCCTGAGTCATTATTAAACATCTGCACTAAAAATAAAAATAAAGTGCTAAAAATTAACGGATGTGGTTAAGCTGCTACACGTCTTAACTTTTTAAAGGACTATTGCACTTCAACAGGCTTTCCCTCCTCTGACTCTTCATTGTGGTACAGGAAAGGGTCTATCTGTGTAATTTTTTTCAGGGAAGACAATTTGAAGATGGCATAGGTTTTTTATTTTCCTTCATCTTGAGAACTCAAAACTAAAAACTTGTTATTTATGCAGAAAAACAACCTCCACTGTAAATGGGGCCTCATTGCACCTGCTCCTGTTATTATGCTGTACATGTCCACCTGTCCTGAGGTATCTGGGGAACCTTCATACTGTGCCTTTTCACCTTCTGAACAGTGGCACTACTAAACCTTCTTCATTTCCATCACCACCTTTGTATGTGTGTGCATCACCTGGCTATGAATCTATTAGGAAAATCTCTCTCAGAATGGACACGCACTTCTCCAAGTGTTACAAGTCTGACTACCAGATTTTTAATATTCAAACATTAAATCAAGACTTCGTTCCAGGATGGTTTTTCATTTTCATATACAGTATTTTTTTGTGCACAAGGAATATCATTCTCTTGATACTATTTAATTCAAAAGGAACCAACCCTTCACCCTACTGACTCAGTCAAAAGAGCATTTACAAACAAATTCATATGCAGACAGACCTAATACAATTTCTGCACTGTGCTCCATGAAACCTGAGGAGCTGTAATGAAACAACCCCCGGTGGAGTGTGATAGTTTAGATACCAAACCATTTGGTGCATGTTTCTTGTCAGGTCACCTCTGTACTTCCTGCATTTCTTATTTAATCATATTAGAAGTAATCACCTTCTGTGAGTGAGCATCTTTACACCTCAGGATCGGTGTTCATGACATGATTATGAAACTCAAACACTTAATATAAAGTATTTCCAAAAATGTGGTACTATGGTACAATATCTGATAATTCATGTACTCAGGTGACCTCATGTATTTTTAAACTTTATATATTGTAAAGGGTTTTTATTTGTGCTGCCTAGGTTCAAAACACAAACACAAAATCTTTCATTTGCCTGTTCAGAAAAGCCATTCAAATCAATTTGGGAAAAAATAAATCAATTTTTTCCAAAATACATGAGAGTATGACAGTGTGACCCTTTACAGTGTGTGAAGCAAATGTACCATGCCATGCTCCGCAGACTCAAAGACAATACGAGGACAAACACATAAAAAGCTCTGGACCTGAACTTATCACACACATATTAATAATTATAATAATAATAATTAAAGCGCACTCACTCATCTCTTCTTGCCAGTGTTTGCATATTGTACTGTACATAGAATAATGGCGCATTCGGCTGGTCATTGTAAACTGGCAAACTTGTACATTTACGTATCACATAACAAACGTGTGTTACAAGGTAAAAGCATTCCGGGTGCTTGTTCAGGTGAGAAAATGTAAGGACCAATGAAATCTGAGGTAGCAAATTCAACTATGAAAAACTAGAATCACTCTACTGTTTTTCTGTCATGCAAATGCTTTAATTCCATCTTAGAAATCAAAGCAGACCAGTATCGTGTCACTGCTGGATTCATCACTTCATAGTGTTTGATAAAAAAAACACAACTTCTCAGTTTCTCTATAAGCTCATGAAATTAGCAAGCTGGGAGCTCCTGCTTGTTTAAATGTTTAGTTAGCTGTTTCTGGTGCACCGTTCTCACGGTAAACTTGTAAGTTTGCCAGTTTACCTGTTTGCGACACTGCCTAAGCATGCCATATGTTCTTCACACACTTGCAAATCTGTACGTTTATGATAGGGCAGCTGATATGTTGATCGAGGAAATTCATGGCTTTTAACCCTCCAGTTCCCACCCCTGAGGTGCAAACCAGCCAATCCAGTGTGCTCTTAGGAAGGGGGGAGCGGTAGCTCCACCTCTTAGGGCAGGACATCAGGGGGAAGGAACCAATGACAGAATGGGACAGCAGGTTTCCTGTTAGGCCAGCTAACACTACAATTTACCAACCAGTTTGTGAGTTTATCGGAAGCGCCACGGACATATAGAATAGATTACTCATTATATCAGTAGGATTTTCAGTGCAAGACGTAAATGGCTACTTGTTTCATCGTTATTCTGTCAAATGTTGTCTTTGCTTGTTCTTGTCAGTCATCCAACACTGGATACAGCAGTAAAGGGATTCTTCTACACGTCAGCAGTCGTTTATGTGTGTGTCAGGTTGTGTCACCCTCAGCGGATGACTCAGAGGTCCAGACCAGATGGATCTGGGTTGACCCGGACAGTGTTTAATAAGAGCCAAAGCTTCTCTCTGCTCTGTTTGTGGTTTTGGTTAAAGGTTGTATTGTTGTGGAGTTCAGAAAGCTCCAGATGTTTCATGAGGGGGGAGAGAGGCACCAACACCAACACACTTTGCTTTCTCTGAACTGTGGGTCCTTATTCGAGAGGTCGAAGGTGAAGATACAGTAGCTGGGTGCCCTAAAGGGTTGTGATGGAGGTACAGTGGGTGCCTCCTGATCTTCAAAGTGGAAACAGGAGGAACCACTAGGTAAAATATCACACTCACTCATTTTCTCTCTGTACCCCTCCTGCGATCCTACTCTCCTCCCCCTTCACCTCTTCCTTAGCTCCCCCCTGGGTCGGAGCTGTGTCTCTGTGGTGTCCTTGAGTCCAGAGGTGTCTGTGGTTCTTGGAGGGACAGCCTCCTTTGAGTTTCAGGATCCAGGGGAGACACTCCTGATCCAGCTGTTGCCCCAACCCCAGAAACAATACATACCTCTGAACCAAAGTCTAACCCTGCTCCTAAGCTTGAGCCTATTGCTGCCCCAGTCCCTAACTCCAACCCTAAACCTGAACCTACTACGGGCCCTGAAATAACCCCAGCCCCAGTCCCCATTCCCAGCTCTAGCTCCAGATGCTGCCCAAGGTTGTCCAGTCTAGAGGGGGCGAGCTGGCCTTGGCTGGTATTGATCAGAGAAGAGTCCTGGGCCTGCAGAGAGTCAAGAGGCTTGGTTGGGAACTCCTCAAAGTCCTGGGCATCCAAGATCTGCAGGTAAAGAAAAGAAGAGGTCAGAGGAACAATGTTTTTTCTTCATACAACTATTCACCAAATAAAATATCAAACATAGAAAACCCTCTGTTGTCCTCTGCTACCATAATTGCTGTCATTTGTATTTGTAATTGTTGATATGTAGAAGAATTGCTATATAAGCTTCCTTGCGTTGTATTGTATGTATATTTCTGTGTTTATAATTTATATTTGATTAACATTTAATCAACAAAACCAAAGCTCCACAGAATACAGCCGACTGTATCAAAGCCAGTACATCAAAGTAAAGTATGCAAAGCAAATCATCTTATTAGTATGTGTGTTTCACCTGTGATAAAGAAGCCAAGGTCTCTGTCTCCAGAGGTGTAACAGGCTGAACCAGCCTCTCTCCTGGACCTAGTCCAGGACCAGGACCAGGGTAAGGTGAGGCCTGCGGAGGAGACATGTTATTTGTCTGCAAAAAGTGGAGCTTCTTGTCTAACACAGCCAGTGTCTAATAATAATAAAGTCTTTCATTCTGCCTCCTGTTGATGCAGTGTCTTGCTCTAGCTCAAAGACAGATGTTTTTTAATGTCACTAGGACTTGAACCAACCCCTGTGACAGCAAGCACAATACTTCTACATCCATACCCCGGGTGTGTGTGTCTGTTTTATTACCTGAGGTGGTGTGGAGACAGCGCTGTAGGCAGGAGGAACCAGAGCCATCTGTCTCTGCAGCAGCTGCATGATCGCTCCAATGTCTGTTGACATGCGACTCTCCAACCTGCACACAGCATGTAGTAGATGATCAACTGTTTACGACTACATGAAAGAGACATTCAGATTCTACTCATTTGATCATTTAATCCATTTTAATTACAACAAACAACAACAAAGCTGTATTTTCTTCAAATGCCAGGGTTGAATCAGGAAGTTGGTTTTTAAAGTGTAATCAATGACTAGCAGACAGACTTCTAAGTCACCATCTCAACTAAAACCTAAGTCAAACCTCAATTCTCAGATGTGAAGTAATCTTACAGATTACTGTTATACTCTTTTTTCAACTTTGTTTTGCTGATACTCCTCACATCCTGCTGGTAATTTTTTTGCAGTTGTAAAAAAAAAAAAAAAATTCCCCACAGGTGCCAACAAAGTTTTATTTGGTCTTTTTTAGTAAACTAGCATCGTGGTCTGTACACCAAACAGGAGGTGTAGGTTTTACCATCAAGTCCATGGGGTCCTGTCTGAGGCTCTCACACAGCTAATTATGACACTGCTGATTTCAAATTTCCTCACACAGACCTTCAACCTGCTCACACACTCTGTTCCAGCAGAGACATCCAGTCAATTATGCATTAAAACTCTGAGCATTTAGCTCAAGGCGCAACTTCTTTATAGCTATAACCCAGCACAAAGACACACGGCCTGTGATCTCAACAAGATCTGACAAAGGAGCCTCATCCAGGTAAAGGCTACAGGGGTGGAAAAACTCTTTTTTTCCACCGTAGTGAAGAGAAGAGGCTCCATTCAGAGGCAGCCAGGTGAAAAGAAAACTGGCTGTCAGATGACTGCAATTGCTGCAGTGTTTTAGCAGGGACCTCCATGTTGTCTTTCTATAACAGCTGATTGATCCAAAACAGAACTCACTCGTTGCACCAGGAGCCAGACCAACACAAACATGCACACGAACCAGAGCACAAACAGACACACACACAGTCGTACCTGTTGAGCTGTTTCTGCAGCAAGTCCAGGCGTGTGTCCAGCTGGTTGCGTTGCTGCCGGCTGAGGCTGTGTATTGGCGTGTTGAGGGGTGGTGGGGAGGCCAGGCTACAGCTGGGAACCTCTTGGTACTGGCCGCCACCCCGACTATCGCCCCAGAAACTGAAGATGTTAGACACTCCTGAGAATGCACCTGTGGGAGAAACACACAGGTGAAGGACAGAGCGAATGTGTGCTTGTGTGTATGAAACTTTAGACAGCCATTACTGTATAGCTCACAAGGATAGGAGGATACTATTTTACTTTTTTTTTTTTTTTTTTTTACCTGATAGAGCGTTGCAGGTGTTTCCAGTCTTGGGGTCTCCATCACCCTCCATGTTCTCATTAAAGTTCATGGGCGTGGCCTGAGCCTGTGAGTTACCCAGCATTACAGAAGGGGGGGCGAGGCCTGTCACAACAGACTCCTCCCCCTATAGGAGGAGTCAAAAGTCAGTTTTTATTATGCAAATTAGTTTTTTTTTTTATTTTGACCATAATAAGTAAAAAAACTGGAGTTATACCTCATCACCACTGGAGTGAGAAGACACTGAGCTCCGATGTGCCTCCCACTGCCTTTTAGGCACCTCCTCCTGTTTCTGGTTGTTCTCCTTCTGTCTTCTCCTCACAGACTTATGGGACTTTTTAATTTCTCCAGCATCTGCATCATCTAGACAGAGATGTTCAAGGAAAGATAAAACAGAGAGACTGGTTAGACCATTTGGATCAGGACTAACTAAGACCTTTCGAGTTTTCCAAAGTTTTTTAATGTGACAAAAAACAAATGTCCTTTACAAATTCTGATCTATGGAGGATTGGTTACCTTTTTCTGTACGTCGTCGGAATGATAACTTGCGTCTCCTTAATTTATTAAATCCGCCACAGTTGGAGTCATCACTGCTTGGAGAGCCTGGGATCATGTTGGTCTGAAAGTGAAAGGTCGTTTTCATTCAAACAAAACAGGAATGCAGTCTCAGGAACATACATTCAATACATGGAGAACAGTGTCAGAATCTGTGATCCTGATATTACATCTAGGTTGAACTCACATCTCGGAGGTTGAAGGTGATTTCAAGGTTGTTCCAGAAGTGGTCTGCGAACTCAGGATACATGTCCAGCACCTCCAGAACATCTTCTCTGAAGATCTTATGGAGGTCACAGTAAGTTAGAGCCCTCACATCAGCATTGGATTTACCCGGTCGGGCATACAGGTTGATAGGCTCGCCGAAGATGTCATTCTTCCCTAGGGTAAAGAAAAAGAAAAAAACAAAAAAATGTTGGAAAGTAACTAACTACATTTCCTCAGACAGTGATGCAACAAGTGTATCATAGTAAAGTTTTCAGGTACATTGTACTTTGTCAAACAACATTCGATGAGCTTATAAAATCCATTGTTATTTTAAATAACAATTTAAGGTCCAAACTGTCAAATATTTAGAGCTGAAAGCTTAAAGCTGAAAGATTAGAGAAAAACAAACAGAAAAATTTAAAGATGATTAATATAGCAGGACATTGTTTTTCTTCTTTTCCCATTAACCACTTCATGATCCCTAATTTTGTGACCTTTTGAGGGGGCTCAACCTGTAAACTAGGAACCCCAGTATTATCAATCTAATAATGTAATTTATATCAATCATCAATGTAACTTTTGATACTTGAAGCGAACTGTGCCCATAACATGTGCTCTGTAATTTAACTTATGTAAGATTTTGAATGCAGGAGTTTACATGTAATCATGTACTTTGCATTTATGTACAAGTTAAGGATCACAATACCTCCTCCATCACTGGCTAAAAGACTCTAACATACTAACTTAATCTGCCTAGAAAATATTGCTGTTTGAGAACCACTGTCTTAAGCAGTGATCTACTGAATTTCTACACAAGTAGCCAATAAAACTGCTGCAAAGTTTAAATCAAGACAATATGAAATACCAAAATGTCAACCATGATATTATAACTACATATTTATTGTATAACTACATTATTTCACTGTGACATTTCTGAGGTGTCCTAAAATTCATAAGGTTAGGGTAATTGTCTGTACATGGGGTAATAATTTTTTGGACGCATTTTTGTCTTCATTATGGCTACAGTGAGCGCAAAGTTGGAGAGATAGAGACAGAAAGAGAGAGCGAGAGCGAGAGCGAGAGAGAGAGAGAGAGAAAGATACCAGACCCACTCTACCAGGTGAGTCATATGTTTTATGCAGGCGAACATGAAAGAGTCTTCTGTTCTGTTGAGCTGAAGTGACACTAAAATTTGGAGTAGTACACCAGTTCACCAGTAGATGGCGATACAAACTAATGCATATTACAGAGAAAGACAGTAATTCTTGTGTGTTAACAGTGTCAACATTGTTAAAGTCTGCTTGGAAAGACTAAACCACAAAGAGAAAGTCACTGTGCAACACAGTTGTCTAACGGGAGCCAGTTAGAGGAGCGGCTACACACTTTTTCAAGTCCTAAATTAATACTGGAGGCTATGGATCAATGGAGAACCTGTGCTAGAAAATGAAAGCTCCTGTATTGCTGATAAGTCTATAGATGCCAATCTTGCTGCAGGGCCCAGGGAAATTGTGTTGAGCTGCAACAAAGTACGCCTACAGACTGAACTGAAATTATTTACAAAATTTTAATATGAGACAGAAATGTTTATACTTAGGCTGATAACTGAAAATTAACAAGGGGGCAGCAGTAAGCGCAGCCAGTAAAACATACAACGGAGCTTTAAATGGTTTTATTTACCCAAGATGGCAACCACCACGTCTCCTCTGAGGATCTCTATGGAACCCCTGGATATAAAGTAGAGGGCAGTGAGGACGTCACCAGCATGGACCAGCGTGTCACCTGGGGGTGCGTGGGTGGTCTTGAACTTCATGGCCAATGCCCTGAGGCAGCCTTTGGTGGAGCCTTTAAAAGCCTTACAGTTCTGCAGCAATGTCCGGTTCAGATGGAGGCAGATATCTGCCTGGAGACACTCAGGGAAACCTTTCAGCACCTGAGGAGAGGGAGCGAGGGAATGAGGAAGCAGAGGGAGTGAGGAGACGAGGACAATGAAGGAATGGGGAATACAGAAAAAGAGGAAGAAAGAAGGAAGACAACAGCAAAAAGAACAAAATGAGAAACAGGAGAAGATACACGTTGGGAAAAGGGTAAAAAGAAAGGAGAAGAAGGAGATTAGGAAACAAGAAGGAAGAACAGGTGGGAGAAATAAAGCGTATGAATTGATAGGAAAAAGGTTACATCGGTATTGATACATGCTATTACCAGCGACTGGCACATTAAGTCCAGAACATAAAACTAATGTCAAATAAATGTCACAGATTATGGATGGTTTAAAGGGAATAATAAAAAATGGAGCCCTTAGTGTCTTTATTGCCTTCTTTCCTTTTGGTGAACACTCATGGGACATTAGCCTTTACACCATGCTACAAATTAACATGACAAAACTTAATTGCCTGCACATTTATCACTAGATATAGGTTCTCATCATCAAAGAAGTCATGGTTTTAATTATGATTTTTACATCTGAATAGAAGACAGGGCATGAGCAGTCTGGGAGTCCTACTCTTTAAAAAGCGCCCATACATTGATTTTTAGACCCTCACAGCAAAATGATTTCAAACTGTATTTCAGAGGGGCTACAGGAACACAGTCAGCAGGGCCGCAGAGTTTAATTAATATGAAGAACTGGTGCAATTTTAATGAGTCCACTGCAGCCATTGGAAAGTCCCAGCTCTTTTATGTGTCAGGCTGTGGGCTTCTCTTGTAACTCTCTGGCTGACTGCACAGAGGAGAACCTTATGCACAACACCAGACCATGTTCCTCCCTCTGCATATCTATCTCATTTTATCCACTTCAAGCTACTTCTCATTTCTCTCTTTCATCATTTATCTCCATTCTTATTTCACTTTCCATTAAGTTACTGTCTTTTTGCAGGCCTCATTGCTTGTTATCTCCACCCTTCTACTTTTTCACTCATACTTTTTTTTTTTATTTTGCCATTACCTCTTTTTATCTCTTCCCAAAATTCAAGAGCCCTAATCCACCCACACAAACACAAATGTTTTTTTTTTTTAAATATATTTTGAAATATCTTTTTAAAAGATCTGGTTGAAAACACAGAGAAACATAGAAATACAGTGAGTAAACTCTCTCCCAACTGAAAACTACAGAGGCACATATCTTTGTTGTTTATATATTTATTTTTTTGCTTTGTTTTCACAGTGTGAAAAAAATGATCCAAAATAAAAAAACACTTGCCTCTTCGAGAGGGTTTTCACAGATGGCAAAAGAAAAGAAATTACTTGTCCTTCAGGGCTTCTGAAGAAAACTCCTTTTTGTGAATTAAGCCTACAATTACTTTCTGTATAACTCCATCTTTCTATTTGTGGGCAGCCAGGTACAACCCAAAATGTGCTGAAGTCAAATTTGCGGGCGAACTGTATCAGGTGTTCTCTTGGCTCCAGTTTAATGGTGCATTTAGGAGAGACTGAACTGCTGATTTTCAAGGCTACACTGTTATTGTTTCATATAAATGTTTGCTGTCATGATATATTACCGTGGACTTCGCTGTAGCTTTTCTAGTGAGCAATTGCCTCTGTTTAGTGTTAGTTTTTTTCATCCTCTGGGACACTTAAACCAGTGCACTATACAGCTGTAACCAAATACACAGTGACTGTATATACAACATTATCCTCTATATATAGTTAAATGGCTATTGTCAGTATAGCCAGCAGTATAGGTTTTGTTTCAGAAGTTTAGGGACACAATGGCTGCATTTATGATGGCACTGGTTATTTTGTCCATAATAATGACTTATATAGGAGCGGCACAGTGATACAGTGGTTAGCACTGTCAGCAAGAAGTTCTGGGTTTGAACCCCGGGCCTGGGGCCTTTTGGAGTTAGCATGTTCTTCCTGTGCCTGCGTGAATTCCCTCCAGGTACTCCAGCTTTCTCCCACAGCCTAAAGACATGAATGGTTATTTGTCTTTAAATGCAGGCCCCGGAATAGACCCTGTCCAGGGTGTATCCTGCTCTCACCCAATGTTGCTGGCTCCAGCCCCCGCAACCCTGACTGACGTATGATGGATGGATGGATGGATGGATGGATGGATGGATGGATGGATGGATGGATGGATGGATGGATGGATGGATAGATAGATAGATAGATAGATAGATAGATAGATAGATAGATAGATAGATAGATAGATAGATACTTGATATTTTGCTTTTGTCTTTATGTGCCTCATCTGTCATTGTTGTTCAGTTTTATAGTAGGAGAACATTTACTAGGGCTGGATGAAAAGACAGAAATAGATTGTCTTCCTTAAAAGACTGGCTTTTTTGCCTTTTCTCAGTAAAAATGTCTTTACTGTCTTTCATCTCCACTAAATGCTGTGTGGAACCAGTTGTTAATTGTCATAAGAGGTTTAGAATGTGCACAAAGTTATTTTACATTAAAAGTAGCCTAGATGATAACTGGCTATAAGAGCCACGTCATTACATACTTGTAAACTGTGACATGAATAGTTACAGTTTATGATTTGCTGCAGTTACAGGGACATCTTGACTCTGGCTATCTCAGAGAATCTAGACCTCCATCCACAAGACAGACTGAAAAACGACTGTATACTGATCTGAGCCCTGTTGTACTTGCAGAAGAGATACTATCTCTGGCAACAAGATGTGCAAGTTTGGGGAACAGTGTGTGGACATTATGAATTTTGTTTCCTACTGGGTAGTTAACACTAGCTAGCCAGCTGTCTGCAGATATTAGATGATGTTTTGCAATACAAAATGTAGATGAATTCTTGAGCAGACTTTTAGTTTCTGTCCTGTCTGTGCTCAAAGTGATCATTAAAGCTGATGCCTGTACTTTGTTGAAGCATCTGCTGTTGATGGTATGCATGTTTCTGTATAAGATAGAATTTATCATTTGAAATGTGGATAATGATGACGCCCTTGTCTGGGGTGCTTGTTGCATTTCTGTACATCTAGGCTTAAACAAAAATAAACTTATGTCATACTTTAGTCTCTTTTTATTTGGACTTGTTCCACGGTTTTAACTGAGAAATAACTTAATGTGCACATTTTATAACAACAGTTTCTAACCAACTGAACGTACAAGAAATTTAACTTAACAGGGCAAATTGGTAACATTGTATTTATCTGATGTGACTAAATTATCAAAAGTTGAATGAAAACAAAATCATAGCAAAAAAGAAGATCATAGACATACTACCCTAATATCAATCATATTATATATATGGTTAATGTGGATGAATTATATCTTTTTTACAACAGCCACACCAACCTAAACCTCAAAGCTGGGGCAGACTATATGTGGCCTCAGGGGCAAATCTGCAAAACACTTGTGGCATCACATGTTGCTGTGCTGTGATTGAAAGCAAAGTGAATATCATCGTTTTCATCAGTTTTTCTTGTGTCATCAGGATTTCAGCAGCTGAACAGTCAGAGGACATTCAGAGAGAGGGAAAAATAACCTGGCAGTTAGGAAAACGTCCCTTAGGTCGACTTATGATTCTGTCTTTTAAACTGAATCTTCATTTATGAAGTGTTCTAATAGTAAACAAGTATCAAAAAAACATTGTATAGATTGTCATAAAAATTGCTTTACTTAATAATGGTCCCCAGAAGATGAACCCCAGTGATCTCCTGACTTTTCCTCTGGCACTACTAGCAGTTCAAATATGGACTTGTCACTGTAAGAGGGTTAGACATGCTGGCTTGTGTTTTTCCACTGCACACAATGTTACTGTAACTGAAGCACCACAAACTTGTGACTAACACATTGCATTAAGGCTGATATTTGAAATTGCAAACAGAAACTCAGTGGTGAAACTAAACTCCAAACCACAGAAATGAACTGAGAGCTTAACACAGGGAGTCTTTATAAACAGTTTTCAGCTGCTGAGAGGGAGAGCAGTGAGCATTGGCTGCGGTCGGCGGCACAGAGCTCAGCTATCCCCTGCTGTGTGACTGTAGTAGAGGTGCACATCATCACAGAGCGGAGTAGTGCTGCTAAGAAAAACAGGCGGGTGGAAAAACCCTAGAGGTTTTCATTTATCTGGCGAAATAGTTCAACATCTATTGGATGAATTAGAACACAATTTTATACAGGCATTCATGAGTCCCAGAGGATTTTTCCATTTGACTGAGGTGATCCTAAATTTTCTTTTAATTGCCACAATAAAATTGACATATGTGGTATTGAGTGAAACATCCTAAAAACTATGGGATGAACTCAATGAAATATTATCTTGTCTAATACTTGTGCTTAGGCTTATGACCAACTAGCTTTGACCAAAACTAAAGATTGTCATTGGCCTCAGCTGAGGTTTGTATGAAGTGCTAATTAGCAAATGTTTCTCTCCTAGTCATGTTTAAGGAGGACTGAAGAACAAACTCAAAACAGCAGAAATAAGGGCAGTTTGTTATGATGGCTTGTGCATGAAGAACTACCGTGATTCCTGCCCTCTTATCCTCCATCTAGGAAATTTGTCCACCTCTATAATGGAAGACAGAACATCCAACATAAAATTTAAAGACCATTATAAACTTCAAAGGTAGCAGAGATCGTTTTGCCATCTTTTGAGCCGACCATTCTGAACGTATTGTTTCTGCTTCCATTAAACTGAGCACATCTGAGGCTGTGGCTATGCTTCTGCAGGCAAGCAGCTTTTTATTCTCTACGTTATTGAGCTCTGAAAGTGACTGCATAACACCGTGTCTATACAGGTGGTGTACTTTGAGCAGAAACTGAAGCAGCTCCAGTGCTCTGTCTTTGTCTACGCAGCATGTGTTTAGGCGCAGTACTGAATTATAGGGGACTCAGAGCCTAAAACACAATGACTGTAGTTAGAAAAGTCAGCTGAATTGCTTAAAATATGTGTACTAAATACTGGATGAGATGCCACGAGTAATAATCACACAAGAGGTCAGAGGTCAGCTGCAAAACACCAACCTGAGAGCAGATTCAGCCATCCATATGCAACAGATTTGTATAACACATAAATTACATCACTATTGCGTTTCAGTTTCTCATCAGTGCTGCATTTCTTCTCTTCATCTTCATAAGTAATAGAGGCTACAGTTGATTGAATCAGTTGTGGAGACAGACAGACAGACAGAGAGACAGACAGGGTCTTTTCCACACAGTCATAACAATCATTATTGTAGACTTTCCCTAATCCAGTCTGCACACTACACTTCAATGGGCCTTCACGAGAGCAACATAATGAGGGAAGAGAAGAAGGCTGAGACTGGAAAACATGTTCCCATGGATGCTCATCAAATTTGTTTCTCTCTCTCTCCAGTGGTTCACTTATTACAGAGAAATGATACAGGATTTTAGTGCTGGAATATTGTGCTTGCATTGCGACTCAGCATCAGAGTTCCTCTACTCTTCTGGAAGGCTTCACAGACAATAATGAGGAGCTGATTATGCTCTGACCAGCATTTTTTTAATATTTGGAGGCTAGAAAGGCTTCCTGATGTTATGAGCAAAGACATTTTTAGCAAATTATGAAACAGCTTACAATGCAGTGAAAATTTGTGGCTGAAAAAAAATGCCAGTAGTCCTGCAAGAATTCTGTCCTTAAGTAAAAAAATACATATATTTTGTTCACATATAATACACATGATCTGCTATGATTAATGATGATACAGATGACATCCACTGACTCATGCACAGCATTAAGTGTTTACATCAGCAGATCTCCATCACAATCCTATACACTGTGACTCACAGAGTTCAGGCTGAGGTCGATACAACAAGCACGTAGAAAGAGATCCTTCAATCTATGTGTGTGAGCATGCAGTGTGTACACTGACAGGTCTGACTCACTGTTTCTGTGTGTGTCTAGTTTGTGAAAGCAACTGTTTGTAAATGCATTTGGCGATCAGTATATCTGAATCAGTTTACATCGTGCATGTTTCTTTCATGTGTAGTAAAATAAACACAACTCTGAAGTAAAAAGAGTTTGTGTGTAGGAAAATCGTGTGTTAACCTTCATGCATGTGAACAAACTGATGTCAGGCCATGCATATTGCAAATACTCCAACCTATTTATTTGCAGAAGTGTGTGTGTGTGTGTGTGTGTGTGTATATCATTTATAATACTCACATCATTCCTATTTTCTCTGATGGTGTCGGACCATGCATGCTGAGACAAAGTCTTCGATTCTTCCTATTAACGTACAACGCAGGCTCAAAATACTCCACTAGCCTTTGTGTGTGTACATGTGTGTATTCATGCGCAACACTCACTCATTAACATGAACAGACTGGGTGTACACACACAGGATCTGGGTACATGAGGATCACTACTCACAGCATTCATGTCAATGCCGTTGGTGTAGGACCAGGCATGTTGGAAATACTCCTCCAGCCTCTGCCTGAGCGGGTTGGGGATCTGGTGGAAACGAATGAACTCTCTGACTCGCAGCATCTGGGTGTGGTAGCGGGCTGTCCCCGAGTACAGCCGCTGGATGATGGCTGACACGTTCCCAAAGATACTGGCGTACATTAGAGCTGGAAGTCAGAGAAGGGGAGAGGGTAAATGATGTGAGGGAGAGTGGAAGTGAGAGGAGGGAGGCCACCAGCAGTTTCCCTTAAGCTTGACACCTTTGGGTGATATGTTTCATAAAAAAAATAATGCAGGTTTAGTAAAAATGAGAGACAAAAGAAAGAACTGAAATAAAACTCAGATAGCTGATGGCATAATAGTGGAAATAATTTAGAAATGTATAAGCAATGCAATTGCAATGAATATTTCTACGGTATGCAATTACAGATATCTGAAGAAGAAGTGTCTTTATATGTGGTCACTGAGATGCTTCAAGATCTACTATGTTTCAAAGTCTAGACTTGTAAAGGGGACAAATGCACTGCTAACTCTGTATTCTTTTTTTGTAATGTTACCTACTGTAAAGATCACACCTTTCCTTTTTCTAAACTCTCTAAACTATATTACTAGCCTTTGGCTCTCTATTACTACTATATGATCAGAGAAGTCCTCTACAAATAAAGTGACCCTTATTGTTATTGCCAATATATTCTCAGTGAGAAGACAGATTTCTATACTTAAACTTGATTATATAAACACATTTGTCTTTTCACACTGCAACAGCGAGTGATATTTAAATTTTTTTTTTTTTTTTTTGTTTTTACTCATCCAGACTGAGTTGTACAGCTCTTAAAGCCCTCTAAGGAAAACACTATTCAATAACTGTGGGTGACATAAATAAATCTGACTTAACTGGACTAAATTATGTGATGTGTTCTCTAAACTCCAGGGGCTGATGTGTTATATCCAAGAAATGCAGGAAGCCATGATATTGCTCATCATTTATTCTCTTACCGAGACAAATTAGCTTTTAGTATTTTGTGAAGTTATTAATAGCTTCAGATTATTACAAATCTGTACTAAAACAACACCCCCATTGCATCATGGTAAAACTGTTGTGAAATCACAGAAAGCACATTTCACACCGAAATGGCTGGAAGTTGGAAGAAACCGACTTAAAGATACACTACCCTCTTGATTAGACATGAAGCTTCAGCAGTCTCAGAGACAAACTGAGTGTTTACCTCTCCAGCCATACAGTCTTTGTGTTTCTATGGACAGCAGATACTGACTTGATTTGTTTACGTCACATTGCTGAAGGTGCTTTAGCTTCAGCTCATCTCAAGTCCATTTTTACACAAAACTGGACTTTGTTTCCCGCTGCTTTCACTGAAACTGCTTTAAAAGGGTCTCTATCATGGCCTGTAAGAAGAGGAGGAACAAATGATTGACAGATAACACCTTCAGTGGCCATAAGGGCTTACAAGCACTGACATTAACATACATTAGAAAAATCTGAATGTATCCTGTAAATATTGTAAAAAGGATAAGGTTGACATATTGACCCTGAAACATTATATTACATATAATAGGCTTGAGAGCTGATGTAAGTTAAATTATAATTTTAACTGCACATAAAATGAAATACCATGACTAAACAAGTTAACAGCTGCATTTTCAATATTTACATTGAAATTGGCAAAAATTTACATGACTCATACTTTATTTGATGCACATAGAAAATAATCTTTCCTGATCCTACGAGCAACCTAAGATCATCATACAAACACCAATGTTTTGGGGTTTTTTTATGCATGAGGTTTGTCTGCTGGAGAACAGGAGAGCAGGAGTTTGACTGATCTAAAAGGACTTTGTCTGTAGAGGACAAAGTGTTTTATGTCATATCCTTCATGAGCCTCACTGTTTTGTCCTGTTGTCATGTTGGATCCTGCTAACCTCTCAACCTCTGTCAGCTCCAATCACTGTCTACATCAACCACTCAAACAGCTACAGTATGTGTGCGCATGTGTATGTTTGTTTGTGTTTGTGTCACAAAAGACCCAATTGATCTTTGACTCAATTTAAGTAAATGTTTTAATGCTCATTGCAATTTAATAGTGCACTTCCATTTTAGAAAAACCTAATATTTGATTTCACTTATGGAAATGTTAGATGCTTCAGGTCTTTTTCTGGCCAAGCAAATGTCAAACTGTCTGGAGGAGAAGGACTGAAGCCAAAATTAAAGAAAAAAACAGGAAATGTGCTTGTTGAGTAAGCGCGCCCAAGTCTCTGATTTACCTTTACCCTAACTATAGTAGTAGGTAACACAAAAGAGAGAGTACTTGTATGTCACAAACAAGCCCCTACTATGCTCTACTCACTTTTTTGATTGAGTACTACATTATTACATTACAACATTTTTTTCATCATCCTGTGATTTGCATGATCAATGAGGCCAAGGACTGTCATCCTACAGAGGTTATTTGTCTAAATTCCACCAGACAGACAGACAGACATATAGACAGACAAACAGACAGACAGATAGATAGATATAGTTTGATGTATCCCAGAGGAAAATGAAGTATGGATTTTATTAAATAATAATTCAGTGATTTCAGATCCAAAAAAAAACATGATCTAACTACAAGAAGAATAATATATGAAAAAGGGTAATTGGTCTGTGATTTAAAAGGAAACAGCACTCTCATGGAGGCTGCTTGTGAAAAGTAATTTGCAGACGAGTTCAACAAGTAAATTATTTAAAGTCTGTCACACACTGTGTTCTTATGTTATTGTCTGACTGAAATTGAGCGTCATCTTAAACAAAACACAGTCACATCTCATCTCAGCTGAAGTTACACATCTCAGAGAACAAGTGCTTATCAGGGGCACTTTAGACATCATATCTTTATCATTATCACAAGTGTTGTTTACTGTGATCATATTTATATTTTAGATTATATTTTGTCATTTATTAAGCATTAAAAAGCAGGACAGTAACTTTGTTCTCATGAAATAATTGTAAATGTTTCCATCCCAACCTGGGTAAAATACACATTTACCTCTCATTAAGGAGCATTTGTTTAATCACTACATAGCCAGTGTTGAGCATTCACAGATGTTTACTTTACCCTGAAGATGCCCTCTGTTGGGCTGCTCAAAGGACATTTTATAACCTCCTGTGTTATAAAGACAATAATGGCCGAAGCTCTTGTCAAGTGACAATTACCACCACCTGCCCCTGGTAAGTTTGGTGGCAGGGAAAACTAAGAAGCAGCCTCTTTAAACCTGGATACCCAGGTTGGCAGTATTGGCTTAGTCAACTAAACTGTATTTTACAAACTTCCTGCATGTTTTTTGTTACGTCTCCCCCACTCAGGTCTGAAGCCAAGGAACCGCTACTTCAGTACTTACAGCCTATGAGCATGACACAGATGGAGAAGATCTTCTCAGAGTTGGTGTTTGGGGAGACGTTTCCAAATCCCACACTGGTCAGACTGCTGAAGGTGAAGTACAGAGCCGTGACATACTTGTCTTTGATGGAGGGTCCTGAACCTGGTGTAGGATTTTATAGAGGTTAGACAAATACCAATAAAGGTTCTTTGTTTACTAGTTTGACACATGAGCAACAGAGATCATTCCATAATTGAAAACATGTTTCATTTATAGTAAGTCTTTTCAATTGAGTGGCTTAGAACAAAACTGACCAGTACAAACAGAGCCATCACTATGTTTCTAACCAGTATTAGCACATACTGGTTGTCTATTCAGTACCTGGGATGGAGTCATTGTAGTGTTTTCCCAACTGGTCCCCCAGTGTGTGGAGCCAACCAATTGAACCATTTCTCTCCACATTACCAATGGCATACCTGGGAAAAATAACAGTTGCAATATGAGTGTACTGTGTACAGTTACTGATGTTTGCAATTATCTAGATGCTACTGCTACTGTATGTAGCCAGATGCAGATGAGCAAACGGAATTGATTACTGAACATAGCTCATATTCATGTTGTCACAAATATTTTTGATTACAACTGATTTTGAAATTTTAAAACAAAATACAAAAACATTTCTGCTACAATAACTTCAATGTTTTAAGAGTGAGATGTTACTGTGCATATGAACAAAAACAATATATAACATAGCACAAGAAGCTTCTTTCTTTCTGGTGTTGTGGGTAAGAATTTTGGTATTGTGACAACACTGGCACCCATACAATACCAGTTCTGATGTATGCAGACAGAGAAATGGTCATTCAATCATTATTCCTGTGTCAATTTCATCTGATTCATCAGACAGTCTGGTGGCATTGTACCAGATGCAGGCCAGCCAGTGAGCGATGAGGGCGAAGGTGCACATGAGGAGGAACAGGACAGCTGCGCCATACTCCGAGTAACGGTCCAGCTTTCTGGCTACACGGACCAATCGCAGGAGACGAGCAGTTTTCAGCAGACCAATCAGAGTGGTGGTCTGATGAGAGTGGGAGAGACAGAGAAAAGTGGAGATAAGTCATTTTAAAGCATGGCAGAAAACAAACCCCCCTTGCTTTGATATCTCCTTGCAGTGTTCCCACCTGCTGTCAACCTGTCACACACACATACACACTGAGGTGGTGCAGCCGTGGCCTTGTCTTGATGTGATGCCCTGTTGTGGAGGTTGTAAATCTTGACTCCCATCCATTACAGTGGGCTGTCAATTCCCTCTCTCTTTCTACTTGTATTCAGCCAGTCCCCTCCGTGTCCATACAACAAATAAATAACAGACCGATTACAGCACTGGCAGAGAGCCTAGTCCTGCTCGGTGTGTGTCCTCACAGTAAATAATAGTTGTCTGCTGAGGAAAAGCTCCACTTTCTTGGCTCAGCGGCCTCTTCCGGACAGCATCAATGAAGTGAACCTTGGCAAAGCTTTCCCCAGGCAGCATTTGAAAGCTGGGGAGTTTCCACATTCATCATGTTGGTGGACTTGGTGTGTGGCGTAATTACTATAAATAACATTTTCATTACTTCCATGCTTTCTATCACATATAAATGCATTTAAAGTACCACTTGCTCAGTCAATAGAATTACCCTGAGCTGAGTTGCTGCATGGAGTGAGTCCATCAAACTTGGCCTTGGTGGTTTTCATTATGTAGGAAGTATCCTCGGAGGACTCAAACAGCCCACAATGCAACTCATTCCGTCTCCTCCCTCTTCCTCTAACTCCCACCTCTTCCTCAAGACACCAACCGCCTCTTTCTTAAATCTTAAATCTCTTTCCAAACACCTCTATCACTTCTTTCTTCAAATGTTCAGCAAACCACAGAGAGTCCATCAGCAGCGTCTCTTCAACTATTGTACAAGGCTGAACTGTGTCACTGCAGGTTTCTCTCTGGTATAAAAGGCCTTCTGGATGAAACCAGAGATTATTTTTATCACCAATTAAAGTGACATGCCACTGATTTTATTCAAGAGGTTCAGTGTACTATCACAAAGGAGGACTACTCTGTCTGTGAAAACAGGTGCATGAGGTTTACTCTGGCTCTGGAGGCTTATAAAGATGAAAAAACACAAATTAAGACAAACACTTTCAACAGAAAGTCTGAGTCACAACTGGTGTTTGAAGAAAGTGGACAATTAGGAGGGAGTTGGGGGTCTTTTAAAAGATGCTTCCAGGTTGCATTATGGGAAGTGGAGCCATGTTTTTTTTTTTAAGGTAAAACATTATTTTACAGATTAACAAGTACGTTTTGAGGCTATTTCCCAGAAAAAAGTAATTATGCACTGTTTTAGGGAAAATCGAGATACATGCTGTATATAATCATACATATATGTATTATATATTCAGACAATAGCACCAAATGGCATGGGGTGTGTCTGAAATCACACATCATTTACTATACAGTGCATTAAATCTCCACAGTGAGCTAACAATCCCACAATTCCATATGAAACAACCACTGTGCAGCTAACCAAGTCAGGAAAAATGCAAAATGATTCATAAGTGTTTGAAACCTCAATTCACAACTCATCAATTACTGAGTGTGAGGAAATTATGGATCTGGAAAAGAAGCGTTACTGAAAAAATGATGTGCCACCTTCCCAGACTCGAAGCTGACACCTTAAAATTGTCTGTTTTGTCCAACCATCACTCAAACACTCAAAGATCAAATATACAGTGATGTTAAATGGATGAAAGCAGCAAATTCTCGCACTGCATAACCTGAACTGTTTGTCATTGGTGATTTTTTTTCCTCAAACTACCTCTTGCTTGATTTCCACATTGTTTTATTAGCATTCTGTTCACCGCATTGTGTGTGATGTAAGGCAGACATGTTTTATTTTGATGCTCCACGGTACCACGGCTGACTGCAAATCAACTTCCCCACGGAGACAATTAAATTATAAAACATAAACTAAGCCACCTTTGCATCTCTCCTCTTAATTCCCATCCCTCCTCCTCCACCTCCCTGTCTCCTTCCCACTTCTCTCCCTCTTTTGTATCTCTCAGTTAGTTAACTTCTCTTTTTTGCGTTACTTAAAGACACTGACAGACATGATGTCAATACAACAACATTTCTCTCTTGTTCTCTTTATCCCTCCATCTCACTTGTCTTTGTCCCTTCCTTTCGCTCTCATTCATAACAGCCAGTCTGCTCTCCCTCCGTCTTGCCATACCTCCTCTCCGTTGCGATAGATGAGCAGGTCAAAGGGAATAGCAGCCACCATGTCGATGAGGAACCAGCCTTTGAAGTAGTGGACGGCGATACGCACCGGGTGACTCACCACTTCATCATTAGAGTTTACGTATGTTGTCCTGAGAGGAAGAGTGCAGATAACATCACATTCATTGTTGTTATTCAAACACTACTATTACAATTGTGACTGCATGTTACTACTCTTCTACTAATGCTACTACCAGTGTAGGTACTGCTACTGTTGATACTACTATTACTAGTACCACCATGTCTCTTAAGGCCAGACCTGAAGTTGATGAGGATGTCAATAATGAACATGATATCCACTATGAGGTCCACCACGTTGAGAGGAGAGCAGGAGTAGCCACAACTCTGCATGGCTACCTCTTCCTGTGGAGAGGAGAGGAGAGAGGAGAGGAGGGGAAGGATAGAGAAGATAATGGTAGACACAAGAAGAGAATTATAGTTTAATGCTCTAAAAATAGAACAGTTTTGTTTGGCTACCTCTTTCAAATAGATTAGCATTAAGGGTTTAACGACAATCTGCACACGGATGTAGACAAAACATGAAGTGTCAAAAAAATGGGGCACTCGGCAGAAACATTGTCCTGAAAAACATCCTTTTCAGTGCCATGAAAATCCTCTGTGTCCTGTTTATCTATTGTCCTATTTATTTGTTTTCCAGCAGATGTTTGGTCACTCACTCACAGCTTATTCTCACACTCGGAGCCTCATTGTTTTCTGTTGTGCTCTGTTCATTTGCTGTCGACGCTCTATGTGCTTCACAATAAAAGTGTTAATGTTGAGACAGTAGGGTCTTTATTGTGTAAATATCTTACTGTAGAAAGTGTTGATCAGGTTTGCGAGGTCAGAGAGTTTTTTCAAAAGTTTAGTTCAACAAACTAAATCATTTTTTCAGCACTTTTTATTCATGGAAAACACTGTGATAATGAAACAGATTTTGTTGCATATCTGAAGAATGGGCACCAATATAATATGTATGATTGTACTGATATAAATAATATAAGTCTATGTAGTTGAGAGGTGAAGGAGCTTCAATCTGTAGTTCAGCTGTTTGGTTTGGTTTGTAAAGGAGGAAAAAAAGGAGCCACATGATTTGACAAAATGAATAAAATGTACTTGATATATGAAAACCCACCTGGTCATTGAGGAGGAATGCGGCTGAGTAGGGTGTCAGTATGGCAGTGTAGATGACCAGCAGCAGGATGAGCCAGTCCCACACTGCCTTGAAGGGGCTGTAGTGCAACACTGTCCACTTGTGGATGCGAGGAGCTTGGAGCTTGTACTCTGGCAGCACATCTGCACCCAGAGAAAGAACCTGGGTAGAGACAAGTGGGGGGGGGGCAGAGGAACAAAAAGAGATCAGAAGGATCAAGCAACAGAAAACGGCATCAACATAAAACTGTGTATGAAGCAGTGTGATTGAAAATGAGTTGACAAACATGCCAAGCATGCGCACACACACATACACACATCTGCACACACCCTAAGTGCCTATAGCAGCTCCATGAAATATATATTGCCTTTCATGACGTGTTTCGTGCCCTCACAGTGGCTACAACAAAAGCAATTATGGCAATAGAGCCAGTGTCCAATGAAGATGATGAGAGCTGTTCTGAAGGCACTGACTGTCTTAAGGTTATTCTCCCAGGCAGCACGTTTCTGCCACACACACGTACACACACAATGTATACTCTCATATAGTAGGCTTACACACACACGCACATACACACAAACGTTGCAGCCATGATTCCAGTCACATCTTTATTCGTGACATAAGTAACACATAAGTATATTTCAAACACATATATACAAACACTCACAGAGCTCCTTTTCCTCCATCATAAACCTTACACGCAAATGCATTAAACACAAACACACACCAGGAATGAAATCTCGGGTGCAGCCCTAAGTAGCTTTACTTGCAGTAATGTATTCCACCGTCTGCACAGCACTCGCCCTGGATGAGAGCAGGAAGGAATCAGTCTAAAGAGGCATTAGCACAGCCTGCCTTGTGTCTCTGCTTAATAGAATCACACAGAGAGCTGAGGAAGTGACAAAATCAAAAGTGACTTTTGACTGACTTTCAGCAGCATGAACTGTGCTCACACAACATATTTCAGCGTGGATGTAAATGGATGAAGAAATGTGTTATAACTGAGGTGGCTGCAGATATGTCACATGTACCACTTATATAAAAAAATATGGGGTGGGCCTTACAATGTAATACAATCCAGTACAACACCACCAACAATGGTGTAAAGGCGAATCATTACCCCTGACACAGTCTCTACAAAGAGAACATTAAACTGTAAGCTTTGCAAAGCAATGTAGTGCAGTCAGGGGAGGATTTATTTTTTCTTCACAATGGATTCAAAAAAAAAAAAAAGTGATTATGAGATTAAACTGCTGACTTCAAATTTTGATTTAAAGATGTTTACATCTACATAAAACAAATTATAGGGATTACGTCTCTTTTCTCTTTTTGCACAACCCCCTCCCTTTGTATTGACTACATTTTTCAAATAAAGTGGTAATTTTTCACATTTGGCTGCAAATCCAATCCAATTTCCTGCTTGCCAACACTGCTTCACTCCATAACTAAAAATGTGCTAAGAAGTAATAAATTCATTGTTCAAATATCTATTCATATTTGTTCTCTGTATGAGATGCCACGGATCTACAAAACTTTTTTTTTAAACATGGTGTTAGGTTGGAACACACAGTGCAGCAGGGAAATATTTGCATGCAGGTTCAGGTGAACTGTGGTTGGCCAGGAACGCAGTGACAAGTACAGCAGACCGAGCTACTTCCAACACACACCCCAGAAAGGGGAAGGATTCAGTAACAATCCTCTGACTAAGACACTGAAAGAAAGCAGACAACTGTCCCCTTCATATGACTCAGGTATGATCCCAAGTCCTGTATCCTGTGACACATTGTCCCAAGGATTCCTCCTTCACCTCCTCTCTTCTCTGCATTATTTTTATACTTCACTCAATTTAGCTTTCTCTACACTTTAGTCTTATTCATGGCTCCTCCTGCTCTACCCTTCACCTGCCAAATCTTTCTTCCTTTCTAATTCCATCTTTTTTTCCCCCCTACGTGGCACTGTCCTCTGTTGGGCAATATTCGCTCCACCTTCTCATCTCCATCTCGTCCTCCACGCACCCAGCAGCCCAGACACATCTCATTCATCCTGTTACCTATTACACTCATCCTGCCTCCTGTCTCACCTTTCTTTCTTCTCCAGCTTCAACACCAAGTTTTTCATTCCCCTTATCTCCTGTTTTTTTTTTTTCTTTTTCCACATTCTCTCTTCCCCCTCTATGACTTTCAGTCACCCTCTTTTCCTTTCCCTCCTTTTTTCCCCACTTTCATTATAACCCTTTCTCTGTTCCGCTATCCATCTTTCCGTCACCTGCTCTGGCCCCGTGGCAGACTTTATTTATGTGCTTATGATTAAACCATCCCTGAGATCTGATCTCCCTCATTCTCTCTGCATTTCCTCAGGAGCTGTTCTTATCGATACCAGAATTTTGCAAGATAACATTTGTCTGATTGATTAAAAAGGAGAGAGAAATATTTCAGAGTTTATCATTTCTGTAATTGAGCCAGCTGTTTCATATCTAAGCTCTTATAATCCTGGCTGCTTCAAGGCCTTATTTTCAAGTATTTATGTACATCTGTGTGCAAGTCCCTGCTTGCATAAAATTGAAAACTGATATATTGTTGATAAATACCCGAGAATACTTTTTTTCTTTCTGGGCAAGTCATTGTGAATTAAAATGCAAATGTTATCTGTCTTAAAATGGAAGACACAGTAATGCTAGTTTGGTTTCTAGCACATAGAACATGACAGACAGCAGCACACATACTGTATAATAGCTCATTAAATACAGGGTGGCAGTATCGCAGGAGTCCAGGCAAACCAAATGTCTGCCACCCTTCATTTCAAAATTCAAAGAATGGCACAGTTCAGGTTTTCAAAATTCAACTTTCACTTCACATAGTTTTTCATCGTGACCTGAATTGCCTCTTCAATACTAGTGTACACAGGTAAAAACAGCAGGGTTACTTTTAAAATAACACAGCCCTTCCCAAAGAGACACACAATAAAAAAAAAAAAAAAGAAAAGCATGCGCTGGTGCTTTTTTGATGTAATATTTTTTTAAATTTCCTCCAACACTCTGAGGCAGAAAAAGGTATGCGCATGTTGGTGTGTTTATTTGTGTAATAACTTTTTACACTTGGGATGATCCTGACAGCCAGACAACCACCTACCCCCACCTCCTACTCTTTCCTTTTTCTGACCAATGCCAACTGACAACCTCCTTAACATCAACTCTTTCTGAATTTACCAAACATAGCTTTGAACTTCAGATTACAACATGAAGTTTGTTAAGTTTTGTTGGTGTAAAGTTTATCAAAGTATCTTGGGGTCTTCACGCATCACTAGTCCTCATTAAGCTAAATATCTGAGGGGTGATCAGTGTTAGCAGCTGTGGGAACCTTTCACAGCTTCTATGAGCTGCATCTGATCTGCGGCCAGGACCCCCAGCTGTGTTTACCCCAAATCTGTTTATCACATTTTAGTTCGTCTGATACAGTTTCAAGTGTAAGACTGAGAAGGTGAGACTGGCCATAAACATACATGGTGTTTATATAATAAAATAACTTTTCTATCATTTCACACTGATGACTGATTCCAATTTCATTTCTGTCCTAGTCTGTCTTTGATTATTGGGTAGTTTTAATGATTTTCATTAATTAATTAATTTTTTAAAACTTGGTATTTCCTGTTATACTAGCTTTACCAAAAGTAAAGTACCAAAACCTTGTTCTTGCTTCAGGCTCTGTGCTTTGTTGTTTCCCAATCAAATGATTCTTTGGTGACATTCCCTGCATTCACACATAAATATTGTATATGTCAGGTTAAAAAAGGGAATATATTATATACAGGAAAGGGTCATCTTTTACTTGGCTGCCTTCTGTTTTTTTGTTTTCAGACACTTTATCACAAATATCTATAATTATCATAGGTATTTTAAACACACCTGTGTCCAGATAAGTGTGAGCAGGCGCAAACACTACTTGTAAATGCATGTGTGTAGGAACACACCCATATATTTCAGTCAAGTGCCCCCCTCAGCTGTGTGTCCCCTCCTGGAGTATCTTGCGGGTTATTTTTAGCCATCTGTGTTAAACCAGGAAACATTGCCATGAGGACTGTTAAAAGTGCAGATGTCAAGACACATTCAAGTGCAGATAGGGCTGAGTTGTGTCTGTGGACAGCTCTGGAGGGAGAGGACTTGCGGCAAAGGGGGGGCCTGGCTATGACGACAATATGTATTTATCACTTCACACACAACATGCTGCTTTCTTCCTGTCATCAGTGTCCACAGTGAAATCCCCAGTCCAGCAGAAAACAGTGTCATCAGCAAATTCTCTGCAGCATCTTAGTTAGAGTTTGACATTTATCCCTGAAACTAGGATTTGCCTGAACCACATCTGACACCATGGGTTTGGGTTAGGTTGAGTGTGGTGAATTTTTGCAATGAACTACTTAGCTTAAAATTTAAAAATAAATAAATAAATAAATAAAAAATTAGACACTTAGTGCCCCTTTTAATTCTTAGCTCAGGCTACACAGAAAGTCAGGCTATTCGATAGTCAAATTCTACTAAGAATAGAAGCCAGAGCTCAGGCTGCTGGACTGCTTTCGTGTCGGTTCCACTTTATATAACACTGTATGGTTTAGAGTGACGGGAGCAGATAAGAGGACAAAAGGAGATGACTTGTGACAAGATATAAATCAAATTTAAACTCAAAATGTCAGAGACATGGTGCACACCTGCTAAACCATGAAACCTGTCATATTGTCTTTTCTTTCTGCAAAGTCACTTTCAACAAGATGACAAGCTAACAAAGAGGTAATATAAGCATTTCAAAGGTCTACGCTCATTATTGTTGTTGCTTTAATGAGAAGAGCAGGAGTAATGAGACGATGTTTTTCATATATGAATAAAAGGTGAAATGTCTGGAGAATAACGTATGCAGTGAAATTAAAAGAAAGATAAGTATATAGTGATCATAATTATCATCATCATTTAACAATAGTCTTCTGCCTAAATTAAGTTCTCCCAATAAAATGATCAAAGACTAGATAAAGAAGGGAAAACCATGATTACAAAGCAGAACGGACAAGGACAAGGTTACAGTATTGACTTGAGTCTGAAGTCGAGGACACTGAAGGTGATGACTCACCTTTTTACTGGCAAAGTTTAGCACACACACACACACACACACACACACACACACACACACACACACACACACACACACACACACTCCTACCTACACTTGGGAGGTGTTCAGTACAGCTGCTGTCCTATAAAGGTTGACGACTGAACAGCCAAAGCCCCTTCCATCATTAATCTTCAATCAAATATTCTATTGGTGCAGAAGACTGAGCCACGGGTACAGGCACACGCAGCTGCAGACGTGCACACACAAAGTTTTGCACACAAAGTTGCAACATCAGAAGGTAACTGAAGCTGGAAAGTCAAAGTCTAAGCATCCACTTTCTGCATCTTTTACACTTAAATTAAATTAAATTCCTGTCTCTTAAGACAGATATTGCAACAAAAGTGAGGGTTGGACTTAGTTAAATGCAGAGAGATAGAGATACTATGGATCATTACGGTCAACAGGCATACTGAGAGGTCACACATCCTAACATAACACTACTAAGTTGCTGCTGGAGTTTAAGAACTTCCTTTGGCCGTGTCTGATCAAGAAAGGCACCAGACAGAATTTAAAAATTTGTCGACCCTCCTCAGAAGTGGATGGCCCAACAACACCTTGGAGTTCAGCCTCTGTAGTGACACTGTAGCTTTTATTAAACTTGACACTCTCTCTGCCTGTAGAACACTTTGTGGCAGTCTCAGAGGGGAGTGTACAAAAAAGTATTGCTTGGTGTTAGATTAACGGCAGCTGAAGGCAGTCAGGCAACACGCACCATCCATCTGCTTGGTAGGGGTGTAGATGGTTTTGGGAGGTTTCCATTTCTCATAGTGTGTGAGATTCATTTGGGTGTAAATTAAAAAAAAGGGAAAAAAAGAAAAATGACAAACAATTACAGTCCAAGCATGCAGCAGACAAATGGATACAGAAATGACAGAAAAAACCTCCTCTGAGCTCAGTTATAGTGATATTTTTAGCCACACATTAATTACCATCTTTTAAATTGGCTTTGATCCAATTTAAAGTGAAGGAGTTGGACCGAGGAAATTTTCAATGAGCTGTATTCCAACAGCTCAAAGCATCATTGGAGTGTATGTCATATAAAAAGGCATCTAACTTCCTGTGGTGTTGTATCAATCATAGAAGTATACACAAGTATACTAAATGTTTTTGTGATGTGAGCATGTGTGTCTATGTTGGCATGAACGATAAATTAGCCCTGAATTTAAGCTCATGCTAATTTTTTGTGCAAAGTTATTTTGTTAGATGTTGGAATGACTGTTGTCTTGGATTGTACTGTGCCTGGGCTGTATATGATAATGTACTTCATGACTTCAAAAATGCACACAACCGGCTGACCATGTGCACAGTCAGTCTTTCGTTGTATGCCAAACCACAACCACCAAGTTCAGAATGAGTTTTTTCTTTTACAAGTAACCAGAGATCATGCATTGATGTTTCAAACACCACTCACAATGTGTGTGGTTGTAAGGGGGAAAGTGATGTTTATGACACAGAAAAAGATTTTTTGCTTTGCACACACACATATAATGGTATTAATCGACTGTGTATATATATATATATATATATATATATATATATATATTAGAGTAGAGTAGAGTAATACCATAATCAGAGCCAGTCAACCACAGACTGAACAAGTGACAGACCTTCACAGTGCAGTGTGTGTCTCTCTGTGTGTATGTGGTGCACTGCCTCAGGGCAAAGCGTGAAGTTACAACACTTTTTTCTTTGACATAATATAGATTTGTTTTGGCAAATAAAAGAAAGAGATGGAGGGAATAGAAGAAAATGAGAGAAAGAGGGGGAAAAGAAAACTGCTAAAGCACATACACAGCTTTACAAAAAAAAGAGAAAGTGTGTGAAAGAGAGAGCTAGTGGGCGAGACAGAGAGGATGGAGAAACAGCTGAGGGGCAGGAAAATACAGAAAGACAAAGAAAGAACTAAGAAAAAAAGGAGAGTGATGAAAGTAAAAGAAGAATAACAATGACAAAGCTGTACAGCCCTGCGGAGGATGGTCAGCATGACACTTCTCACACACACATAAACGTACACACACACACACACACACACACACACACACACGCGTGCAGGCTAAAATGTCAATTCTTAAATAGCAAATGTTAGCACGTGCTCACAAACTGGAAAATTTGGAAATCTGTAGCAGCTCAGTGATGCGCTGCCAACTCACTGAGCTCAGAAGTAACAACACAAAACACTGTGATCACAATCTCTCACAAACCCACTTTATATTCTCAACCTTTACTTCAACAGGTTGTCATACCTAAACAACAAACACATAGATTGTTTCTCAGTAGCACCATCCAAAAAAATTACAGACTTTCAATAACAACTAATGAATTAGCATTTATGCAGCTAAAACTTGTTTTCATGTGTTTGCTAATTGCCCAAAGCTTAAGTCGTGCTCTGTTTTGCTTTCTTTAGATTCCTTTCAGAAAGCATCTCCTTACACAAAACACCTTTTTTTAAGCAAAGAGCACAATCACTGGTTTTATACTTACAGTTCCTTCCAGTACATTTCTTCAATCTTCTCTAATTGTAAACCATGGAAAGCCTTAGCAAACATGGTTAATATTTCTAGTCAATATTTTATACACAGCCAAAGAGTGCTGCTCATTCCTGCCCATACTGAGTATTAGAGAGACCCTGTCCTGGCTATGTTCAAACATCCACAAAAGAAGCACACAATCATTTCAGAGGCTTCAATTTCTACTGTAAACAGCAGAGTGGCCTGTGAACTGCCAGTGCCGAAGAGCACATGGTTGTTATTTTGGGAGCAACAGCTCATCTGTTTGATACCCATTTAATAATGCAATATCAAATCATGTCTGTTTGGTAAAGGTGTATGTGGGCACATGGCTCCTGATTGAAGTTTTGCACACAAACATGACACACGCCACCTTTCCACAAAGAATTTGCTGATATTTTTTAGCTCTAACCAAACCCACCTCTGGAGGAGGGTAGGAGACACACAAACACACGCACACACGCGCACACGCGCACACACACACACACACACACACACATATACTGCATATATAGTCACATATGGGGGTTTTTGTGCAGAAATCCAATCAGAAAAACACATTGCAATCAAACAGGTGGCAGAGGCTAACATGCCTGTCAGAGAGGATTGTTAGGATACTTGAGGATGGAGGACAGGTGTTCACTGTCAGCATCAAAGGACTGAAATATTCTGACAGAAAACAATGTGCATGAAAGTCTGCATCCAGGCATGATGTGTGGAATTTAAGCTCGGTTTCCAGTGCGATTAATCACATGACATTTTCATGCCAGCCATGCATAATCTGGGTAAAAGACGTCAGGTAAAGACTTAAATGGGCAAAATATACATGCTGACATACAGCACATGTAAAATATTCACCTGCTCCAACGACACACATTTATACACTGAATTTCCTTAATTCCCTTTACTGTCACCCTGAACTTGAGCCTGTCAGCTAAATGGATTGATCCAATCCTAACCTTTTCTCAGCCTTATTTTAATACTTTTTTATCTTACAATAGTAATACACACACTGCAGCACAGGCACACTCATGCACACAAGAGGACATGAGGTTTTGACATTGTCCAGCAGCTTTATCGTTCACCAAAAGACGAGTGTGATATTATTAGATAGTGTAAGCAGATAAGTAGACAGTCAGCTTCTCAGAGCGAGCAGCTGCTGCTATCTGGACAATGCAGGGGGGAGAGAGCATTGTCTCAACTGTGGTGAAATACAGACAAACAAATGCATTTGCATCAACATAACATGTTAGAATAATGTTTCTAATCTTGAATTCAGTCCCAGCAGTTTTTAAAAATGAATGACACCAAATCCTACAAAAAGGTTGGTTGTTGGTTTCAAAGAAAATGACCAGAAGAGAAAATTTTTCATCATCCTAAGGCTTTTTAAAACTGTTACAGAACTAATATTCTCCACAATTATATATATATAAGATGGTAACATATGCATTAAACTTAATTCAAGGTGACCCTCTCCTCAAAAATACCAGTTCAATGCATCTGTAGTTTTCAAGACACAATAACAAATAAACAACAAAAAATAATGTTTTAAAGGAAATAAAAATCTCAGAGGATAAATACTTTTCTTATCCCCATTTTGCAACAAAGCTGCTCCATTTTTGACCATAAGACTACCTCTTGGTTTGGTTCAGTGATGATAACACTAAAACTCCATGAGTTAGTTTAAAACTCATGCAAAGTCTGTGACAGGGTCTTAAATATATATGATACTATGCTACAACACAGAGACAATAAATGGAATTGAAGGAGGATATAACACTGTTATGTTTCTATTGAAGACAGTGAGCTCCTTAGCTAGGCCAACAGATAGAGTTTAATGCATTCCTTCAACTTTTACTCTTGAAAACTTAAAAATACACACACACACCACAGTCTAAGCATAAAAACCATCTGCACCCTGTTTTTGCAGCTTTATTTTGGATTGGACAACAGCTACTTGGAGCAGGGGTTAGGCAGATTGTCGATATAAGAGAAAGTACTTCAGTGACACAGACTAATGGTGAACAAGGAATAAACCTTGTTTCTACAATGTTTCTTGACATTGAACTCCAACAGAACAAGCTGTGTGTATACAGTAAATTGTGCTTGTGTACAATCATGGTGTATTTTCTTTGTATTTGTGCTCTTGATTTTCCATATGTATGGACATGCCTGCTTCTCTCTGTCTATCAGCTTCATATCTGCCTGCCACTGCAATTGGCTTCCTGGATGACCTTTTTCTCTCCAGCTCTGACAGTTCCCATTAAGACATAACAAAGGAGAATATTTTTTCAGCCCCAATGTTTCTTCTTCCATCTCTCTTTTCCTTCTCGTTCTCCTTCTCCTCCTCATCCCAGACCTCTCCTCCAATATTCATCAGCACCATCGGTACTTATGGAGGTTGCTCCCTCTCCCTGGATATCTTGTGCTCTCTTATCTTTGCCCGTCTTTGTCCCCATATCTCCTCCATGATCTCATCTCACTCCATATCTGTCTCTGTTTTTACCCTTTCTGAGTCTTTGTCTTGATCTTTCTCTGCGTCCATTTCTCCCTCCCCTTTTGTCCATCTCTCAAATCCTCCAACATGGAGGTGACTTGAAATATAAATGCAGCAATGACAAATTACACAAGCAAATGCTGTGGGGCTGCTGACATAGGGTCAGCACACAGAAAAGTGCACATGCATTTAAGTGTTAATCTACAGAACAAGGAGACAGTGGATCCCTCAGAGAGAACTCCCATCTTAAGTTTTTAATCTTTTCACCCTGGCTGAGAAACTGCTTTCATCTGCTAATATTCAAACTAGAGATACGGTGGCGTTAAGTCCAGAAACTGCATTTCAACAAGAACCCATTGGGGGATTTAATCTTTGTTGACGAAAGCAAACATCCATGAGAGACTCCCCCTCACTGCTTTCTGCGAGTCATTGTTGCTGTATTATCCAGGTTTGCAGTAAAAAGTGAAAATATAAACCCATCTTACGCTTCACATTCTGTTCACATGAGGCAGAAATATCCTACACTGATTGCAGAGTACACGTTGTGCAATATTGATGGGACTTACTACAGAGCTATAGCTTCAGTTCATGTGGCTTTAAAGGGAGCTGCATGTGATCAGAGGATGCCATCTTACATTAGATTCAAACTATGGAATCAGGCCACTTGAATAAAAGATGCTGGTGTGTGAAGCCACAACAGGACATACAAAGACTAGTATAAGACATACGGTGTGGTCTATGTATGCACAGTGAGTTCTGCAAACATTAAAGCTATCCATTAAATTATTTCCATGCATTTTATACAATGGTGAATGTTAGGGTTAGGGTTGTGACTCTACCATGCATGTGTGATTGGACAAATCAGCAAGGTCACCTAATCTTACTGTTATGTAAATGATGATGTTTCTCCCTTCACCAGATGTATGTGCAAGCCTTGCACTTGCATAATTCTCCACAGTGAATGTCAAACATTCAAGTGAAAGAAAAATAATAAAAATGTTTGAGTGGAGGAGGATTTAAATCTTGGGTAATTGAAAGCAAGTATTTGGCATTAAATATAAATGGTAAATGGCCTGGACCCTTGACCATGTTGTGAACTCGCTCTATCCACTGAGCGAAGTCTGTTGAAAGCTCTGAGAGCAACTACGAGGCTCTTTGCCGAGCATTATGTTTCCAAAGGTCAAAAATGCTCAAATGAGCACGAAAAGCCCCATTGGCATAAGTACTGCAGACTATGCAACACATAATGGTCTTTTCTTAAAACCATGATGCCATGTTGTGAGATTTACAACTGCTGAAGTATGAGACAGAATAACTTTGACCCTTTAGAGAAACCTTGTTTGCTGCCATCCCACAGAGGTCATAAAGAGTAGCAGGGCTGAAGATGGAGAGGATGGATTAAAAGATTCGGTCCAGTGCTTTCCATGGATGGATTGTCTCACTGTCTCAATGAGAGCTGCTTGACCTAGCAATCATCATGTACAATCCGTTGTTGGACCACAACTGTTTTACATATGTGCAGCCATCTGAATCACTAAGTGTGTGTTTAAATGCAAGTTCACATGAAAGATCAGCTGCATGTATGACTCCGCAGATGTTAATCAGTGTGTGTGTGTGTGTGTGTGTGTGTGTGTGTGTGTGTGTGTGTGTGTGTGTGTTTGAAGACATTATGTTATGGGTATGTACTCTATATGTGCACATATCCACAGTGGTCTGCTGTGGTCTGGAGAGAGGCTAAAATAAGGGATTACCTGTGACATAATTTGTAGTACATATGTAAATACCATGGCATAAAGGCAGATTGCACACATTCATACACAGTCACACACAATCACAAAGATACTGGTTCACACATGCAGATCCTCTGGGGTTGGATGGGTACAAAACTTGTTTCTTTGTCTCACAGCCCATTGCTTTACTAAGCACTGTTCTAATTCATAGATTATTATCCAAGTCACTGACATCCCAGAAACACTTGGCATTAATCCACACACACACACACACACACACACACACACACACACACACACACACACTTCTTTAGCATACTGTGGATGCATGAATGTACGTGTGCATTTATGAGCCTAAAAAAACATATTTAGTTTTTCTGAGAAACTAAATCTGAGAACGTCCACACATATTGCAATAACAAAGAAATGGGATAGTGGGATATTTATATTTATAAATACAGTGACTAATTTATCCAAAGTGATGTACAAAATACTACATCTATTCTGTAAGTGCAAGGAGATCAGGTAAGGAAGGCACCAAAAGTGCATAATAAGTGCTAGTTAGGCATGTTAGAACATGAATGAAGCTGCATTTTAAAATACTATATTCATTTCCATTTTAAAGTTGTTTAAACTCTAAGGTTTTGACAAGTTTCCTTCTGTGTGCATCTTGGAAATGAAAATTTTGGTTTAAACATTTTTTTTTACATCTCATACAGTATATTTTGATTTCCTTATGTTAACTTGGGCATACAAAATTACTGTGAGTCTATTATTTTTGTTTAATGGTCTGAATATTCATGGCACATAAACCCCACTTCTCAAACCACTCAGGTTTTGTTGTGGCAGCAATGAATTTCACAAATTGATGAGATCATGTGGCGAGTTTAAATGTGGAAGAGGATGACTGTGGGATGAGTCATTTTTAGTGTCGAAAAATCTCATCGAGTGTTCGCAGTTTAAGCACTGTTACTGTTTGGCATCAGCTTGAGCAGCAAAAGAATGTTTTTTTCCCCACACATTATGTCCCATGTATTGTATCAGTAACTGTCTTATGCCAGATGGTATGAGACATGACAGTAAACACAGTCTTACTTTACTGCGGATTATGTGCATCTTCTTTATTTTTACCTTTGATGTAAAAATAAGCAACGATTATGAATTTAAGGGATAAACCCTGAGTGTTCGTAAGTGAGTCCATTGGAAATGCTGCTTGCCAAATTTTAGTTTGAAGACTTTCAGACACGATGATGCAGAAACGCACGTTCACTCCCTGATTGGGTCACAATAGTAGCAGCTGCTGTGCAGTTAAAATCTGCATTTCATCATGCCACAACTGCCTTTGCTGCTCCTTGCGTGTACCATTTTCTGCAGACTAATCAATCTCCTTGTTTACACCTACACCACCCAGTGTAGCTGAATGATCATATGATTTTCAGGTGATAGTGTGGGAAGACATTATTTCTGATGAGCTAAAATGCTCATCTGGATTTTTTTTGTGGTCAGTGAAGGCAAAGGTAGCAGCACCACAGCTTGTCTAGTCCAATAACATAGGCACACCCCCACACTTCAAGGCCCAAGTGATACATCCTATAGGAAGTCATTTATTTGATAATCCCATCAACACCCAGAATCCACAATCACCTTCCCTCTGTTCCTCCTCTTCCCCACCACCCCCTTTCTGTTTCCTCTCACCAGAAAATATGGCTCTTTCACAGTTGGGTGACAGCAATGGGGGTGCATATTAAGTCCTCTCAGTGGGTTTCTTAATCCCAGCATAGACGAGCCAAACTGAGCTGCCAGGAAAACATGCAGAGAAGATATCAGTGCGATTTTTTTTTCTTTTTTTTTTTTCTGTCTTGTCATTATCGACACCTCCACTTTGGTGAGGGCAAAGCTCCCTGTGAAGCATGAATGCAATGCATTCACAGAATATACAAACCCGTTCACATTTTCACATTCTCTTATTTTGCAGACTTTTGCTAAAAGGAGCGGCTTACTTTGTGAATAAGTCCTCTGGCCCAACCAGAGACCTGATTTGAACCTAACTGAACATCTCTGGACAGACTTGAAAATGGCTGTTCACTGATGATCACAATCCAACCTGACAGAGCTTGAGAGCATCTGTAGAGGAAAATGGCTGAAAATCCTTGAAATCCAGGTGTGCAAAGCTTATTGTATCATACCAAAGAAGACTCAAGGTTGGAATCACTGCCAAAGATGCCTCAGCTAAGTACTGAGTAAGGAGTCTGAACACAGGTCAATGTGATACTTCACTTTTTCATTGAAATTTAGTTTTTCCTTTGTCATTATGGGACATTGAATGTAGACTGGCTGCAATTTAATCAAAATGGAAGTGAAGGGGACTGAATTCTTTCTGAAAGCACGGACAGAGAGACAGACACCAACAAAAGAAACTGAAGAAATAAATTAATAACTTGAAAGGTAGAACTTGGTTCTTCTGATTAATTAATAACGTAGCTCTAAGAGATAGACTAATACCAATCTACTAACTGTACACACACACAGACACACACATCAGAGCTTGCAGGCAGAATAGTCTATCTTCGCAAATCACCTCAGGCATTTTGTACAGCACAACACGTGTGGGAGTCAGGGAATGCCACAGTTACACTACTCCACTCTCCCTCTGTGTCCTAGCATCTCTCTCTCTATTTTCTTGTTCCCTTTACCTGCTTTTAGTACCAGGTTGTGGTTTGTCTCAGTGATGTGTAAGCATGTATGTAAGAATTGCATGTGTTGTTATGTGTTTGGGATAAGTAAAGTGTAATTTAATGCAGCCTGTTGTTATAGCTCTAAATATGGCCCATCTAAGGCAGACTGGTCACTGTAAGAGACTGACAGAACCTCTGGTGTCTACAGTTGTGCTTTTAACAACAAAGTCATGTATCTTCTTCTTTTCCTGCCTCAATACAATTTCCCTTATTGGTCCCGGAGCAGGGAAGTTTTAGTACCATTTGATAAATGAACGAAATCAGTAAATTATTTTTGGGTTTTTTATTTGACTACAATGATGGGTATAGCCTCATTTGGAGGCTCAATCCTGCAGCCTTTTAAAAAAAAAAATTCAGTATTAGAAAACCTTTAGAAATTGTCTATTTTTTATTTTTTTCCAATCACAGGTGACAAATACTTGTGAAACAAAATCATTTTGTAGATTACCTAGGTCACTCAGCATTATCAGCCATATGTGGAGTCATGGTGGCTATCTTCTCTGTTTGAATGTATGGGTATAGTGAATACTTTAGTAAGTCAGGAAAGTAAGGTAAAGGATATAAGTCTTAAGGCCATTTCCAGAGCTATTCATTGAAACTGATACAGACTTTATGAATAGTGCGGCAGTATCAAAGGTTGATATTATGGAAATAATCCCTGGTCCATAACTGCTGGCACGACAGAGAGGATATCTATGTTTGGTCAAAGACAATGTAAAAGTGTGAGGGTGGATTTTCGTTTTAATTGCTTCAAAAACACATCTCATGTAACGTGGATCCACGGCTGTGTCCTATTTCTGGCATTGCCAAACTCTTGCGTAACTTTTAATACTGGCAGCAGGTACATTTAAAACTAAGGGTGCTTTCAGGTGTCAAACAGAGCCTGTCTGAAAGCTGTGTAGGAGGAAGAGAGAATGAGGGCGAAAGCGAGAAAGTGAGAGAGACTGAGCCAAAATTGGATATCTGACTGCCAGTCTGTATCACGACTATATACTGTGCAGAGTAGGTAAAAATGTGCTCCCTGTTTGACCACTGATCCTGGAATATTGAACACGTTTGAGATACAAGATACGGGATACAGTTTGTATTTCCATGCATGTGTGTATAGTATATAAAATCCAGTTATTTTCTATGCTGTTGACTCATCTCTAGCATAGTATGGATGTCAAATGAGGCCAAATAATAGGCTGCTAGATTGATCACTGGTTTTAAAATCTAATTTAACTTCAACTTTAGGTCAGTGTAGCAATTTGACTATTACACAAACGGTAGGCTTACTACAAGATGCTGCATTTGATTTTTAAATGCCAAATTGACAGTTAATGAAAATTCTAATCTTTAGAATTTCTCTAACAACAACAACAGGACATATTATTACTGACTTAATACCCAGCTGTTCTTTTCTCACTATTATCTTAATACAGGATACTTCTCCTAAAATGTCTCAAAACCTTTACATTCACACTAATTCTACATTTACTTTTGTTCATTTAATTTCCCAGTTTAAGGCTTAACATAAAAACAATATTATTCCTTCAATGTGGACTGACTGGTCAGTTTCATTAAGGACCAGGCTGTGCACACTGCAGTAGAATATGGAAGTTTATTTTGTGATCACTGTTGAAAATAATTATTGCAGTATCTGTTCTCATTCACAAAATGTTTTAATGAGGTGTCAACAAAAATTTTACATCATTGACAGGGCTGTAGTACAGGATTGTGTTCTCAGGCAGGGGTTCATGTGATTGCATCCATCCCTTGTGTATATTGTAAAGAAAAAGTAACACACATTAGCCTTTACAGGAGTCACTTGCTCAGTTGAAGACATGTTATATATATAAATTATATATATAATTATTGTTGGTTTGCAGCATTAACTACAGCATCGACAGCCTACAGCGTTTGAATACAAATTCAGTCTTTCAAGTTTTAGTTTATATCGATTTAGCTCAGTTTTGAATCATGGCTTTCTTTTTAATAGAAACATTAGATGTAGGGCAGTGGCTTCACCTTTTATTTGGCCCTCGATGTCCCGCTGGTTAAGCTGACATAATAGAAAGTGACTCTGTTTAGCCCGGAGACACTGCAGGCCAAAGAACAAACCAACAACTACATGAAGGAACTTATGTCAAGCAAAGAAGATCCAGGGGTCTAATATCACTTTTACACCACTGTATTTCATCAAGGAATACACTGCTGATTTGCAACTTTGCAAAAATACTTTTAAGCCCTACTGGTGGTGTTTTGTAAGAGATTTTCTTACTGTGTAATGTTGCCACAAACTACACAGATGGGCAGCCTCCACTCTTTATGTGTGAGCTCACATGAATAGGGAATGAAGTGAAAAAGGTCAATGCAACAGAATCTATCCTTGTTTTGTGGAGACCAGAAACTGTGCCTCTAACTACAACATGAAACATTCAGACTCATGTAAAATCTCCCATAACCCCATACGGTCATTAATTCTTTAGAAATGGTTTCAAGCAGTTCACTTACTCAACTTCATAGACAACAATCTTTGTTTTGGTGTATGTAGCGCTAAGGGGGATTAATTTCAGCAACAAAATCTCAAAATTTCTTATGCTGCTACCTGGAGTCAATGTTGCAGTCTCACAGACTTTCTCCCACATATACAAACACATACACTCAATCCTACACTTTTTCCTCCTCCTTTTCACGTCTCTAGACTTTTCCTCAGAGAGTTGACCCTCTCTGTCTCACCTCTCTCCCTTCGGCGGGCAGACGTTGTGGGTGCTCTCTTGCCTCCCACCCGCGGCGGCAAGAGAGTGGCAGGCCGGGCGGGCGCGGCATTAGAGCAGCCGGGCAGCAGGAGGTGCGGTGGCAGTGGTTGGCGGCAGTGGCTTTAGTGAGGGTTGACTGGCGCAGGAAGACGTTGAGGAGCTTGAGCAGTGATGGCAGGACCATGGTCCTCAGCAGCAGCTCACCGCGGTGGGGTCAGGGTCAGGATGGCCCCCCGGATGTCTGTGGCCACCCTCTGCATGAACCCACACAGAAACTTCACAATGTTGTGTTGCGATGACAAGGATGTCAGAGACCAGAGGCAGCTGAAAAGACATACTGTGGCAGAGATGCCTGGAGACGCTGTCAGTGATCACTTCATTACCCTTCCTGGGTACAGCTCATCTTCTTCACTCTTCCTCTTCCTCGTAAGCTTCTCCCTCAGGCTTCCAAATGGAGGGAGTCGCAGTGGTTTGGTAGCCTGTTAAACATCCAGCTATTCAACAGCTTCCACCCGATGCAACTGAGCCTGAGCCTGCCTTCAGTCTCTGCTCTGCCTTCCTTCTGCATGGCTCAGATCAGTCCTCACCTGGCCCATGGCTCCTTATTAAAACACCGCCGGCATCACTTCTTTATTTTTTCTTACAACATCTCAATGAGTTTCTTCGACCATCCTCACCCCCAACAGTGTTCTGGCTAACGGCTGCCTGGCTGTTAACTCCTCTGAATCGTTGAATAAATCAGCATGCAACAGAGGGGAAGAGGAGGAGAAAAGAGAGACACAAGACGGCAACAGGAGAGTCGGTTTCCATTAGTTGTAGATGGAGCTGCAATGCCGTTCAGCTGCTGCTGGTATTATTACAACTACTACTCCGAAAAAGATAGTTGCAGAGAGAAAGGGAGGGAGAACTAAAGGAGAGACAGGGGAAAGGAGTGTGTTCAGGGAAGTGTTTCCCAAGGAGAAAAAATTACCCTCCGCACAAAAGAGATGAGATGCTCTGTTGAGAATAATCAGAGGAGTAGTGAGAGAGAGAGAGAGAGAGAGAGAGAGTGAGAGAGAGAGAGACACGGAGAGAGGAGGGTGAGGGTGAGAGAGAGAGAGCAAGGGAAGGAGATAGAACAGTAGAAAACAATGGCATAAATATGCATATACAGACAGTGTAGCAGTGATACAGGTGCTGCTATTCTGCTCCTGAGCCTCTGTACATGCTGCAACTACAACATTATGTAATCCAGCACAACAACGCTTTAAACTTTGAGATCCAAAATTATCATGAATCAAAAATTTTAATAAGGTGTCAAAAATTTTACATCATTGACAGGGACTGTACAGGATTGTGTTCTCAGGCATGGGTTCATGTGATTGCATCCATCCCTTGTGTATATTGCAAAGAGACAGTAACACACATTAGCCTCATACAACACAATACAAATATCTTATATACCAATACTATAAGTATCAGATATTATATTTAATTCTGATATTTTATGTAATCAGTTGGTGTTTATTAAATATAATATCAAATATTTCATTGCTGACATTTTCAAAATATCTGAGTTTTAAGAGTCTCCTTAATCAATTAATCCATGAAACATCACAAAACATGGGTGAAATGTGTAGATAATGGCCCACTACACTAAAGAATCAAATTTCTAAAGACAATAAGTTTAACTGTGGTCAGGGATGAAGCCTCATTAGTTTAAAAAAAGACAACTTTCCAATATTATTTCCAATATCAATCAGTTCAATACTATAGTCATGCAAACAGAGTTAGAGGGAGAATGAGAGGTTCTTTCCACTGCTAGACTGGGCTGTTTATTGGGGCAGAAAAGGCAGCCAGTATTAACACATTATTCCCCAGCTCAGTGGCTCTTCCCTGGCAACCAGGCTGTACAGTTATGTCTGCGATGGCACAGGCATTATGAGTCTCACAGTATGGAGTGTAATGCTGCAGTGAATTCATTGTAGATTTGTCGTAGATGTTGCAGTTGATGAGGACAGGGGTTAAGTGTGAGTGTGTGAATGTGTGCGTGTGTGTGTGTGTGTGTGTGTGTGTGTGCGTGCAGTGTAGTGGGGTATTGCTGCCAGGGAATTTCTCAGCCACTACAAATCGCTGTGACAGTTACCCATACTGCCCTCTGTCCATTTGTGTATACATGTGTGTATTGTTTATGTGTATATATGTATGTCTGTGTGTATGCATTTGAGTTTGAGTGTGTATGCACCACAATGATGGTGACAGGTGAGAAGGCATGCGTGTTGTGTTCTTCAGTTCACACACACACACACACACACACACACACACACACACACACACACACGCACACACACACACACACACACAATGCTGGTAAAGGTCACAGAGCAGTTAGCCGCTGCTTGGCGCAGGCACCTACAGGCTAGTAAGCTCATTATGCTCTGCTAGGATCCTAAAAATAGGCTCAAGAAGATTTTTTGCCCCATGTTTGCCACCCAGTCAGAACCTCTCAGAGCAAATTCCTCCTCCTTCAGACTGCCAGGCCCTTCATCAAAACCATAGATTATCCATCATTCTCTATAGCATTTGGTTACCAGTGCCTGTAATGGGTTAGTAGGCTGCCTGGGAGGAAGCAAAATCTTTTTTATGGCAAAAAGTCTTCTCTATTCAAAATAGGTGTTTGAGGATGTTTTATTCCCTGCGTTTAGCATCTTAGGATGGTGGATGCTCTCCCAGGGTATGTATATCACCAAAATACACTTGACCAATTAGGTGCTTTAGCTTCTTTGTAGTTAAGTGGTGGTTGTTTGTTATGGGGTATGTGCAGAGCAGATCTGGACACCTTAAAGACACTATGGAGAGCAATTTTCTTCTTTTTAATGTCTTTATATTGTGGTGCAAACATTGTATCGTGAGCTTCATTTAGAATAATGTAAATATTCACACAACTAAGATAAATAGGTTTTCATACAAAAAACTGTTAGAGACAAATAGGTTGATTGACAAAAGCTGTTTGTATCCAAAACAAATTACATCCTGTGTTGGCTGTTGTAAGTGTTGTTGGCGCTCAGATGAGTAGGACCATGATTTACTGTTGCTGTTTGGTTGAACACTTTATTTCTTCTTGTGTTTGTTTACTTGTATGAGTAGTATGTTCTACAGGACGTGAATGTCTGTGAACTGTGTAGTGTAAATACTAATTGTTAGGTTTATACATTGTATGGCATCCTAAACTGATTGTGGATTTGAGTGAGTGAGTGATAAGGGTAAGGTGGGGTGAGCCAATGCTCTGTAGTTAGGTTTTATCCATTTTCATATCCATTTCTGATATTTTCAGTTCATCATGAAATTGTGTTACTACTTAGCCCTTGAGATGGGTAAGTCAGCTGAGTATGATCCTTCACTGTGGACCAGGACACATTTATGTTCACTACTACTTGAATGTGGCCACAATTGGCCCAGATCACTTCAGAATGTGAGTGATAGGACCTTAAATACTTCCTTAGTGTTTTGGGTATAGTCATACCGTACATAGCGCAGTCCACTGGTGATCGGACCACCTAAGACAGATGCTAACACCAGGTCTGAACAGAGCCATAGATAAAATATATCCTTATTAAGTTTCTAATTAAGGACTTGCAGAAAGACCAACTGAATGATGAATCAGACAAAATCATAAGTTCTGCTCTCCGCCATCAATCTGTCTCACATTGGACTGTCTCTCTGAGTTTCTGGACTAATAATTAACCAGCTAGTTGACTGACTGGTTTTCTGGATGCTTGGGAAATTGGTTCACTGGTTGGCTGTGTGAATAATTTAGGGACTGGTGGTGTGATGATCTACATGGTGTCCTGGTAGGCTAAGAAGATGGGTGCGATGATTTTTCTGTCAGCACAACTTGTGACTCCAGGTAAATAATGCTCTGGATTTTCTGGACCAAAGCCTCACACAAACATGCACACATGCACCACATGAACACATGACACAACTACATCCTTGACTATAGTGCATTAACACACAATTTTGCCCAACAACAAAGAGAAACACAGATGAGAGGAGAGGAGAGAGGGTAAGGGAAAAAAATAGAAGAGAAATTGAGCACTGCTGGTTCTTTACATATGGGGGATAGGTTGCCTAGATACAGTGCAGAGAAACTCCCATCTAAATTTAAACCTGGAGAGGAGGAGAGAGAGAAGCTGGTGTGGAGTGAGATGAAAGAGTAAGGACAATGGAGGGGTGAAAGAAACGAGAGAAAGGGAGATGAGAGGTGGAGGCTGATGAAAAAAGGCAGAAGACATGAGAGTGGACAGTGAAAATGACACACCCAGGATACCTGCTTGTGTAGACTGATACAATGGATACATAGGAGGAACCTTGACTAAGCAAGAAAGCCAGAAAGCAAGAAAGAATGAGGTTGAGGGTTAGGAAGTAAACCTCTTACGGCTAAGCCCCTCATCAAACATGAATCGCCTTCGCAGCCAGCAGACATAAGGAAAAAAATCCTCTTCTTCATTTTGTTTAATCATCTGTGTGCACATGAGTGTGTTACAGTGTCTGTGTATGAACAGTAAGAATAGTATGTGTGTCAGTACCTGTCTGTCACTTCTCAGTTCCAGCTTCATACTGGTGCCTCTTTAAGAAAAGAAAATTACCTATAAGCAGGAACTTTCTATAAAAACATTAACATTTAAAATGCTTTTGCGTACACACATGAACACTTTAAAGGCACGCTCTTTTTCCAAACAAGACCATCCTGATAACACACAGACACACATGCATAAACACCGCCATGAGCATGATGCAGAGCAACAAAATAATGGTGGCACTGATAAATGGCTGTGGTTTCCAAATGAAGCATTACATGATGCTGTTAGATGTAACAGTGAGCTGTGCTGGGATTGTTTCTATCTGGGAGCCAGCAGCTCCCCTCCCTGGCCAGGAAATCACAACACAGCATGTGGCTGTAACACTGTAGGGACTGGGGAAACTAATGAAGTTTCAGTGCGATACTTCCCCCTCTCTCTCTCTCTCTCTCTTTATCTTATTGCCTGTTCTGCTCATCTATATCTGTTACATGCCTATTTGTATTTACGGGGCCCATTACGTTTGTCATCTTCACATGCTCTCCCTGACGACCCTCTGTGGAATCGACATTGAGCTAACGGCCACTTGCAGAGCAGGGAGCTGGCTCAGAGGGGGAGTATAAGCTCTCTAAATTGCTTGGTGTAACGTGATGAGTCGTTTTCAGTAAATGACAGACGATCTAAATGCGTTCTTGGCAAGATGTCCTCCTGATGTCTACATGCAGTAATTGAGAACCTGCTCCCTCCAAAGTTTGATTTCAGAGGCATCACTTGAGTTTCCAGACTAATGGAACAGGACTTAAGATGGAGTCCCCTAAGGGAAACAGCAAGTGGAGGTTGATGAAGGCTTGTTAAAATGACTAATGAAAAAGGGACATCATTAAAAATGGTTGGGGCCTCTTCCAGCATGCACTGGGTAGATGATGGGAGATAACCTGAACTAGATGTCTATCAATCACTGGCTGAGAACTTTATCCAGTACTTTTCATGGGAGTAGGGTATAGAAGAACATTCATTCAAGAGTGGGTGGAAGGTTGATGATAATGATGATGTTTGCTTATTCAGTTTGTTCACATAGTCAAGGGACTTCCATGTTTTGTCAAATGATTTTCTGGAGTCTGTAAGTGACTAATCTAATCTTTCCAAGTTTGATAAAAAAGGATCTCTTTGAGCCAACTATTTTGTGGGGAGGAAGGCATTAACCACCAGATATATTTTAATACTGTTTTTCCCTTCACTGGATGTTTCTGTAATAAAATGTGTGGATCTAACAATCTGCTAAATAACTCAGACAAGCTTCTTGTTGTCTTCTGCCTATCTCTAAGGCTGTAAAACATGGCTGGTGTTTATATTGGACTTACTGGGAGCTGTGGTCCTGAGCCTAATCTGTTGCTCTGCTCCTCCTGTCTGTTGTCTATAGAGTTACTGCTGCTACATGCATGACGCAACTATTTGAAACATTGGATTTTTCTTCATCCACACGTTAATTTCTTATGTTTGATACTCATGTAAAATGACAACAGCAACAATCCACTGTTGCCATGATGATGAAGACACCAATACATAAATAGTAAGAGGGTGGACAGAGCTGTGTGTGTGTGACCAAACACAACACAGTGAGTTGAGGAGGGAGGCAGACATGAGGGAGATGACGGCCTCATAGAGCCAGAGCGAGGTGTGAAGCCTGCTCCACTGGACCGATCACCACACAGCCACATCTGTCACGCTCCCTCCCTCTTACTCACTCTCTGTCTCTCTTCAGTGATTTATTTCTTTCACATAGAGCCAAAGGGACAATTTTTGAAGCAGCCCATTGGGAAAAGTCTCCATTCTCTCAGTGGCCATTGTTTCAGAATATGGTCCACATTCTCAGGTGAGAAAAAGAGCTTTGTTTGGATGAATTGCAGGACTTTTTGGTGTAACTCTACTTATGTAACATCACCTAGGCCAGCAGGTGACTTGGGGCCAGAAATCTCACTGTTTCTATGAGTATAAGGGTTCATCAATAAAGTCTTTATAAGGTTGTCTTGGAGCCTTTTTGTTTGAATCTCTTCAGTTCAGAACGACACTAGCAAGAGGGGGTTGGTCTGATTGGTGAGGGAAAGTTTACTTACTTCTAACTGTCTTTGCTATGAGATGTTTGACCAAAAACATTGCACATGAACACAACAGCTACACACTGTAAATCTGGCCTGCCTCCATGGAAAAAAACAGAAGGAATGGTTAATAATTTGTATAGCTTGAGGGGAAAGGATTTGTCTTCCCTCCAAATAGCCTGTAGCCCATACCAGGGGGTCGGGAGGATGTGCAATATATCACAGGGAGGAAGACCTATTAGTATTTTCTCTTCTGGCTTGATGCCACAGTATGGTTTTGAGTGTGTAGGGGCTAAATGATACAGCCTGGGATTTTTCAGGCTCTCCAAATTGCTCCCTCTATTTTTTTCTGTACTGCTGAACCAAAACCATTTTCATATTCGCAAAATAACAAGTATGTTAAAGGACACAAACTTGCTGCGTCCAGACCACACAACAACATGTGTTGTAGGGAATTCGGTCACAAGGACAACTTCAAATAGACATTTATATAATGTCTAAAGAGCCGCCACCTTGTAAGCAGCTTCCTAGGGTTATGTCAGTGTCACGACTACACATTAAGCTGATGGACGAACTGCATTGCACCTGCATGAGATCGTCCATCATGATGGGTGGGTAAATGAGCAAACGACCCCTCCTAAACATCTGTATGTGCTGAAGGAATGTGAAGGGCACATACCTCCTACAGACAGCTGCACACTTTAATGGACAAATTTGTTAAAAACATGTATAAATTTATACAACAATTTTGCAACAATCTTAATTTTTTTCAGTAAAAATGTATTTGTATCTGACAAACTATTGGTATAAGCAGCCATGTTGTTTTCTTTCACTGCTGTGACTCAATTAGACCTCAGTGATCTACACAATTTAGTTTCTCGTCTCCCATCTGATCTCAAACTCTTGATTAGAATCAGTGAGCGTGCTTAGCTGTACTTGGTGAGGACTGACATTTAGGTGACTCCAGCACACATGATTGAAAAAAGCTTTCTTCACATAAGTCTAAAGTCCTTGTAATAACTACTTGAAACATTTTGACTGTGTTGTACCTGCAGGGAAAAGAGAGAGCGTATGGACAAAGAGCACACTAAAGTCGCAAAATGCCACCTCTGTACAGGCTGGCTTCAGGAGCCGTGGGTTTTTTTTTCCCTTAAACCACAACAGAGACTTTGTGTCAGGATAAAAGGAATTGTAGTCAACAATTTGTGAATTTTTCCACTTTTTTCTGGCCTTATTTCTAACATCAACAGCCCACTGAGGTTTTCCACACCTCAGTGGTGTTTTCAGGGTGAAAAAGCAAAAGAAAATCAAGTGCAAAAGTTACAGTAGAACATAAAGAGACACTGGTGAGAGAACTATTTAGCTTCAAATGATCCCTTTAGTAGCTTGGGAGTTATAACAAACATCAATGAGAGGCTTCAAAATTCAACTGAAGGCATGAGGCTTTCAACATGACATTAGAGGCAGCATCCTGAGCTCAGGAAATCTGCATCAAAATTGTTTTAAGTCACCAACAAGGTACACCCACATTAATGAAAATGGTGGGTGCACACACTGTCTCATGGTGTACACACATTGATTCAACTAAGAACTGCAGTTTATCATGTCGTTGTGTGTCTAGATGTTTGTGTTTTCTCATACACAAATTTTTGCACACAGTAAATCATTTGTTACCCTTTCTTTGTCCTACGCACAGGACTGCAGCCACAGAATGGACAATTTTGAAAATTAAATGTACAAAGTAAAAGAGAAACAATTACTTTACATCTATATAAACACACAAACACAAACAGAATATAAATATATGTATGTGTCAAACAGTTTGTCACATTTCTTGCATTGTTTTAATAGACAGGAACAGGATTGTACAATATATATAATATAAATATTGCAGTAGACAGAGCAGAGATGGTTGTATATATAGGTGCAAAAGCACAGAAAGTACTGAAGTATCGAGGTTCATAGAGATGAACTTGTGATCAATAGGAGGAACTCATAATCATTATTTAAGCAATCATTCAAAGATTTACGTAGAAGAACCAAAACACTAATGCTCACTAAATTTATTTTAGCTGAGCACCAAATGACCAATAATGATCTGTTTAAGGTTTGCTTTTTTGATACATGATGACTATATATACTCTTCCGAAGGAATGCTGCATGCAATGGTATATAAAGCTTTATGCTGTAAAATATACAGCTATAACATACACTGCACAATAAAAAGGTATATGGGTAGTACGTAAATATCCATTTTATAAAATAAATAAGTAAATATGCTGATGTCACCTCCTGTTGCACTTGAATCGAAAAACCTAAGAGTGACACAAATACAGTATATTTGCTTGAAGCTGTTTGACAGGACTGACTTTAGAAAGTTTGTGTCATAGAGTCAGAAAAATGCACAGATGCAAAACTCCCTCTCTGACAGAGCCAAATGTTCTGAACAGCACTTTGTTGGAAACATGCAACAGCTGAAGCACTTTTGGAGGAAGCGTCCATGAAATATTAAATATTTCATAGCAGACATGTGTCTAGAATGCTGAATGCGGTGGCAGGTCAGCAGAAGGAAGGCACAAAGCTGACTTTTAGTTCTCTGAGAGTTCACTGGAGTACACACTGCCATTCAGCCTCCAAGCCATGTCACACACACACACACACACACACACACACACACACACACACACACACACACACACTCACACACACACTCACACACACACACGCGCACTAACAAACACACAAACTCGCACATACACAAATTGGGGGTGTACATGTGAGCATACACACCGGTGCATATGCATGAGCAAACTAACACAGCCCCAGACAGACACTGGAAAGCCATGATTCATTCAATTTCATATTCACATTCTATGGCCCACGAGGAAATTGGGCGTTCTTTATCACAGATAGGAGGAAAACTCGTGACACGTAATTCATGTCAGGTCTGCTCAAGCATCAGTTTGATAAATTGCCCAAATAAGGAAGAAATGAACATTGCACGAGTCTGTATATATGTGTTCACTCATAAACACCCCCACCCCCCCCACCAAAAAAAAAAAGGGGGGTATTGTTGAGAGGGTAGCGCCGTTGAAGTGTCAGTCAAAGATGCACATTTTGTCACAGTATGACACATATCTCCTGTTAGGCATTTTAAGCACGTGGGAGGATGGCTTTTTAGTGAAGTGTATGTTCCTGGATATTGCACTATGTCTCGTTATGTGATGTAACCGTGAGTTGATAACACAAAAGTGGATGAGCAGTATTCAGCCCAACTGCCTACTCTGTGCAGCTCACACTGTGTCTTCTTCAACTAGCTAGAAAAATGCACACAATGTGATGGAATTTGGTTATATCTTAGTTACAAGTTCATACACAAACACTCATGCATTCATGCAACACAAAAACAGAACATAGATGTCAAGTTTTACACGTTTCAGTAACAGAAAAACTGTAGTCAATCACTACTGTATGTTCAATGAGCAGTAACTATACTAGTTTGTTTTTAATAACAGTTTAACAACCATTTAACAATAATAATAATAAAAAAAACTTTTAGACTAAAATTATGATAAATCCATTCAAGTAGTGCAGCCATTTTGGCAAGAGTAAGAACCCTGAGTCATGGCTAATATCTAGCAGCGCTTGACGGGCCCCAATATCATCCTGTGGGGCACCTCGCAGTGATGGATACCCCTGCCCCCCTTTGAGCCATTTGTCGCTTTGATGAATGGGCATGGGACAACTGGCAGCCGCAACAGTGAATCTGAGTCCTGTCACTGGAGGTGATAAACGGCTGCAGCAGCAATGCTCCTTTGCGACGGGAGACCTTGGCCAACAACCTCCCCAGAGGAGCAGAAACTCAGATGTCTGTAAGCCAGCACCCCTGAGCTCATCCAAGAGCAGTGTCCATCTATCAGGGGAGACACCTCCCTCTACTGATGGCAGGTTAAGTACTGTCCTGCTGGCAGACAAGGAGAGAAATCCCAAAATACGGAATACTCCTAAAAAATGCGATGACGAGCTCATTTTAATATGTCCTTGACTATGCCTTTTGAAACACTTTTCATATTATAGAAAAAAAGAAATGAATTTACAGGCTGAAATTCTCTTGTGGGAATCTGCACAGGACTTTCAATGAACATGATGTGATCTAGCCCTGCATGGCCCCTCACTGACTTCTGACAGCCAATAAACCACACACTATGTAGGACTATAAGATATACCCTTAACTCACATATAGCAAGTGCCTGAGGCACAAATCCAGTATCACTCAGAAGGCTGGCGAGATCCACAGGACTTGCCTCATGCTGATGAGCAAAGTGATGCAACAGCAGCACTAAAAAGTAGAAGTAGAAGAAGTTGAATCCACAGAGCTCCAGACAAATCTCTAACTTTATGTTGCAGGTATCAAACATGCACCAAAGAGGAGTGACAGTCGACTGTCAAGCAAAAAGCCTGAGCTAAAAGGTGCAGTGAAACACTAATTGGGTCTGTGTGTAGCTGTCCATTGGGAAAGCTTTGGTCTGTGTTTATGCGTGTAGCCCTGTAAAAGATACTATGACTATATATACTGGAGAAAGACATGACAATCCTGTATATAACAAACACACATACACAGGTGGAACAAAGTCTCAATGTGGACAATACATAGCCAGACTTGCACTATCGACCAAGTTAAAATGAATCAGGCTGCAGCAGCACAGGAAGTAGACCATTTCTCTCCCTTTATCATCTCTATGTCACTTATGCTGCCAGGTTTTTTTTTTTTAAAAACAAAAAAAGAAAAGATGGAGGGACACTCAGAGAGAGGCGTGTCATCTTCACTAGGAACAAAGTCTGTCAAGCTGACAGAGGAAGAGATTCACAGGGGCAGAGAGAGGAAGACAGAAATGTATTTTATACACACATCATATACACACACACACTCATACCTCATTACTACGACTAACTTTTACTGTTTGACTTAGGTTATATGTAGCTTAACTTATCTCATCATTTCCATTGGTTTTGATAAAACTACCCATCAAAGTAACTGTTTTGGGAGCACAGTGATGTCGCTACATCAACGTCTGACAAGACCATAAATATGAGCAATCAGACAAAGTGTAAACAGTTTATTCATAATTTGCGATCCAATCTAATCATATTACCTAAATCACTTGATTTTGAAGTAAACCATAAGTGAAAGCATCCAAAATGTTGGTAATAATCTCTCATGGCTCAGGAAAACTTGTGCATACAAGCAGTGCAACAATTCACTAATTCCTCACACGTTTCTGTTCAAAGTGATAAGGGACAAAATCAGTCATTGTTCTGCACAAAACTGCATTTTAAAGTCTGAAGCCAAATGAGGCTTGTGCAGTCTGAAATAGTACAATCAAGCAAAGCTCTTAGACCCTCACTTGACTTGTCTAACTCAGATGAACTTTGGGATGTATTTTTGCACTTAATGAATACTGGGGGTTGTTGCTTACAATTAGACAAGCACATTAGGAACTTCTGTTTATATTGGCTATCTCCTGATAGCCAATATAAACAGGAGGAGTAAGCACCGCAAGTAAAAACAGCTTCGATGTACATTTTCCACCTGACCCTTACTTTAAGGCAGACTTGAAACTTGAATTGTAAAGCTTCCCTTTCATGTCATTATTATCACCTGGACTTTCACCTACTTCTACAAAACATTACAAAAGTTGTGATTAGATAAGGAAAACAAGAGGAGAGAAGAGAGTATATGAATTAAGTTTTAGGGGAAAGAGGAAAAAATTGTGTTTATACATGATGCACTCTGTAGATCTTATCCACAGAGAAACAAATACTTGTGTACAGTGTCCCCACACCATGCTCTGCAGTCAGAATGTGCTCCCATCAAGCAGAGCGCCTCTGGAGGTTATCTGGCTTGCATTGTGTTGGGATCTCGGCAGCAGTCAGCAAGGTGTAAATTTTATTTCACCAGCTTGGTGGAAATTGGAAAACAATTATAGCATCTGCCCACAAGGTAGAAATTGCAGACCATTTCTTCTAACTTTGGCATGAACTCAGCCTCCCTACACTGGATTATAATGAGGACAAATTTCAGATAAGGGGAACACATAATTAATTGCAGGTGTACAGAAACTGCAAGATCCATACCATTATCTAGATAACACATCAGTCTGCATTTTTCATGCCAGGTGTAAATGTGGTGGGAGAGACGGCCAGAGAGAGGACAAAAAAGAATGAGAAATAAGGCGAGAAAAGTATGGGGAAAAAGTGCCAACTCTCTCTCTCTGTATATGGTATGACAGAAGAGGAACAATGACTGGTGTGTAATTATTATTAAATGTTCCACATTCCCATTCCCAGTTTGAAGCCAGATTCATTGGGACAGAGGGGCAGAGATGTTTGACAAGTTAGAGTCAATTATAGCAAGTAACTGGGCAAGTGTGTAAGTGAGCGTGATGAAGAGAGAGAGAGGGAGAGAGAGAGAGAGCAAGAGATGCCAAGGACAAGTTGTCATCATTGGTACAATGTGGGAGGCAGCTAGACTGACTATTGATTGGATCCTAAGGGAGGTCTCAGCTGCTTTTGTTGCAAGTGTGTGTAAGAGCTTTCTGTGTGTGAGGTTTACTGTGCGTGGGAGTCAGTGAGGAAATCAGAAATTGTATAGAGGAGCCTGTCTCTATATGTACTGTGCATTATGTCTGTCACCTGCATGTGCACACGGAGGTGATTGTGATGAGGTGAGAATGGAGCTTACGATGTATAGGCAAGTGTTGGTAGCCACTTCAGTCCAGCCACTCTGTGTTTAGAACCTTTTCCTTTTCCTATCACCACCCTCTGTCTCCCATGAGGGGAATGCCATGAGCGATAAGACTGTGAGAAGCCAGATGCTGTCAGTTTACGCACACACACAAACTGAACTGCTAAATAAAATAGCAGATATATGAGGCTCTGCACCACTGAGCCAGCACCATCATCTAAACACACAAATATGCACATATGAGCACCCCACATCAAACCCCAGAGACACACTAGGACATACACACACACACACACACACACACACACACACACATGCACACAGTCAAATTTGCTCTCCAGTTACCTGTCAGGTAACTAGAGAAGAGTAAATTTTGCTATTACACACACATATATATATATATATATATCTCCAACAAGTTTAATAGTTTACCTACCAATCTCCAAGAAATTCAACCATTGTTGAGACAAGTAATACAAGTAATCCTGGTGGCACATCAACGTGTGTAACAAAATTCAATGTCAATGTCAATCCATTAATTTTATGTGATATGAAATCTGGTATCTGTACCTAATGACATGACAACTGATCCAATAGCTGTTGAGAAATCAGATCATAGCAGATCAGATCAGTTAGAGATGAAAAAAGTCATTAACCAGAGTCAAAAGGACAGTAAATGTTGGACTAAATCAAGAATCAGAACCTGTTAGTGAATAAAGGCAACTAATAAAGCTGAAAGTAAAGACAAAGCACTTCCTCACCAAAATAGTTAGATCGACACCTGACCCATCCACAGAACTCGACCTCCATGACCTCCATTTCTCTCCATTTGCTGTTTTGTATGGCAAAGTAAGAAAACCATGAATTATATTGCTTCTTTCATCAGTGATTTACAATTCAAAATACAATGCCTCATCTGCCTTTAAAGAGCACCATAAACACAAGCTGCCTCAATTCAAGCAGCAAAGCCCTCCTTTATTTCTTTTTTATTAAAATTCAGAGGTTATGAAGTAAGCTTTGATTTCAGTTTCATGGGGTCTATGATGAAAGAGAAGAAAATACACAGTAATACAATCTGTAATAATTTACAAGTGACGCAAGGCCTGCCACCCATTCTCATCAGGCTTTTCCATTACCATGTTATTTGGTCTCTTGTTTACAGCAATCACACATAATGACCTATATTATAAACAATTGATTGCAGTGCACTGATTTGTGTCTGACCTCACAGGAAATTGCAGCTTCTTACATATGCATAACTGGTAATCAAAGTGAGATGAATGAATGTATTAATGGATGAGTGAGTGAATGAAGTAGCAGTCATGTCAGGTAATGCATTCACACTGTGAAATCGTCCTTGGAGCACCTGTAACTCAGTCTTCCCCTCTTTATTAACTGATATGTCGTAAACTTTTAAAAAGGTTAAAAAAGGGCCACAATAAACAAAAGAGAAAATAATTCTCAAGGACTTGGCTGATGTCTTTTCAAGGCCAAAGAGCAAGTGTCCTCAGCCGGCCTCAGGCTTCAAAGTGTCCGTTCTGCAGCTCCCCCATCACCAACGCTCCCTGGAGCACAACAGACTAATCAACAGGGAATACAACAGCCCTCCAATCACCTTCTAGAGACAGACAAAAAAGTGGAGAGAATCTGGACACAAAGCGGACGTGAACAGAAGGAAAACAAAAACCAAGGGGATGGGGGCAAGAATGCAGCACCCTGGGGTGATCTTAAAAAAAAAAAAAAAAAAAAAAAGAAAACAGTGGTTCTCATGGGAGGTTATATGCTTCCAGAGACATATACACACATGCAAAAACACACAGAGGCAAAGCACAGTTAAAGGGCAGAGAAATAGTACATAGAAATAGACACAAGTGACGAGAGAGGGAGATGATAACTATTAAGTTTGATGCAGTAAATCAGGAATGTGGAAATAAGGACGAACACCAAAACTGAAAATAAATATGGCAGGTAGGACAATCCAATGGTAAGTTCAATTTCACAGTTTCATTTATCACACTCCAATGCACCACTGCAATTTGTAGAACATGCAATTAGTGGTGCTTTCTTTTTTTAGGTGGTGTAAAGCCGATAATAGGGGCAATTCTTTCTTTCTGTTATTAGCTTTAGATTTTTTTTTTTATTTCATCCGCCACAACTCACAAACGCCACCCTCTGGTGTGGAGAAACACACCTCCAGTTGCAGTCTGCGCACTGGCATTTACACTCAGTGCTGCATTTGACAGCCTGTGAGAACATGCCAAATTCAATTTCAAATTGAGTATACCAGAGCCCTGAGATTGACAGAGAGAGCAAGACTTACAGAAAGAAAGAGAAAGCTGGGACTCGCTCATGGGTGGCAGCCACACTTCATCATCCACCAACCAAGAAGTTCCAGAGATGGGTTGGGTGAGTGTGTGTTGTGTGTGTATGTAATGTAGTGAGAGGATACAATTTAAGGCACAAGGAAGGGAGTCCTGATTTATTTGTCCAGTGCTACTGATTGCTGCATTCAAGGGCATTGCTGGTAAAGGTGATGGATGGGGATTGTTTGCACTTCCCTTCCTCTCTCGCTCGCTCTCTCTTCATGATCAGACACTGCTGGAGACCGCCAACATAACTTTTCCCATGGGCACGAAAAAAGGAGGGCTAGACAATAAAAAAAGCAATTTGTCATGGAAGTGATTGCTGATTTATTTTGCCTCACTATAGTCCAGTATGGAGGCTATTTGTGCTCTGCCTGAGATGGGACACAAAGTCAAAAACTAAATTTGTCTGTTGAGGAATTTCATGCACTTCCTGTAAAAATACTAATCTCATCTCAGGGAAGACAAACAGCCCTCTAAGCAGTTCTCTAAAATAATATGCTGTATTGTTGCTGCCCAGCTGACTACAGTGTGTATGCCTGGGTTCATGGTAATATTCCCACCCATATGCTAATTATGTGCACAGGTGTGTGTGTGTGTGTGTGTGTAAAATCCACCTGCTCAAGTGATTACACTTCCACTGAAACAAATACACATACACATTTTCTGTTTTACTATAATAACACACACACACACACACACACACACACACACACACACCTACATGTCAGCATGCATATGGTCAATATGTGTGGAACTGTTTGTTTTGGTACAGGGCACAGTAACATCATTTCAGTGATTGATATATTGATGCTTTTTACAGTGGTGTTATAAATGAAACCATTTGACAATCACACTAAATGATTCAATGTAAATTCAACTCAACATTCAATGTAAAATGTGGCAGCTGGATTTTTATTAGTCATGGAGGAATTTCATAAAACTATTGTACATTGTACTTGTTTTAAATAATAACTTGGTAGTTGAGCAGTGTCTAGCAGTTTTATAATACTTTTAAAACGTGGAAACAAAATTTGTTGCGTCATCCTTTATAGTACACGAGCATAATGATGTGAGAGTACAAACAAACAAACTGCTGTTTTCTTATCTATTTGAAGTGATGTTTTTTTCTGGAAATAAAAAGCAGAGACAAAGACAGAAGGAGAGTGTGTGTGTGTGTGTGTGTGTGCATGCGAGCCAACACTGACACAGTATACACTCCAACAATTCTTAGCTTGTGCCTTATGTAAACAGTCATTTGTATTTGATGACCCAGAGTTAGCCCAGAGTCCCATTGCACACTATCTGCTCTTGAACGCACATACTCACTACAAGTAATGTCAATACACATATGCGCACAAACACACACAGATAAAATTACACTTGCATATATAATATATATATATGTTGTTTTTTTTTTGTTAACCAAGCTATAAACTGTAAGCTTTTCATAATGAAATCCCTTTAATCCAGTGTCATGTAGCATATGTACTTTTGCTGTAATAAATAAAAGTGGTCCAGCATTGGAGCCAGTACTTTACATAGAGATATTGATAGACTATGGTAATTTACATACTGGCTTTCCCTTCTCTTCTTTCATCTTCACCCCTTATGTCCCTCTCTCAATCCCTAGCTCTTTCTTCTCTCTCTCTTTCTCAATAGCAGCAAAGCCCTAGTGTTTACAGAGCTGGTGAACGTGGAGCTTAAATGGCAACATTTGAAGAATGTCAGCAATAGACCGACTCTAACCTCAATCTCTCTTGCTCTTTCTCACACACACACACACACACACACACACACACACACACACACACACACCAGAGCAAACTGAGAGAGAATAAGTGTGGAGCTGTGAGATGCCGTGTTTACTTGATTGTGTTGCCTTGCTAAAATTGGTGTGTTCTGCTTCACACTGTTATATTAGTATTGCCCAGGACAGAGTCTACATCAGCTGCTGGGATGATGGATGGATGGAGAGGAGAGGGGAGGTAAGAAAAGTAACAGTGTAGAGGAGAAGAGCTGGGTTCAGTGCACTTTGGACCCAATGTTCCCAGATGCTTTGGTGCAGATGTGTTGTCTCTCTCCACAGACGACACTGGATACAGGGCCAAACACATAGAAACACAGCTCGCCCAGGGACAACACATGCGCACACACGCGCACACACACACGCACGCACGCACGCACGCACACACACACACACACACACACACACGCACACAGAGGGGTATCAGATTACAGTAACCAATGCAATATTATACAATCTCCTTTTTATAGACTGTGAATATTGTTAAAATTAGTAAGTAGGTTTTGAGTCAGGTGATGTTTAGTCTGACTCACCAGACGTAGGCTGTAGGTATAAGCCTGTTCTCCTCCCTTTCCACTTCCCCTAACAGTTATTTTAAATTGCTCTGGAAAACAACAACAACCTCCAAGTGAGTAACTTAGACACTGAAAAGTTTTGATGAAGATTCAGATTGTGCAATGACACAGTCAACACACTTCTTTGCTACTTTTTGAGGTCTTTTCTTCGCAGGGAATCAGCCATTTTAGTGACAGTGCTCACCTCTCCATGTACAAAAGTTCCTCATGACACTATTTTGCAGTCGCTGCTCAGCACTGCCCAATATGACTATGACCGGTTTTAACATCCCAAAGTCATTTAGGGGGAGGTCCTGGCTCACTAATAGTTCACTGGGAGACTTAATGGAACTGAGACATTATTAATGTTATTAATTCTGTCTGCGCTAAAAGCTCCAATATCCTGGTGTACGTAATACTCTTGACAATTTAAGAAATTTGATGAAATCCTGACATAAAAACATATTTTGAATGTTATAAAAAATGTGAAAATGTTGCAGTACATGAGCATCTGCCTTACAAACTATAAATGTCAATTAGGTGCATAATTGGTTTGTTCATCATACACAACTATAAAAGTATCTTAACAGACAGAGACTCCCTTTTGTGTTCATTAGAGCTGAAACAATTAGATGATAAATTGACATGTCGACAAACACGTTAGCAATCAGCAACTATTTGGATACTCTAATCATGGTTAGTCGTTTTTAAAGCAAAACTGCTAAACATTCACTCTCAGATTTGCAGCCATACATTGTCTAGTGTGACAATAAACTCAATATCTTCAGGGTTTATTGTGATAGACTATGGGAAATTGCGATGGGCATTAAATAAACTTAGTTAAAGGAAACAATTATTAATCAATAAAAAAAAAATAATCAGTAAGGAAAACAACTTGATTCTAGCATTAACATTCATAGTTTATTCTGACAATGACTGAAATGGGGACAAAAACTATTCTCTAATTGTCTGTATTAGCTGAGATTTATAGTGTAGTTAAAGGAGGATGGGCAGAACGGGATTCACCTCCTTACTAACACAGGTCCACACATACATGCAAATACACACATGTACACATCATTTACTCACATTTGATATTGTTGTTATTGTTATTTTGTAATTTTTCTATATAATATTTTTCTAATATAATATTTATTTTTCTAATATAATATTTATATAATTTTTCTAATATAATATTTTTTAATATAATAGTTATAAAACTCATAATACAGAAATCCTGACTGATGTTTTTACCCAGTATCCCTCTCAAAAAAAATCTGCCACAGTCCTTAAACATCTACAAGCAACCACCAGCGATGAGGTCAAGGGTCACATGTACCAGAGCTAAGACCACTGATGAAAGTACATTCATACACACATCTGTAATACACAGCACATGTATTTCAGTGATTGCTTACCCTGCCTCACATGTATACACTCACTCATCTCCCACTTGTCACACACTAAGGCCTCCTTCACACTTTTATTTGATTGTGTAATCTGTGCCTCAGCCAGATGTACACGTACGTACACACACACACACACACACACACACACACACACACACACAATGCACTGTTCTCCAACTCACCTCCTGAGCCACTAGGGATGAGATACGGACAGCCCTTCGGACCCTGGCATTCCTCCCCCCCTCCTGGGGGAGGCTGTCTCGCCCACTCAGCGACATCTCGCTCATTTGGTCGGCCCAGGAGCCCCGACCCACAGGCACTTCCCGCCGGGCGTCCCCCATCCCACCCCAGCTGCCCCCCCGCACCCGCCCGCCATCCACACTCCCCCGTCCTGCCACTCCGTCGGCCGTCCTCCCCCCTCCGCTCTCCCCCAGAGACGGAAAGGGTGAAGGCGGCACCACACTTGGCACCGTAGGCACCGTCACCGTGCCCCTGAGGCCTCTTCTCGTTCTCCTCCACCTCCTCGCCCTCCTGTTCCTCCCCCTCCTCCTCCTCCCCCTTGACCGTGCTGTCACTGGTCAGCCCCCAATGCTCCGGCAGCGACAAGAGTTTTGGCTCCTGGTGTTCTCCCCTCTGCCTGCCCTCAGTCTCTGCTCTCTCCTGCTACTCTGGTGTCAGTCTGGCTCTGTCTTCCTCTGTTTCTCTCGCTCTGTCTGTTGGTCCGTCTTTCATTTTCTGTGTCTGTCTGTCTCTGTCTCAGTGAGTCTCTTGGGGCTGATAGAGAAATAGAGCTCGTATCTGATCCACAGCTGTACTCTGTCTGACTGAGCGCTCAGCCAAACTGCTGCTGCTGAGACTTCCCTCTGCTCAGCTCTCGCTCTCCCTCCCTCTCTCTCTGTTGAAGCTCTCTCACTACACACACTCTACACAGGCTCTCCTCCCTCCCTCATTTTGCAGGATCTCATCCTTCTAACTGATCTTGCTCTTTATCCAGGATTTCCTTACATTCTGTCCCTCTGTTTCTTGGTCCTTCTGCATTTCCCTTTTTCTTTTGCCCAATCTCTGCCTCATCACTTTCACTGTTTGTCTCTCAATATCTCTCTTTTCCTCTGTAAGAAAAAGGTAGAGGATCTCCCTCTCTCAATGTGACCTCCCGTTTTGCAGGTCTTTGTGTACTGTAAAATCAAACCATCATTCTGTGAAGTATACGGTTCTTCCCTTGTTTCTTTTCTCCATTCCCTCCCAGTGTTGTTCATATTTTCTCTGGGACAGATCAGGCTCATCTTGCTTCTTTCTATGGCCAATTTATGCAGGACAGTATTGATTCATGGCATTTGATTTACTACTGGTTGAACAATTGTGTCCACATCCTTTAAACCACAGCAGAATGGGACCTGGTACAAAAATAGAGTGCAATAAAAGATGCTCCTACCACTTAGTTTTGTGTAGATTGTTTATACAGTTGCAGAGGAATATCTGTATTTGCAGGAGCAGTCATTTGTGTGCAATAAATGGAAGTAGAAAATGATATTTAACAAGTTCATAAGCCATTATAGCTGAAAAAAGTGGCACTTAGAGATAGTCAATACCAAAGAAAATTTGTCTGTTCCTTCTTGAAGACACTTTATTTAATAGTTTTTCACTTTCTACCGCTCTGTTCCTTTCTCCTTTGCCTCACTGTAAATCTCAGTCTGTGTTAGTACTAATTGATGTACGTAATGACGTACAATGAGTTCACGTAATGAACTCCCTCTGTCTGTGCAGTCACCCTTCGCATACTCTTAACATCTCTCTCTCTCTCTCTCCTTCTCCATCCCTTCATCCCCTTCTGTTCATTTCTCATTACTGAACACACAGCTGGATTAGTGGCGTCTCACACCCTCAACCAGGATTGTGCTACTGCATTTTTTTGGGTCTGTATGTGACTTTCTTCATCTCTCTCTTTGCACTTTACTTTTCCCCTTTGGATTTTAGGTTCACTTCAGTGACTTTCAAACAAAAACATAACATCTCAGCAATTTAGAAAATGTCAAATTTCTAAACCACTAAACTACAGTTTATTAATAATGACCTTTTTTGGTTCTTTCCTAAATTTTCATGTTGACTTCTCATCTGAAACTTACAGTCTTTGGTACAGTTCAGGCAGCATCACTATAAATGATTAATTATGAATGAGAGCGAGTCATCAATACACTTCTCCAACACATTAATGCTGCTGAATGACTCCATCAGTGGTTTGAAAAATCATCTGTTATCTTCCTGAGCTTAAGCCACATGTCAGCCACCCTCCTGAAGTGTCTCTGAACATGACAGTAACTTCCTGACACCTCCAGCAGTGCTGCTCTGTAGCTGAGCCTTACCTCTGACCTCCTTTATGGGAACAAGTGAAAAGAGGATTTTCCTACAGAGATTTAAAATAGTATTGGATAATGATCCTTAAATTATTAAATACCACCTGCTCCTTTGTGAATTGAGTAAGCTCCATCACCCTAGGGGGCCCTTCAGACCAAATCTAAAGTGGTTAGACTGTTCTTAAAATAATGCAGTGAGGATAAACTCATACCTCGGGGAGGGGGAGTATTTTCCTGAAAATAAAACATTCTCAATGGAAAAAAATGTGATTGCAGCTTTTACCACAGTAACTATCCATGAACAGACCATCAGCACAATCAGGAGCATTGTTGAAGAAGCAGATGAAAGAGATCAAAATCAAATGAACTGGTGCTAACAGGCTGGTTTGCGTCATATCAGCCAATCATTGGTTTTTAGCAGAAGCCATGCTTCATATTGATTTGTTGTGAGCCTATTTCTATGATGGTAGGTTATGATTCATACCAAATGACGCTTGCTTCTGTTGACCTAGTTTGTGTGAGTGTGTGTGGAGGTGTGTGTGCACATTTGTGTGTATACATATGTGTGAGTCATAGGTAAAACTCTCTAACTCAAACATGGATCCCTCTTTGAAAAACCTAGGTTTTTGGACGACGCCGCCAAAAAGGAAAAAAAAAAAAAAAATCAATGGCCTGGAAATATTCCTTGATGAATCACACTGAGAATAGTCTGCTTTATGAGTCTCATTACCCATCCAAAATTGTTTCAGGCAGGTTGTGTGTATGCATGTGTGTGTGCGTGTGTGTGTGTGTGACGCTGACAAGTCCTGGTAATTATCTGTAGTGAGCAGTACGCAACACACTGCTGGCACTGCATGAACAGGACCACAGAGCTTTTAGCTTGAAGCTCAGTCACACTTACTACAAACGCATGCACGGACACACACACACACGCATATGGTCTTGGTGTAATATACATGTTATTTTTACTAACTTATTTCCATTTTGGACCTTCCTAGGAAATACAACCACTGACAGAACAAGATCCTGCACAAGCAGACAAAGGTCTTCTTTAACACTGAAACCAAGAGTCACTCAAAATCAGCAAAATCTATGATCAAATAAGTAGCATATAAATGTATATTATGGATATATATACAATTCAGCTGCTAGTTAACACTACAACTTTTAAGAAGTGGTCTGATTCAAGTGCACAGATGTACATTTCAAAAATTTGATATACACAATTACACAAACACTTTTTCCAACAGTAACAAATGCCAATAACACATACTGAATAACTTTTTGCATCCTACAGGGTTTGTATTGTTTCACTTCACAATTAATACGAACATGCTTTGATGGTACAACTGTGCAAGTAGTTCATGAAGTTCTGTTCAGCTTCTTCCCTTCATATAACGTTGTTGTTTATGTTTTGAAACCCACACACCCCTGCTGGTCCATTCAGTCTGACAGCTCATCCTTTCTCCAATCTGAATGGATCTCTATGTCTCTTTCATCTGGGAAGCTTCATAAATAATAAACACAGCAGCAATGCGGCCCTATATGCCAACACGGGGTGGCTGCTTTGATGGATGAAGCAAAGTTTGACCCTTGCTGCCTGATTAGATATGAACTGTAACATTGAAATAAAGAAAAGACCTTGACCGATCACTCATCTTACTAAAAAGAACAAGTATGAGCTTATGTCTGAACCTACTGCTCCACTGACGTGTTGTGTTTACAGAAACTGAATACTGTTCATGTGTTGCTCATGTACAGCACTGCCCTGCTTCAGACCATTTTCCTATTTTCTGTCCCCATTCCTGACCATTTATTCTGTAAATAAAGCCATATTTAGTAGGGTTCTCACACTGCCTTCTAAAACATACCCAACTATAGACATGGTAGAGTTATTTCAGAGCACACATGAGTGCAGTGTGTAATGAGTTTCAGAGAAAGGACTGTAGTGCAATAGTCAACTAACTCCATGATCTTAAAGCAATGTCTATAATATCTAAACAAGAGTCACTGAACACTGGCAAAGTCAATGAACTCAATAGTTGGAAGACATCTGCGGTAATAAAGCCTGATCAGAAATACCTCAATTCCATAAATGGAAAATGTTTGGCCGTAACATTGATCAATGTGTTGTCGCAAAGTTTTCCGTAGTCATCTTTAGGTATATTATACCAGGCTTCTTTCAGCACTTCCAAGTTCTTCATTAGTTTCAGACTGTTTTATTTCCTCTGTCCAGGTGATCCCATACTGCCTCTATAATATTCAGGTCTGGACTCTGATCATTATCATGCTGAAAAAATAAAACATTCCCAATCAAGTGCTTTTCAGAAGGAATGACATGATAAATTAAAATCTGTCTGTACTTTTCAGCATTCATGATCCCATCAATTCAGACAATATCACCAACATCAGTGGCAGAAATGCAGCCCCAGACCAGGAAAGACCCTCCACCATGTCTCACTGAAGGCCACAAGCATCATTCATCCATCTCTCTCCTCTCTTCTCACATATTGTTCACAATTGGACCAAAAAATGTCAAACTTGGATTCATCACTCCATAATCTCTTTTACACTAATCTTCATTTCAATCTTTGTGAGTTTTGGCATATTTTACCATTTCACTCTGTTTCTGGTTGCTTGGCTGCTGCCCTTTCACAAAGACCATTCCAGATCAAGCGTCTTTGGACTATAGAAGGGTCAACTTGATGAAGCTGCCAAATGCTGAGCCAGGTCCTTGCTGGACTTCTTCCTTTCTCTCACAGAAAAACTATGAGAAACTTCTCATCATATTTTGAAAGTTTTCTTGGCCTTCCAGTCCTTTTTTGTCCTTGACCTCTTCTGATTCTTCACATTTCTTCATAACAGCTTGAATACCACATCTTGAGTATCCAGTTTGTTTTGCTGATTTCCCTTTGAGAGTGGCCTTGCTGATGCTAAATTACGATACATTATAAATGATCTTTGTCATTTTGAATGGAATGATGTAACTGAAAGTTGGCCTCACACATATTAGAAGCTTCCAATGAATTAAACTCTTACAACCTGTGTCTAATGCTCAAGCATGCCTTGCACAAAACTGGTGTAATGGACCTTTTTCACTGCATCATTTTGACATGAAATAGGGTAAATACAGGTGTTAGCACTGACATTATTTTATGGCTCCATTCCATTTAGGTTTAAGAGCCAGGTTCCTGCTATTGCGTGTAGGGGGAGGTCACACTGAATACTTGCTAGAAGTTTTTTTTTTTACTTTTTCTGTTTTTCAATAATTCTGGTTGTAGTCTAATATAGAGACTTAAAAAATTATACATGGTCATTATAGCTTTGCTAAAACACCAAATCTAGTGGGGGCCTAAGACTTTTGCACAGTACTATATATTAAACAACATTCCATGTAGTCTGCATGCAAACAAATGACGAACTGCAGTTGAAGTCACATGTAACAGCAGCCTGGCTCCCTACCTTTTCTTTCTCCCCCATACTGACATAATTGGCTCACAGACATAATTTATCATTTGAATTATGCACTTCTCTCTCCCTCCCCTCTTCCATCTTTCTCTTCCTTCCTCTCCACCAAACCTGGGGCGACGGCAGCTCTTTTGTTCTCATACAGGTTGCCCAGTGGAATAAATTCATCTTTAATCACAGAGATTATGGTGGCTCCCTGCTCTCCATTTCCATTACCATGCTCAGATGACCCCCAGTCATCACTCTTCCGCAGGGCGGAGACAGAGAGCAGACTTATTAGCTATCATAATGCGATCTTGACAGAATTAGAATAAAGTGCGGGAGCTGAGGTGACCCAATCAGAGCCACATCAGTGACGATTGAATCAACCCTGAAATGAGCAAGAGGACTTGCAGAGGATGTCCTTTAAACAAGCATGTCCAAACATGTTCTGCAAGGAGACAGTGTCATGTATATGTTTTCATGTTTTCACATAGGATAGGATATTAGGATATACAACTACATGACATAGGCTGTCCTTGGATCCTTTGTTCATGTATGAATGGCCTGAAATGATCTTTTTAACCCTCTGCTTTAATTCAAATTAAACTTAGTAATGACTCTGACCCCATTATCAGAGCGATGCAGTCACTGAGGCACCTTAATACTTTACTAAGAAAAAATTGCAAGAGAAGCCTAAATGGCTGAGAGTCCTGACTGCTTCTGCAGGAAGTAATTACTTCTCCAGGATATGAGTTTCATCAGAAAAGGTAAACACTCAGGTAATCGCACGTCCAATTTCTGACTAAATATGGACTTTTGAAAAGTCACAGCTTCTAATATCAAGAGGGGAGAAGAAGAATGAAATGAACAAGTTCTCTGAAACCACATCAACTGGGAGTCACAAAGAAGTTAAACATGGATGGCCTGCATCTCACGGTGGCCCTAAGAGCTTGAGGCTCTAGAAAAAAAATTTGCACATGCAAATCGACAACAAATTCATTAATTTGGCAACACGTGCTGCAAAGACTCACAACACACATCCAACTATGCAAACATACTGCAAATCCTGTCAGTAGTATCAGTACAGTGAGTTTCCTTTAGTTTATACCATGGTGGAAATGTGTAAACATCATATTTGTTCAAGTTCACATATCCACTTTCTCCGTCCTACAACAGACTTCTCTTGTGCCTGTGATCAGCTTGTTTTATGGGCTTTGTGTAACCTGCCATTTTGGAAAGCATGCACAACTGAGTTTGTGAGGAAGCAGGTTTGTTCCGTGTGGAGATACCAACTCTACTAAATGTTACAGTGAGACTATTATATTGTTTGCTAGTTGACATGGATGAACAAAGGCACAAAGCACAAGAAACTGTTGACAATTAAAGACACATGAAAATCAGAGTGCGAGCATCATTAGAGGTTCGGGGTTTGCTTTCAACTGTTTTCTGGCCACACTTCTCTGTGTAATGCAGACATTTTATCTTATAGGCATAGATTACATTTCCACAATATCAGACTCTGCAGGTAACTGATATTCATTGCTCTGCATCTTAGCCTAATATTCAAATCATAAACCAAAACTCCCACACACTCAGCTTCATTTAAACATACCCCCAGACAAGCCTTTGATTGTCTACCTCTGAGCCCTTGTAATGCTCTTCTACTGTACTTCTGTTCTGTTGTTCAGGAGCCAAAAGTGCAGTAGGGATGCCTTCGACAAAATGTGCTTGCAACTCGGGTTTGTTGAAAAGGGAGTAAAAGCTCAGCAAATTTCCCCAGAGTGAGAATAAAGTTTTTTCCACAATGGCCACTTAAATTCAAATTACTGGTCTTGTCATTATCATTATGTTGTGTGTAAATATGTCTAACACATCATTTTATGAACACCATAAGGCACAGTAGTCGACTGAGATATCATTCAGTTAACACAGACTGTGTGCAAATACATTATAGGTAAAAGTTCATGAAACAAACAGTAATGATCAACACTGCAAGGACAGGTTCCCACAGAAGCCATACTATTTAAAAAAAAAAAAAAAGAAAAAAAAAAGAAAAAGAAAAAAAGTCATGTTAGACATTAGGAGAACTTCTTGCTCTTTCTTTACTGAACCAAGACAAATGTATTTCTGATGAACACCATCAACATCTCATCAAGTGCTACTACATATTCTTAACTCATCTTCCAGTGTGGTTACTGCTCTGGCAACAAGGGTTATGTTACTTGTGATAAATGGGAGCAGCCCTCTGAAGCAAAACTCTTATGCTGGGCATCAGGTTGAGCCAGCAGCAGCCCTATGTGCTCCTCCACAAGCGAGGATGTGATGTTACAGTCCACAAATCTCCCCTTCTCTCTGTCTTTGTGTTTCTCTGGCACTTGTCAGAAGGCAGTTGTTACCACTACACTACCATTCCCCAACACAATAGACCAGGCAGCCATATTTAATTAGCTCTGGGATTTGATTTACACAAACACAATGGACACATCAGTTACTGCCTAGCTGGCTTGTCAATGCCCCCCTGGGTGGAGGCTGCGACGGGGACCATGACAAATGACGTGTGAATACTGCTACAATGACAGCCATCAGACAGGTGTATGTGTGTAAACTCAGCAGTCAGTGGACAGTGTGTGTAATCACAGTATGTTCTTCTGTATTTTATGGTGTAATGAGTACACACATGAAGTGACAAAAATGACAGGTGTGTGTGTACGTGTGTGTGTTTTGTTGGACAGGTGCACCAACACCTGGTCCACAAGCACCATGCTGTGTGACCCTCGCCATGCTAGTGCCATCGCTGAAACCAATGAAACAGCAGTGTGTAAATGTGATGCCAACACTAACACTAATATTGCACAATAAAACATTAATGAGCTGACCTGGCCTGTGCACCATCTACATTAATATGCATTATTACATTATTATTTATTTATTGATGAAAGGCCTATATTGGTTTTGATGTTTATACCTGATTTAAATTTGGGTCACTGGAATGAAATTCACCATGTTCCTGCCTGAAGACCAGCCAGTAAACTACTAATTATTGCAGTAATTGGATTTTCAAACAAATGCCTTGGAAGGACCTTGTGAGGTCAAAGCTGTTGGAAGGAGGACTCCCTGGCCTAATTGACTGTGTAAAGAAAATTACTTCAACTCTAATTTATATCCGGGTGTCATCGTTTTTTTATGGCACAATTTTCCTTATGGTGTCAGAAGGCACAACTTGCATCGATTAAATGGGAATCTTGTCCTCAAGTAACTTTGGTCCTCCTTAAATTAGATTTCATCAACGAGAGATGCAGGCCTGGGGACAGACACCGTAACAGAGAGGCTTTTGGATGATTTTCTTTATTAGTGAGTGTGACATTAGTGAAGTTGGTTGCAACAGGGACCCATGTGCTCAACATCGAAGGCGCTGCCAAGATTAGCAGTGAAGAGCATGATTAGAGAGTGAAAGATCTCTAAAATACATGAATACCATATGTTGGGCCTGAGCAAGACAATAAACTCCTAATCCAGAAAAATGACCGGCCTCTGTACTCTCTGTACAACACCAAGCTGGCAAAGTCATCCTTGTGTTTTGGGTGGATGAGATGCCTAAAGGAAAGCCAACATATCTAGTTTGAGATTTAGCTAGTATAAGTCAGCAGCATGGTTCTTGTGCTGAGCTTTGCCAACAATTAACTTAACAAATCTTCTCAGATATATCATTGCTTACTGGAGCTTTCAGAACTTGAAACATCTCCGTCAGCAACTGCACCAACCACATGCATGTCTTTGGTCTCCCACATCACATTCTTGCATTGTATTACATTATACTGCACCTTCTTCCAAAGCACACAGACAGTTACATATTCAAGGTATTTAAGAAGATAAAGTGAGGATGGAAAACAATACAAATTCTGTGCAATGGCGACATGTAGCCACAGGCTCCCACTACAGTGTCAGAGAACAATTCTAGCTCATGTCAGTAAGCATACATTTATAGTTGTGTAGGAGATGGGTGGTGAGGGGACCATGCTGAGCACTTTAGCAAGGACAAGGTCTAAATATGCTGCTTCTAATGGGGACTGAATGCTCTAAAAATTCAAAAGAAGTGAACCTAGGGAAGCAGTTAGCCCAGACTGAGGTGGTCCAAAGTATGAAATGGAACAGATTTCTCATTACATTATCTTTAACAGACCAACTCTGTACTGTCTATTCCCGCAAAACAGGTAATGAGATAGATCAGAACGATGCACCTCATATCCAGCTCAGTGAGTTGAGGGAATGGATAATAGAAATCTATCTGACACAGGTGCCTTACAGTGACAAAAGAAAAATAAAATATTGTAGCAGCTTCATTCAAGGTGGTTTGAGGATATTCTTGGTTTCATTTTGCCAAACGCACAGGCACACATACACTCACACACACACACACACACACACACACACACACACACACACACACACCAGGCAGCCAACCATCATAATAGGCGAGAGAGAACTGAACAGAGCTAATTTCTTTGCACCTCGCTCTCTTGATGATCTCCAATAACAAATGACACCATTACTTCTCCTCTCCAAGGCTTGGGTCTGTGTCCCACTTAATGTTTGCGTACTGCTGAGGTAGCCAGTGTTGCTACCCTGCCATTCCAAACCCCTCCCCCAGTGGAGGTGCAGGCTGCAGCTCCAGGTAGGAGGGTGGAGGACGGACCCCCAGCTCATGCATCTTCCGAGGCATCCAGTGAATGTGACGACCCCAGTTGCTGTGTCCCACATGCATGTGTGTGTAGTGCTGCATGTGAGTGTGCGTGAGTTTAAGAGAGAGTCAGCATTACAGCATGTGCACGTATGTGTGTGTGTGTGTGTTTGTGATCACGTGTGACTGTGTCTAGTGAGGCCCCTGAGTGCGAGCCAGGTGCTCCTAATGCTCAATATGACGTACGACATTGTGACATCAGTGCTATATATGGCCAAGTTACATGTCCTTGTGTGAAAAATATGTCATGCTTGTGTGTATGAAAGTTGTGTGTACTTGAGCAGGTTAGGATAATTTGTTCTCAAACACACCATTTTGCAGTTAAATTTTTTGTTGGCTAGGTGCAGGCTACATTGTGTGTATAATATATAGTGTAGCTTAGTTGGTCATGAATTTCACATTCAAATTTACTTAGAGAGCATATTTAAGCCGAATCCTAAAACAACAGCAAACAGCTAACCAAAGTGCTGCACAACACTAGGAAAACACAACCAACACAGAGAATAAAAAGAAGATCAACAACAATAAAACAGCATGACAAAGTGAGCAGACCAAAATCAGAGGTAGCTGATTTAGAGTGAGTATTATAGGACCTTGCTTTACAGAACACTTCCCATAATAGTTTCATATTTAAAGCCTGCTTTCAGTGGAAAAAACTTTTATTGCTCTATTTTATGTTTATTGCAGTAAGCATATTGTCTAATATCTGACTGCTATTTTCTTTCTCCTTAAGTGATAATGGCACATGTAATAAAAATAGGTGTTTTGCTGTAATGAGGTGAGGTTCAGTGTATAGGAAGCGCTCCCCACTTTGTTGCAGAAACCAGAGCTCAGTAACAAAAGGTAACAAAAGGTGCAGCCCTAAGCCCCCACTTGGCATCCACATACAGTCCAGTGACAATGTTCTAAATTGGCCACACTGCATAGAAGAAGTTTGCACCAGAAACTCCAACTCTGTGTCAGTACTGTGGCATTCAGATGACCCATGGTGGAGTCAGTCAATCGGCTAGGGACCTTCCAGATTACAGGCTGGTCCTGCTGCAGTCCAGCCACAAATAACATGAATAATACACTACACAATACATGCGCATGTGGGCAAACTATATACAGAGTCATTGCTAGATGACACAGCTGAGTTAGCAGATCAGCAAAAGCAAACATAAGTGTGCACAAGTGGACGCAGAGGTGACACAGGCAAGGTTAGCACTTGTAGCGCTAACATACATGATGGTGCATGAAAAGTGATGACCTGATACAGGCTGAGATCTCAGCATACTCCCTCTTTTCTCTGACTCAACTTTGTATTCTGGCAACCAGCCAGTGTTTTCTGAGCTTTGGGAAACATCCAATGGCCCTAAAGTGTCCCCCCATCACTCACAGGCTTTATCACTGCTGCAGAAATAAGTAAATAAATACCTACATAAATAGATAGATTAATAAACCTTGAATGCCTTTGATGGTGTGTAAAGATGTCAGGCGGTAACAGACGGGAGGGGAATTACAAAGACATAAGTGTGAGGCAAAACACATTGGACCCCAAAGGACAGATGAAGGACAACCCCAACAATCCTTCCTCCCTCATTAATGATGTCCATGGAGAAACGAGGAGATATGGGTGAAAAAAAGTATAGTGAATGATATCTGCTATCTCTGGGGATTTTGGATGAGGGGAGGGATTGGGAAGGATGAGGAAGAGGAGGATGGGCTGGTGAAAAAGAAAACTCCGGGGAGGCAAGGGAAGGGGAGGTGGAGGTCAGGGGTTGGTTAATGGTGATGGGGGGGGCATGACGAGTACAGGAGGGTGATGCACGTGGAAAATGCTCAGAGCAGGATGACACAGCCTGAAATTCAGGTTGTGGGGATGGCAGGAAGGGGATGAGTAAAGCACTTCCCTCTCTTGCTAATACCGATGTGCCCTTGTGCAAAGCTCCAGGGAATAATTCCAATGATGGACATCAGAGGGCAGCTCAGAAAAGTCAGAAGGAGGAGTATTTAAAACACTATAAGATGTGTGTTTTCTCAGACTTTTCCCAGATGAATAAAAATGTGCAAACACAGAAACAATTAATGAGACAGGAAGGAAGAATCTGCTGATGGCGGAAAAACCACAAAAATAAAACCTGAAATTGAATTACTATCATAGAAATCCAAGAGGACCTTTAAAAGCAAATCTATTTAATCAAACAAAATCAACTTCAGAAGAGTGACACCAAGAAGTCAGTGAAGCTTCAGATAAAAAAAGAGGAAATGAGCAAAAATAAAAATGGCGTCACCATTAACAAAGAAAATAATTATCTTTCATCTACAAAGTGAAGGAGTGGAAGACATAGACTGGGAGACTGAGGTAGTGTGTTTTAAGGGAAATGCTTGGGGCTTGGAGGACAAGCATACACGCTGACGCTGACACACACACACACGCACGCACGCACACACGCAAACACACACACACACACACACACACACACACACACACACACACACACACACACACACACACACACACACACACACACACACACAAGGGTTAGATGTTTTAATTAATGAGCCTCTCTTCAGTGCAACATTGTGAGGGACAGGGGACCATGTGTAGGAGCAGTAATCAGAGGAAGAAAAGAGATTTGCCTTTGAAATAAATTGAGGGTCAGCCAAACCGACAGTACTTAGGAATATAGTTTTTATATTTTTATTTGTATAGCTATTCTAAAACCTGACAGCTAATTAAGATCTGATATACTACTTTAACCTATAAGATAAACCTATCTTTTTTAAAATTATAATTATTTATTATAATGAATATAAAAACCTTTGCAATAGTGAGTTTTTACTGCAATTTTTTTTTTTTTTTTTTTTTTTACACAAATGGCAATACCACCAATTTTACACACCACATTGTATTGGTGTTGAGGAGACTGTATAAAAAAATAGTATAAACATTTTTTTCTCTAGTTCTCTCTAGGGAGCTGTGTAGAGTCAGCATTGGCAGGAGCTGAAAATTACAAAAAAATCAGGGGTAGCCCACATCATTACTGCTTAAGGCTAAAGGATACATTCGTTGCTACAACATACATACCTGACTCTCCAACAGAGCCATTGGTGGTCGAGTTGCACTGTCTGTGGGAGCCAGATATTCACAAGGAAGAATACTTTGTAGAAAAATATTTTGATCCAGTGTTGTTTTTTTTTTTGTTTTTTTTAACTTTTGTGAGTCTTGATGATATTATGCAAATGTTTTCCTACAGGTCTCAGTCTCATTTAGATCAAAATTGTTGTTCTTTTTCAAACTATCATCATGTTTCAGGTTGAAATATAAGTTAAGGATGGACCGTACACTTACATGTAGTAGGATCTGTGAGGTTGATGGAGCCTTGATAAGTGTTTAAATCTTGTGTCCAGTATCACACACAATGCCTCTAAAAGGATTTTTTCAGTAAGGAGCTCTGTAGTCACAAATAACATCATGGAGGCTATAAGATGAGGTAATGTGGACCATATATTGAATAGAGGACTGACATGATTGATGGATATTGACATGCTGGGATCAGAGGGGATGGGACGGGGAGGTTGAAGGCCAGGCTAACACCATAGAGAGCCAAGGAATCAAGGACTGGTGGCATTAGGAGAGAGTATAGCCATCATCAGAATGCTAAAAAAAGATTTAGGTGCAAAGGACCAAGGACTGCGGAGCCACATTATAGACTTGCATGACTTCTTTCTTTCTCAGAGTGGGATAAGTTAAGGAGTTAGAGTAGAGCATTGGGACCAAAAGCTAGGTTCCTGGACACATTTTACTATACAAGCATGCCAATTTGAGTCAGTTTTGGAGTAAATCCTGCATCCTACAATATAATACATTAAAGGCTCCATATTGTATAAACTTCCATGTCTTCTCTGATTATAAATCAGGTGTAGGTTCTATATTAATACTGTGAAAGCATCAAAATGCTCAGTCCACAGAGATTTGCACAGTCTCACAATGAGCCATCATGATTGTATAATTTTATGATGTCATAACAAAATCCTCACCACTCAGCCATGCCCCAAGCGGTCAGCCAATCAGAATGAATGTCAGAATGTTCACAGTCTCTCTTCTGATTGGCTCACCAACCTGTTGTTACTATAGCTCCAGACAGAAGCCTAAAAGAGAAGATGGTTTTTGGTAGTCAAAATCACAAATACATCTACTCATGGGTATTAACACGAATAAAACACAGGAAAAGTATAAACTAAGGGACCTTTAGTGAAGAAAAGAAGGTGTAACAAAGATAAAAAGTGTGTCCATGTCTCCATGTCATTACTGTCCCCAACTCCAAGAAAAGAGAAATCTGTTTGATAGACACATGCTGAGTGTGTAAAAATGACTGTGTTACTTTGGGATAATCATTAATCTCCTGGCATTGTTTCACTTCCTAAAAACTGTCCGAATCACATCATGCCTTAGAAAGAACATACCTTTGTGTAACTGCATCTATTTATGCACTAGTAGGTAAACAAGCATGTGTGTGTACACAAGAACAGAGTGTTGAAAGCAACTGTGAGTTATGCATCTGTTGGCCAGCAAATAAAGGTCAGGCTGATTGTGTGTCAGAGGCTAAATAACACAATACCCTTCCTTATAAATGCCACCACAGATGATATTTAGAAACAGCGTTGTGATGGAAGCAGTGATCTACAGTCATCAACAAGGGATTGTGTGCATTTGTGTGCCGAAGTACATCTGTCATCTTGGCAGGCAGATTGCACGCACACTTGTTAACAAGAGCACAAACCGATAAAAACATCTGCATGTTCTGATAATGTAGTCCAACTGTATAACCTTTCCCCTGCCTCTCAGGTTCAGCAAACACATACTTTACCACCAACCTCCACAAATTAATGCTACTGGCTAATTCACTAAACTATTTACGTCACCTGACCTCCATGATTCATTACAGCAGGGGTGACAAGACAGTGACTCAACATGCATGTATGTAGGTACACTGGTTGCACAGCTATGAGAATTAATCACACAGATTTGCGCATGCGCGCGCACACACACACACACACACACACACACACAGAAAGGCAGATTGAGCCAAATGAAAGCGAAAATTATAACTAACTTAAGCCAATATTTAAATAGCTGGATCAATTGAACCCGTGTTTTCCTTGGTGTTGTCCATCTCTTTTTATGAGGATGCATTTTACACACTGTGGATGTTAATTTATATAGCTTACACGCATTAGCACTTAATACTTATTGTTAATTGAATATTATTAATTGCACCATATGATTTATTAACAGATCCTGCAAACTCAGTGTTCTGTCCCCTCATATAGAGGTGGTGCATCTGATAAGTGCAGTTGTCACCATACCATGAAATCTCATTGCAGCTGGTAATCGTGTAACCTCAGTACTCTATCGATCTTGACACTTGTAATGAAAGTACAGTGAAATATAGGTAGTTCACAAATTACACATAAGATAAGCAATTACCAGCTGATTAACTGCCTGCTTGGCCATAGGAGCACACATATATAAAATATCACCACTTGTTTTCAGTAATTTCAATTTTTTGAAAAGGATTGATATAATGATTTCTTTGTAAACATGATTTTAATTAAAATTTCACTTTGTGACTTTGTGACTATGTTGACAAAAAAAGCAATTAAAAGCCAAATATGTCAGTTAATTAGAAACAGATATTTATTGTATTTATCCATTTACCGTCTTCAAAAATTGCCCTAAATGGTCTATCATAGGCACACAGACACACATAGCCTCTCTCAAACACAATGACAGATGGGATTTGACAGTTCACTTTGCGTGCCGCGCCAGGTGGGGATGACCTTTCAAGATGACTGGCAAACAGAGGGAGCGAGCAGGAGAAAGGCAGGAAGAAAGAGGGACAGAAAGAGAGAAGAGAGGCAAAGAATAGAGAGCGACTCCCACAGAGAGCCGCTGAGGCTGTAAGGGATTTGCTCTTTTAAACTGTGAATTGGTGGTCTTTTAGAAATACCACAGGATGCTAAAGTGTTGCACCTCACAGCCAGTCTAGTGGAACAAATACTTTCAGTCTCATTGCTTTGTTTTTGTTTTCACTGCCTCTCTAGGTCATTTTACTCCAGCTTGACTGAGGACTTCCAAACCCATTTGAAATGCATATTCTACGAAAAACCAGTCACCACCAGTAAATCATTCTCATAATAACTACAGACTCTACATTTTTACACTGCATGCCTGCAGGATGGATTTCTTTACACAACAGACACCTATGGCACAAAAAGAAATTATTATATGATGCAGAGCATCTTGTTTTTGGGGTGCATTTGATATTTTGAATCTTTTTTTCCTAACTTTAACTAACATTCAATTTTTCTATTTGTTTTGCAAATCTAACAATGTGTCAAAAAAAAAAAAAAACACCTTAACGTTGCATGTCTTTATGTTGCAGTTGATACAGTATGCTAAAATTTAGTTTAACACAGACAAGCTATTAAGCTTGATGAGCTTTATGATTCCTCCACAGGGTAACTGTGCTCAGTCATAGTGACAGGATAAGGACCTTGACATCCAAAGAAGCCTCAGAGTAGAGCTGCTGTTCCTTGGTGTCTAAAGGAGCCAGTTGAGGTGGTTTGGTATCTTGTTAGGGTGCCTCCAGGGCACTTCCCATCGGAAGTCTTCCAGGTATGTCCACCTAGTAGGAGACCCCCCAGAATGCACTGGGGAGACTGTACCTCATCTGGCCTGGGAATGCCTCAGGATCCCAGCAAGCTGGAAAACACTGTGGGACTACTTTGCTTTGACCTGCTTCCACCACGACTGACCTCGGATAAGTGGAAGAAAATGGATTGATGGATGAAGACATTTCGCATTTTGACTATTTAAAGTTGTCTCCCCTAAATATTTTCCTTATCATATAAATATGTAGTAGGCATACAAAGCACAGGACTTTCTGGCAGCAGAGACTAGTGTTGGTATGCCAAGCCCCATGTGTGGTTAGGTTAAGGCAACAACAACAAAAAAAAAGTCCTGTCTCAGGACATAATCTGAACAAATGCTCTGAGGTCCCAAACAAAATATTATATTAATAAATATATTAATAAAATATTATACCCGAGCCTCAAAAGGATATTTTAGGGTAATCATCATCAAGGAAATACATCCTTCCTTGTTAAGTAGATTTTAAAAAATTCAGATGACATTACTTTACTCTCATATTTACTATTGCAAATTAGTTATATACAGACATAATTATGCACAGACTGGCTGGGCTGCTTTTCAGGTTGTATATTTTACTGCAGTGGTAAGCAATTATGCTAAACTATGGGCCAAAGTTTTCAGTGCTGTTCAATGAGGGGTCAACAAAGATTTACAGGCATGGTAGAGATGTAAACCCTTATGATATATTTTAGATTGAGGTTGCGATTTGGCCTCAAACTATATATTCAACAGCCAAAATAAACACTATTTTTCTAGTAGCTAACTTTAATTCAAAAATCTTTTTCTAGAAAACAACTGTTTTTTTCCTATACCCTTTGTTTGTGTGTTTACTTGTGTTCAAACATCACCTACGTCACAAAGTGATGATGGGAGAGTAAAAAGTGCTAACTCAAGCCAAATCCCCACAGTCTATGTCTGTGGTCAAATAGATATGATGTACTTTGGAGTGATGTTAAAACACTTCAAAGTAGGCAAAAGTGCTGATGGTGATGACTTCACTCATCAAGCCGTTTGTCCTTTTTCTGCAATGGTCCCCTGCCATGACAGAGTCAACAAGGGGTCTGTGAGGACTCTCATGGGGCACATTACAGTATGCTAATAAACACTCAAACACTTATCTGTAATTATATTTCTCCAGTGTTCAGCATCATCAACAATAACATAATTCTTACGTACAGGGTTATAACCGGGATAGCCAAATAAATTGGGGGTTCATTCCTCTATCCCCGCTGACTAAGCTGATAAACTGGGGGCACAGGCTTTGCATGATAAATAGTGCTGTGGTGGAGAAGTAGCAGGGAGATTCATTGATACTGTGACTGAAATGTCTGCACAGTGCACACTCCCGAGGTTTTTAGATTCTGCTTTAGCTCATAAAAATACAGTTCATATGAAACGAGAACAGGACAAAGGAATTCAGATATTCATATAGTGAAAATGTAGTTGCGAAAATTTGTAAATAGGTTTTATATAGTTAGTTACTTTTAGTTAGAGGTGTCTTAAGGTGGTGTTGTAGACAAATGTCAGGCAATTTAGCAGATTTCAGAAAGCATTTGAGTTTAATGCAACTTCACACAATGTAAGAAGTTGTATGTATTAATTGTATTAATTTAAAATTCCTTTGCTCATAGAAAAGCAAAGAAAAACATTTTTTTGAACGATGAAAGTAGAGTCCCAAAATGGCTTCTTGCATTTATATATAAGAGGCCATTTGAGAACTTCTGCCCAAAACACTCTTACAGCCAAGTATGCACTTAGTATAAGTTCTCAAAGCTAAAACTACTGAGGATTAAGTATGCCAAATCTTCTTTAAACTGTCCCTGTTTGTCATTAATACTGTGGAAACTAGCAGACAACACAGAAAAGACTATTTTTGGAAATTACAGTGAGCTCTAAAACTATTTATTCAGCACTTTCTGCTTTGGCTTCATGGCATCTTCATAAAATGACTTTTAATATGACTAAGACTCAGAATGTGAACTTCAATATGAGGGTATTTTGCCTGCTAGTTCTCTAAACATCAATGTGTTTTATTTGATGTAATGTTGGTAAGAAGTTCCTACAAAATTGAAGTGGGATTTAATTATTAACTGTGGATGATTAATATTTGATAGAAAATATTTCAACTTAATTTATACTTACTGTAAATATAAGGTTAAATCAATCTGCAGGGGCAGAAAGAAAAAATTAAATATACCTAATTTATTCAGTACACATTATCTTAGTCATTCCTAGCAGACATGGAAGTACTGGAATAAGGTAGACAAAGACACCAGGAAGGGCTGACAGCTCCAATAAGCCTGGGCTGTGACAGCTGTGACAAGAGCCCCTAATGGATTACATGCGCGCATACACACACACACACACACACACACACACACACACACACACACACATATATATATGTATAACACAGGAGTGTATTCCATACTTCTCAGTGCACACACAGGAACAAAACAAGCTGAAATGCAGTTCATTAATCCTTCAGAACGTCTGAGGTGTTGATGGAACTAACGAGGGTCCAGAGGGTAACAAAAGCTATGGATGGCCATTAGACATGACAGAGGACATGTCACCTTCAGGTTAAACAAAGAGCCACACATACTCCAGCTGCAATTTGCTGTAAAGTAACAATTTGTTCTCACTCTCCTTCTCACTTTCTGAGCTCTGTTAACGTATTGCATATGTGTATTGCCATGTATATGTGACACTGTCTCAAGTTCTGACACATCAGCAGAAGAAATGTAGGTAGACACATAAACTTAGAGGGATGTGATGTGAGTATTTGCCACTGGCAAAAATCACAGAACTCTATGACTCAACCTTCGACAGGCTGCAAGAAAAACTGCAGAGAAGCAGAAAACGCCTTGACTTTCTGACAATGACTATGTGCCAAACACAAACACACTAAAATGCCTCCAGTAGCTGTTCGGGGAGGTTTTCGGGGTTTTTTTGTTTTGTTTTTTTTTTTGTTCCTGACACAAGTAATGTGCTTTGCTGCTATTTTATGTTTTTGTTGCTGCTTGCAAAATTTTAAAAATCTAACTAAGATGCAGTTTCTCTTCTGATGAGGAGAAGCTGAGAGAAGGCACATAAATAATGAAGTATCGTTCTATTTGTAGTTAATCCAAAAACATATTTTTGCAGTCCGGCTCTGCCTCTTGGTGCTGCTACCAATGTTCAAAGACTCAGCTGTGATCTTTTTCCTCTCTCATTGCATCTCCCCTTACAGAGTCCAAAAGAAGACATGGGAAGATGGACACTGTAAAAGGTTGTGTGGTTTGTTGCATTTTTGTGGTATAAATTCTTTGTGACACAGAAGGTGTGCTTGTACATGTCATGACAGAAGAACATAAGTTGGCACAAACTGCTGACGTAAAATATTTTTGTTTTAACACAGGTTTTGCCTTCAGCTCAACAATTTTTTTTTTTTCTAAGTGGAGGTGACTAAGTTGTCATAGAAATCACAAAATCCTTTTGTTAAACAGCGGGGCAGCATAGAGCCACAATGTCAATGTCCTGAGATTACCCTGGAGACATGTCCTCGAGCTGAACCGTAGTCTCCAGTCTGTGTGGCTTTGTTCCAGTTCAAATGTCAGCCCTGTCTGCTTGTCCACTTGGCCTCAGTCCATTCCAAAGAAATTGTTTCTCTTCTTGAATTTTACATGAATCACTTACAAAATGCTTTTTCCTCCTCCTTTAAACCATTTTGGTTTAAATTAAGCCTAGTGTGGAAATATATTGAAAAAATGATTAAAAGAGAGCACAGTCTGCACACTTGAACATAAGGACAGAACAGATGCTAAGTGAGAATCAAGTGATGAGGAAAAAGCTAGAAAATGAAAGACAAAAAAAATAAAAACAGGCGTAAAGACAGCAATAATATAGAGA
>CM076667.1:6583337-6597877 GCA_038496675.1 Rachycentron canadum
GGCAACCTGTCAGTCCAGATTGCACCTGCCCAGATCTCAGGGTTAGAGATGGGTCTTTTCATTAATCAGAGAAATAACAGTCAGCAGTAAGGCAACATCCATATCTGTCCCCAGTCCCTTCACTTCTTTCAGTGCTGCCCAATGGAAAAGTGCATGGCTGTTGCCAGACACTAGATTTAAAACTCTACATACTGTGAAATACAGAGATTCACCCGGCGCTGATAGATTTAATCAGCTTTGTGTGAACTCTTGTGACAAGGACTTGAATGTAACAAACGTTAATTTGTATTTGAAAGTCCAGCATTCAAGCTTTAAATCCTTTTGTGCAGACCATTTCTAACATTGGCAACTTTTAGTACTGGCATTAAAAAAAACACAGTTTGACAGATTCGATAAAGGGACACCAAGATAGAGGCTGAAATCAACAGGTAAATCCAGCTGCCTAATTTTATTACAAACAAAAACCATCACACTATTGCAAAATAGGCAATAACACAAAAACAATATGAGGCTTTACATCATTAATATAGCACATTGAGTGAAGCAAAGGTAGATTTTGGTCACTCAGTACATTATTGTTCCTGTAACTAGTACCTGTAATGTACTTGTATATTGCACAGTCTCAGAGATAAGTGTAGTTATGACTCTGCCTTATTTCTTTTTCTTCTGTGTCTCCCTTTCTGCTTATATCTTTTTTCCATTAGTTTTTAATGTGCAGCCTTCCTTGCCAGACAGATATTTGCTCTAGCAAATATAGATAGATCTCCATTATCAGACATGTATCTACACCATAACTAACCATGGCGACCAAGTCAAAAAAAGCAACCAGGTCATAAGTAAGCAGGGTAAATGACAGACTTATCAATGGTTGCTTAGTGCCGGGACCTTGAGCCCTCTCTCATTCAATTACCTGCTATGATGAGGAAGGGCAGCCAGGCAGGGAGGGAGGCAGGCCAAGCCCACAACACTGTGATTAATGGGGCCAGGGCCAAGGAAATGGGTCACACAGACAGAGAGCATAGGAGGGAAGAAAAGGAGGGAAAAGAGGGGTGAAAAGAAATATTACAGGCTGAGAGAAAAACAAAGCAGGGAAAAGACAGAAAGAACACGGGAGAACATGAGGATAGAAGAGGATGAAAGGAAAAGAAGGAAACAAAGAAATTAAGAAAGGAGGATGGGACAGTGGGAGAAGAAAGGATATGAAACAAGAAGATCTGTGAAGAAAGAGAAGATGAGGAGACAGAGAGTGGATGAAGATGTGGAAGCAGACAGAGTGACCTTGAATGCTTCTTTCATCTTTCATCTGTTGATTTTTGAACTTTTACTTCTATGTGCTCCTCATTCTTCCTCTCAGTTGTTCCCTTCTCTTCTATTTATTCCTTTTGCAAAGTAACACATTGTTTTCTACATTCCTTGCTGCATCCTCACTATCTCTATAGCCTCCTTCCTCCACTTCTCCCTTATGTTTGTTTTCTTTTTCATTTCTGTGCTTTTCTTCCTTTCCTTCATCCTTTTCCTCCCCTTTTTATTCTTTTTCCTAGTCACCACTCTACATACTTTCTTCCTTCCCTGTCTCTATTCTCACTCAACGTTGCTCTGTCAGACATCAAGCAAGTGTGTGTGTGTGTGTCTGTGTATGCGTGCATGTGTGTGTGGGTTGAAGACAGAAAGGTGGCCTTCCAGCAGTGGTAAGAGGCGTTCCATCAAACTGCAAATGGATTGAGAAGATTTCCTGCCTGAGCATGAATTAGATCCAGACAGATTCACTTAGCCTGTTCCTGCTGAGCAGATACACACAAATGCAAATGGCTCAATTTGATAATTAATAGGTAAAGAATGACAACAAATAACATATGAAGAAGATATTTTACTGCATTTTAATGGGCTGCTCTTCTCTAGCCACCTTTTGGATGATATTTTATTGGTTCTTTCTATTAACAACTGTTGTTCTGGCATTTATCTCAACTTTTCCGAATACTCTCTTTCATCATTTCAGTCAAAGAGCCTAACTAACCCAGTATCTCAAATTGTAATGTATGTATTGCACATAAAACCTGTAAAATTTTAATAAAGCCAGAACCAAACAACAGAACTGACCCTGTATCTGTTGTTAAACCTGAAACACTTTCACTCTCACTTGTCTTCAAGTCTGCATTGAAAAGTGTCATGTTTCAAAGACAAACCAAGATTTACTTGAAACCAACTAACGTTATGTAGAGCGTTACAAATGGCCAAATCAATGTCTCTCTAATGTTGTTTGAATGGGGTGGCTCTCAGCAGCAGCAGGAGGGAGAGACAGATTAGTCTGATATAGATTAGCTACTTGAAAATGAGCACATTTGTTCGATAGGGACGATATATTCAAAGTCATTTCTGACACTACGCTTTTGTTTTAACATTAAGATTTACAGATTAATTATAAAACTTCAACATCTAGGTAATTCTGAATTAGTTTCCCAAATTTCTGGCATTATGTTACTGAAATTAGAGCTCTGTTATTATGTGCTGCATTTTCACCACACTGAAGATCTGAAAAGAGTTTCTGAACTCACAGGATCACGTAACCATTTAAAAAACAATATTACTGTTATTGTTTACAATCTGATAAAATCAGTAGTATCCTAGCTGCTTAGGATGATTAATGCTTTATATAATCCACTTCATCCTACACTCTACTTCACACCACACTCTGAGAACAAGCAACAAAAAAATGGAGTTTACAGTATCACAGGTGTCAAAATGTGACTTTAGATGGCATTAAATTATTTGTTGTAACTGAGAATGTCTGTGGAAATTACACAAAACAAGACTGACCTGGACATGACTGTTTTCACTGTGTATATCTGAAATCTATAAAATTGCCTAACACACCTTGGCCCATGTGAATGGGGCAGAAGACAGTCTCCTGGTGGGTGCAAGATGCTTCAAGACACTGACAACATGCTTCCCTTCTTTGCAGGTCATTGAACTCACATGGAGGAAGCACTCAATCAGTTTGAGGTATTGAGGCACAGCCTCTGAGTGGGCGGCTAAATTACACTTCTGCAGGTTGAGTGCATCACATGCTCCCAGACTCGACTCTATTCCAGCTCATTTAACTGACAGAGTTAATAATACGACATGTGTGCAATTCTGACCAAAATTTCACCATATTATAACATTAGAAACGGCTCCACAACGACAGATATCCAATACGGTAAGAGGGAATTGGGCGATTTGTATACAAAATATTGACTAAGATACGTATTGCAAACGAGAAAATGGTTACTTGAGCTACAGAATATGGCTGCAGGCTTAAACAGCAAATATAAATCCTATTTCCTTTGTCTTCCTGGTGTGGAGGTAATTTCTATTCAGTGATGAATAAAGTTAATAACTTCTATGGACATCCATTATTCTTTGCTCTCACTTTTACTTTGAGAACCACTGCTGCAATTCAGACTCATGTCTGGAAGAGATGTTTGCAAAATCAGGTTTTGTTCTTTTAACAGCCATCCAGACTCACAAATGGCTAAAACAGCCTACTTCCATAACAAATGTAGAATGACATGCAGAATAAATGCATGAGGGAGTTATAATGGCTACCACCGTGTTGTACAAATTGGGTGCAGTGACACAAAAAAGGTTCAAGAAATCAGCTGCAGATGTCTTTGAAACCTTCCACAGAATGAACCTGACTCACACAGCTGAATATAGCACTCTCCTCTAGGTAGAGGCAGTTATACTTACAAACTGGAAACGATAAAACACCCTCGTTCCTACTAATTTCTGCCCTATTTATTGGACACTGCCCTGCTGTGGGACTTTGCCAGAGGTGCATCTCTCACCAAAACAACCAGAGTCACATTGGAGCCCTGCACCCCCCCGGCGCTTTCTCAGCAAAAAACATGTGGCACTGCTAAAAATACCTGCTTTTGAATCATTCACGTCATATACTATTTAGAAAGCTCATGCATACTCATGACCCTATGCAAATGTAATTCATCAAACTTTGACTAGTAGGAAATTTAATTAATTGACTAACAGGGGCTGCATTCACGAACAAACACGAATGAGGCGGTGGCATGTGGGGATAATGAACTCTGATCAAAGTCTCTGTCAGATTCTTAATCCCCGAGCAAAACATAGTTTACAAGATTGTTCTAGTTTTTACTCTACAAACTTTCCATCCATAGATGAATCTGAATATAACTAACTGGGCGTGTACAATGAGTGTACAATGTGGTGGACGCAGTGCAGAAGGGAACCTGGAGCTATGAACTGGTATGTGTATAACATATTTTTTGCAAAGCCAGTTCTAATGAAGATACGTATATATTAAGAAAAAAACATGCTCAAAATATGTGCCGTCTATTGCCAGGAAAGAGAAAACTCAGGCTGCTATTTGTGCCAAGAAAGAAGCCAATGAGGTTTTTAAGCTAAAATGACAAAAAAGAAACATGGTCTTTACTATAATTACAATAATGTATGAGCAGTTTTCACTGGCATCCTATACATTGTCACTGTTCAACAAAGAAATGGAAAATGGAAAAACACCCCAAAAGGAAAAGTGTTCTAGTGTACACACACAAACATACACATACAAACTTATGTATAATGCATTTTCACATCACAAAAGAAGATGCATGCAGCACGTAAACACACACAGTAAAGATATGACATTCCTTCTGCCCTTTCCACAGAGAGTTGCTCCTCTCATTCCCTGTAAAGCCTGCTCATTAAAGAAATATATACAGTGCACTTTCCATTTAATGTAATGTAAGTCTATGAGACATAACAAGTGTTCTTTGATAAGTGGACCATTACAGTGCTCTGCACCAAGACCCTATATACTCCAAATTCACAAGCATCGGCTTCACAGCATGACAAATGTAAAATACAACAGATTTGAGAAAAATAACCAGTTTTTGATGATTTATGTGAACAGTTTGAGCCTCAGTTGTGGTGCCTCAGCAGGGAGAGCAGAGGAATTGACTGGCTCACAGAAACTAACCATATAAATCATTTTAATTGAGACTATTTTTTGCCATCGCATCCACGATTTCTGCACCATGGTGCTCAGCAATAAACTTGAGAGACTGTCATGTCATCTTTTGTTCCAACTTTGTGTGTCAACACAAATTTTTCGGCTTTTTATATGGGGCTTAATTGTGGCTAAATCCTGTGAAAGTACCACAATGTATGTAAGCTCCTGTTCTGTTGCTAATTTGTAAATGGACCTCGGTCTCATCACACAGCACCCCAAAGGCAAATTGGATCTGCAGAGTTATTAAAAGCCAAAGTAAAATATGACACTTTGGCTTCTTACTTTAGAATCATTTAGAAAACAACAGAGCAGGAAACTGGAAGCCTGTGAATAGCTGTTACATGATAGATGAGCAGATAAAATATCAAATCCTAAAATCTATCAAAGAAGTCTGGAAATACAGAGGAATGGAGCATATATTTTATATATTCTTTGGGATAACTTCATCTGAAAAAAAAAAATACAGTAATAATTGCAAGCCATTAATGAATGTCAACTTAACACTTAATTAAATACACTAAGTTAAAAAAAACTAAGTAATGATATTATTAAGCCATGTGTCACTAACATCTAAAGTTTGTCACAATGCAGAGCTTTTTGCTAAGATTCCAGTATGATTACAACACACAAATTCTCAAATAATTCTTATGCACATCACCTTTTTCCTCAATTTTAAAAAAACAAAGAAAACTTTTTATTTTTTCAAGAAGATCAAGACAGATCCTACCACTTTGCTGCTAGGCGCGGTGTGTGCCATCCATTGCTCCATTGGATTTCACTGTGGGGTTGGATGTGTAAAGGCTGCTTGAGTGGAGAGGTAGTGTGTGTGTGTGTGTGTGTGTGTGTGTGTGGGGGGGGGGGGGTACTTAACATAGCTGTTCACGTGGAATGCCATGTATGGAGCTGGGTGTGTGTCAGGAATATTGTATGAGAACTGTGACGGGTGAGTGTGTAGTTAATCAAATGTCCCCTATAGGACAGCACAGTCAGAGAAGCTATGAGTGTCAGTAAAGTGTGTAGGTGTGTGTCCAAGTGTGCACTGAGGCATGATACCAGTCTATCTATCCCAGCCCCTGTATTAGACAGGGTGACTACAGGTCACCTGCTCTCAGCTCTGTATAAAAGCTCATACAGAAGCAAAGATGGTTACCATGCCAAAATGAGCAGATAATGCTAATCATAACTGGGAATAAACATTTACATTTAAAAGGCAACTGGATCATACAAATTGCAGTCATTTACTTGTGCACAGAGTTAACATTGACTAGCCAGAGTGAGTGTGAGAGGCTTGGTCATGAGGCAGCAGCAAGAGACAAAAACCAACATGGTGAGAGATGGAAAAGGGGAACAGAGCCAGAAGTCACTCCAAATGAGAGAGGGAGATTCTGCATGTGTTCTTTTTAGGGTGTCAGATGTTTTATGGAACACTTAAATTATTCAGCCCTGTTTGCCTTTCAACATCTTCTTCTCGGCTCCTCTGAGGAATTGCTGACGCCTGTCAACACACTACCTGATGTGGTGCTGCCATCTTCAGGCCACAGCTGGTAATAAAAGCTGCTCTTCCAACAATATTTTATCCATGCAGCAGTTATTCTCTTGTATGTGTAACAAGGATCAAAGAGTAAGAAGGCTTCAAGTTCTACCACAGAGCTCAGTTGTAGGTGTAACTAATTATTTCTTATCAGCTGCTCTAATGGACTAAAAACCAGCTGACTCCTTAACTCCACAGGACAACCAGAGGGCAGGTTGATGCAGCTTTTTAACATCAGGCATAAAAAACACCCTGCTGTTGTGATGTGATTATGAATTCATGACTTCAGTGCTTCTTTTTATTTCTTCTGCCTTTTTTCATTACCAACAACTGATTTCTACTTTAAAAATGAGTATATAGTATAAAGGAGGAAAATGCAGCTCATTTTGTGATTTTCCATTCTTCCAACTGCTCTCTATAAATAGCAGTCAATAGCATGTGGAGACACAGCTGGTGTGGTTTCCTCCATCTGCACTATAACATAACTACAGTATGCATTATGAGATAATGCACATGCATACATATACACACCCAGCCACAGAGGGTTATGTTGTGACCTTGCCAGCTGTACCTCACATACTGTGTAGCATGATTGCATTACGTTTATATTGTGTTGCGTCATCAACTTTGGATTATTCTCTGGGGATGTTGCAATTCTTACTTAGAGAGGAGGGACATGACAACTCAATCAGACAGTGTGAAAGAGCAGATCATTCATTTTCCTCTTTAGTGTCTCTGGGTGCACAACAGTTAAAACAGAGAATATCTTAACCCTTTCTGTTCATCTCTCACCTCCCAACACGGGTGGCAATGTTAAAGCTTAAGTACAAACAAAATAAGATTTTATTTACATAAACAGGCAGATGAATATGGTCAACAGCATTGAAAAAGAGGCACGCCTTTACCACTTTATTTGCACTGTTGCCATCTATGTGACCCAAGTAAATCCAGATTTTCAGCCACTAACTTTTTACACAGGTCATGCACATAACATAAGTCAGGCAGGATGTCTGCGCTGGTCTGCATTGCCTTGTTTGGTGCAAGAAGCTCAGCATACACATGAGCACAGATATTGCCATGTACTGCTTGCTCTGTATGTGAATGTGTATGAGGAGGATTCATGAGTATACCACTGATGACTCCATGGTGTAATGCCACGTGAATAGGCTGCAAACCAATTCTCCTACTGAAACAGATAAAGCACCTTCAACTTTTCATCACATGCTAGATGGTCCACTGAGAGACAAAATAATACATCGTGTTACATTCTACATTGAGCGTCATTTAAGTTATCAAAAGAAGATAGTCAGTGTTGCAATCGAGCTGTTTTGCAATGTAGATATATTCAAATTTCAAACATTGTTTTTACATTGGGCTCAAAACACAAGTTAACATAGATGCATCTGAGACTTAAATCAGCAGCTGGAATATTCTGTCAATCTGACAGCACACAATGACATAACAGGCATAATGAAAAAACAATTAACCAGGGAAATGGAAACACATAAAAATAATTTCATATCTCAGAACATTAAGGTTATTTTTTGAATGTCTTAAAGGACAAACATGCACACTACTTCTGTATTTCTAGCAATAAATCAGACCAACCAATAATAAATGAAAGGAACGCAGCACTTAAAAATCAAATCCTGTAACAGTATCACAACCCTTTCTGATAAAAGATAGACATTGAAGAATAGATACAAGAAAAGCATTTAAGAAAATCCAGTCATCGTTAATTTTGAAGTATGGCATCAAAGAGCACCAGGTGACTCCGATTTACAGTGTGGGCTGTCATAGAGTGTCACTGTTTTAGTGATGTGAGACATTATCTTTGTCAGATGGCTACATTATGGCACATTTCTCTCTATAATTGTTTCCCCTGCTGTTCATCAAAGTCATATGAAACGCACAGGAGATATGGGCTTTAATAATAAACTGATTAAACCGCATGGAGACTGATGAGACGTCAAACTGGCAATCAATCTGAGAAATCACTGCTGAAGACACATGAATGCAAACAGAAAGGGCAAACTAAGTAACTCCACAATGAAGAGATGAGAGAAGAAAATGTCAAGCAACTCTAGATTTGACAAAATAAGAGTCTGCTTATACAGAAAATATTTCTTTTTCTTCTGTTCCTGAAATGAAGACTGTTCAAAAACTCTCAGCACACTCTGAAACAAAGCAGAACAATGCTCTGTGATGGAACATCCTAATTAACCAGCTCCTCTGGAAGACAAACAAAAAAGGCCAAATACTCAATTAAAGATTCTGCAGAAGATGACAAGAAGCCTTTCTCATAAAACCATTTGTTTGTACAAGCCTTTCCCTCAATAAAGCTTCTCCCCTAACAACAGTGACATTCAAAGAGAGCTTTTATAATCAGAGATTTCTTCTTTACTCAACTTGACAATGTCACTGCTTTTTTGTGCAACAGCACCTTGGTAAAACAATGAAGTCAGAGTAGACTTTCCTTCCTTTCTATATGGCTGCTTCTTCTCTGTCTCCTCAAATAAATTATTTTGACAAATTCTTTGTAAGCAAGCACGGTGGAAAAAAAATGCAGGTAGTGGATCCAGAAAAAGGTATTTTGCTAATATGGAATTCCAGTCTCAGAGACAACTCACTGCTCACCTGCCTTAAAATGTCTAGTTTATCTTTTTTTTTCTCTCAATCTGAATTGGAGCTAGAAAACAAGCTTGTCAGTGTGTGAGCAGAGGACATGACATGTTACTACCCATGTCATTTACTGGTAATTGCCACATCATTATTGTTTCATCAGAACTCATTTGAGCATTATCCCTCCAGAAAGATCACAGTACAGTAACTTTCAAATAAAATACATCGGCTTAGTTACATATCTGGACAACCAAGAACAAATACAAATGTTCTTTGCATTCAGAAGTGTACACACGAGTCGAAACCGCTCATTATGTCTGTCCTTGTCATATTCATCACTATAATTGGAGGGTTATTATAACTGAATTTTTTTCCCCTTTTCCTTCAATTTTCATTGAGATTACAGTTTAAATGACGTGTGCATTCTTTACACTAATATAGAGAAACTGGCACCTGTTGCTGTGAGAGAGCTGGGAAGAAAAAACACAAGCATGGTAAAATAACTCACTGAGCCGTGCTGGTAAACATATCCCATGGCTCAGAGTGCACACAGAAAGCGCACATACACACACAGTCAGCATATGCTGGAGGAGCAGACAGGCACAGATGTTACCAGTCGTTACACATCGTGGCAGTCCAGAAGATCCTCGTACAAATAGAAATAACAGTAGTAGGCTAAAACTTTTTTTTTTTATTTATGCGTTGTCATGTATGAAAAGGCCAAAAATGAACACTGTAAACAAACTCTTTGTTTACTATATACAAATTATTTAAACTGCATTTGTATAGGAATGATTCTGTCATAAACTTTTTGATCCATATAAGCAACTGATTACAGCCACTTTAATCACTTACAGTTTCCACTGTAACCAAGTGAGTTCAAGTTAAACTGCAGCAGAGAATAGAAAAAGTCCTAAGCATGACCCACACATCAGCAGGTGTGATACGGGTTCGGACTACTGAGACAGTCTGAACCCCTAACAAAGCGCAGCCTCTCTCCTTGCGTTCTACACAACGCACCCCACACATAAACTGTGTCCTACCTGTGTAACTTTCTCTGTGACATTGTGCGTCCGGTCGATGAGTTTGCAGGGAGCTATGATGTCCATCTCACCACTAGGCAGGGCAATGAGTGGGTCAGGTTTGAAATCCACAAAGTTGAGGGTGATTTGAGGGATTTTGGAGATGGTTCGGTACCGCATGAGGTCCGAGTCTGATGTGGAGTTCAGTATGTTCGATTTACTGTTTACCGCACCTGCAAACACACACAAGGTAAACAGGAAGGTCAAAGCTAGATAAGCTGCTACAAGCTAGATAATAAAAAAGCTTCTTTGTTTTTCTGCCTCCTCTTTCTCACCAGTGCTGCTGCTGCCCAGTCGGATACTCGCTCTCCGGTTCTTTCTGTCCCAGTCAGGCCTCATGGCCTCAATCTCGTCAACAGAGGATGCACGACGCATGCTGTGGAAGCTCTCTCGCGAGCGGCTATGTGACAAGGAGCAGTTAGAGCCTGAGGCGTCTGGATTGAGGCTGAGGCGGTGGTGGGGTGCTACGCAGGGAGACGACTGGGTGAGGGGGCCCACAAGGTGGCTTCCGTGAGGAGGAGGTGGAGGTGGGGGAGGGGGTACAGGAGGCCCACAGCTGAGTAAGGTGTGGTGCTCCTGGCGGTCTTCTGGCCAACTCTGTAGAGCGGACCTAGGAAATAGAAAGAAATGTAAAGCGCAAAACAGAATGCTGTGGTTTTTAGCCAACAGTGACCTTTAACCTCACTGTGGAGCTAAAGGGGACAAGACAATTGCAGGAAGCATTCAAGATTCATTTTCTACATGGAGCTTTATACGCAAAGAAGAAATTAAAATGAGATACAATAAGATGAAAACGATCCATGTGTTAATTAGATAAAGATACTATGAGTTAGTGTGGTGTATTCTCATTCTTTGGATTTCTTTGGTTTGGAGTATCTGTTAAAGATGACAGTCATCTGCCTTGAGGACAACCGAGCATTTTTCATTATGTTGCTCTATGTCACAAAGCTCTAAGACATATTCCACATCAACAGTAACTAATAATCCATCTCCACGTTCCAAACATGTCCTTGGCCTACCTGCTTCCACTGATTTGCTCTTGGTGGTCTGGTGGTAAGGGGGGAAGAGGCAGGAACTCCCCCAGGCGTAAGGACTCGTGACTGTGGTGGTCTGGGTGCAGCGGCAGGGGCGTAGCAGTGGGGATGTGACAGGCCTCTGCGTCGTCCAGAGACACTTTACTGTTGGACAGGGAGCGCAGCAAGGGAAGACGCAGCTTGAAGCCTCGTGGACGACCTGGTGCAGAGAAGAGGAGAGAGTGGCGGAAAAGTCTCATTGGCTGTAGGGTGACAGGTGGACGTCCAATAATAATGTGTGGCAGGAATAGAAAGTGACAGGAAAATGTGATAGAGAAAAACAATAGGAGATAGGATATTGTAGTGGAGGTCGTCCTAGGAGAGAGGGAGATTTGAACAGAAGAATACTGAGCCTAATAGACCTTACAGCTTCAAAATACAGCTTACAGCTTCAAAATACAGCTTCAAAAACAATCTACTGGAATCTGGGACAGTAACATTGATTAGATTTTGGTTTTAGCCACAAACTTAAAAACAAGGAATTTGGCCCGAGAGACAGAGAGACTTCCAAATTATTGTCCTACTTCAGACCCTGTTCCCCCGGGTTATCTCTCTGGAACATTAAGTGCACAGATAGTTCATGAAAAAAAACAACAGCATTTTGTCAAGCCTGATCCCACACAAATACCCAGGATTCACAGGAAGAAAATTACTCGGCAAATATCAGATGCACCTGGGCTTTCTGCTAAATGAAATGAACAAATGATCCCAGTGAATTTAAGTAATCGCCTCTCACTGACTAAACATATTAAGTCCTCTTCAGTTCATGAAAAAGAAACAAATGACCAGAGAAGCATGTGAACCAATATTAATTTTCCACAATGGTATTTCATAATTGTCTGAGCTTTTCATTGAAAAATTACACAAGACATGCTTAAATGTATAAATGGTTCAGTAGTGAATAAAGAAAAACAGGGCATAACAAGAATGAAGATGAAGCTACCGGTGACGAGCCAGGTGGGCAGGCGGTGGTTAAGCTCCCGTTTGTGGTCTTGAAATGTGTCCTCTGTCATGACCTCAAAGTTGAGGATGAACATGATCACCACACCATCCTCGTTCTTCACTGGCACCACGTCCACCATACACAGGAAGCACTGACCTGTGGGGGCAGAGGGATAGATAAGGTTCAGTCAGACTGATTGTATTTGGAGGCGGCTTTTATCCAGTACTAAAGTGTATATGCTTTTAGAGTTGGGATTATAACCTCCAACCCTGGTCAGGTTATTGTAGGTAACAGCACAAGCATGGACAGCAGCATAACAACTTAGCTATGACACACAAGTTTATCATTGTTTTAACAATTGATGTGAATGTGAAATTCTGCATAATACATCTGTGCAGAAACAGTCACGTGCATTCTGAGTGGGCACAGACACAGCCATGCATGTCACATAGTGACTGTAAGCATGAATATGCCCTAATTACACAGGCCCACTTTCACTCGCACACATTTCATTCTCTCTCCTTATTAAATGTGCATCTGTGCTTAATCAGCTCTCACACACGCTTCCATACGAGGCCAGGCACGTTCGCTAATCTGCCACAAGTGCTAAAACAGCTAAGTAAGCGTGAAATTAGACAACATACGACAGTAAGCGGCCCGGAGTTTTGTACCAGGTCAACATGCCTGAATACACTGTACATATCAGCCAGACTAGAAGACAGGATGAGGTGCCACTCTGGTTTTGAAACTGGGTATTTGATCCTTCACATCAGCATCAAAATAAACTCATACACACACATAAGAAGCAGAAGCCCAATCTGGGAACACCTCAATTATTTGGATACACTACAAAGTGCCCTTGGAAACCTATAACTGAAGAGTTTATATCCCTCCTCTTTTACATTATAAAGCAGGAGATATTATGGATACCAAAACCTCCACAAAATGAATACTTGTCTCCTTTTTTAGTTAAATCAATAACCTGTGCACTCAAAACAAGTCAACAGTTACAAAATAACCAGAAATGCCCAATAGTGGAAATATTGAAACTGTCCTGAAGCATACAAGACAATATAAAAACATCAGTTACTATACGCAGATCTAGGTCATATAGACAATAAACTACAAGAGGATCTTGTTCCATGCGGAAAGTTATTTTCTTTAATGGTTTATTTAAATAGAGCATCATCTATGTGACACACAAATGAACAGTCAGCAAGTAGCTGTAATTTTACTCTAAAATATAAGAAATGTATTCAATATTGTCTCTGAAGTGCTCAGCAGCCAAGCTAGCCCCTTGCCCAAAACAGCTTTGATAAAAACAACCGGATTTCAAAATAAAGGCTTGTGCTGTTAATCTTTGTTTTAAGAATTTAAGAAAGCTTTGTGATTTGTCACAATAACATTTGTGTTAAGATTTGTTTCCTCAACACTTGGATGTGTTGGCTGCTGCTGAAAGTGGCCTACTGATATTAAATTGTTCCTCTCATATTTCCCAACATACCTTGCTTTGGCCCGTCCCGTCTCTTACCTGCACAGTGACAGTCAGTGACCAGCTCAACCAATGGCAGCTACGGTAGTTTTGGCAGTGTGGAGCTCTTACAATCTGCACGGTATATTTTACAACGGGATGTACAGTGCATCTACTGCATGCCTGCCTTACTCACCCACCCACCTACCCGCCCGCCTGTCATTCATCTCACATCACCAACAGAGAGTGGGCTGAAATCCGATTGGACAACAGCATAATCCCAACACAGGAGGGGGAAAAATATGAAACACTGGGAAAACTAAAGGATTACACCATCTGGCCATATCTAGCAGCATGTGTGTGTGTATGTGTGTGTGTTTGTTTGTATGCTTATGTGCACGTTTAGGTAGATGCCCAGTCTCATGTTCATTCATAAGCTAAAACAGAGCCATGATACTGTATTTGCTGTCTTTTTAATCATTGGCGTTGCTGCATCGTGTCCAAAGCTGCTTTACAGCACACTGTCCATACAGAGAGTTTTTTGTTGCTTTTATGACAAAACTTGTTCACAAAGAAGAATGAGAATGACAGAAACTAAAATTATTTCAAAGATTATAAAACATATATGGATCTGTCATAAAGTATCATTTATATACAGCTATTATGTGGGCTACATTTTTGCAAACCAGTGAAAGCATGAACATTAAAGTGAAATTATATTAATTTACGATAAAGAGCAGGTTTGTGCAACTACAAATTTATATAATATTATATATATATATATATATATAT
>CM076667.1:6598258-6611162 GCA_038496675.1 Rachycentron canadum
ATATATATATATATATATAATATATAATATTGATATATAAATTGAAGTGATATAACTTACAAGTCCTGGGGAAAAAATACTTATTTGCTTGTAGATTCTTGAGTAGTAGTTTCTGTGAAAGACTGGAAATAATAAAATACTTCATATTACTTTATCAAATGGATTAAATTGAATTTGTGGATTCCCTTACTGATTTTAATTACTGTCACATCAGCTTTTGTCAGAGACAGATTTCAAGCAGCAGCCCTCCCTCTAGAGGGCTGTCACTGTTGATCCCATGCTGCTCAGTGGAGCATGTTCTCTGACCTAGTGTATGTATTGATGGGAGGCTTTGTCTTGGTGACTGTCAGAAAACCAGCAGATGGACTGTAAAAGCAGAAAGCTATGAGTTTTTGTGTTTCTGTTGAAACCCTGAGCACAGTCATGTATGTTTGTGGATGACAGATGTGGTTTGTACAAACGCACTCATGTGCACGCATATACACAACCTACACTACAGGATTAAATATCGACACAAGAGGATCTAACTTGAGTTCACTGTTCTTAATACCAATACATTACAGGTATTTATTATCAGTTCTAACATTCACTGTCATGTTTGACTTCTCTGTCTCTTCTTTTATGTGTGTATGTGTGTTTACTTTAAATAGTCATACATGCATGAATGCATAGATTAGCACAGTTCACTGTCCAGTGTGCTTTACTGTACTAGTCATCATGGACACATGAACACACATCAGTGTACACAGTGGTTTATCTGAGTGCGTGTGTGTGTCCTGAATTTGGAAGAGTGGGGAAGTGGGCATTAAGCCTACATATTTTAGGCTCATCAGACCTATTTGTTGTTGACCATCCTACCATCTACCATCTACTATAGAAGATTTCCTCCGAGAGCATCTGAAATGAATTGAGCTCTGAGGTTATCAGGGCAATGCCATTTCATCTAAATGCTCCGCCTGGATGTATTCCAATTCAGCGTGTACCATCTGATAATCTGATTCAGTGTTGCTGATTTACAAAGCTCTGGGAGATTATCACAATGCGCTAAAACACATCCAAAAAAAGCACAGAGTGCAAACTGCTCATGGCGGACGAGTGATGGTGCAGTGACACAGTGTGCGCAGCTACATAGCCAAAAAAACTTACTCAAGTTAAAGGGATTCTTCTTTTAAGGCTTTTAATGACTGACCAATATATGAGGAAATACAAACTTAAAAATGTCTGTCTGTGTGGATACAACTGGTGAAGTGAGAAACTAAGCCTATGTATCAGTTGCCAGGCTGGATTGTTTGAGGGACTGGTACACTGAATGTAAAAATATTGAATTCTCTCTTTCAAATGAGTCTCTGTCAATCAGACTTTGAGAGTGTTGTTCACACAAAATTGAGACAATTGATCTAAATATTTAGTTTCAAGACAAGTTGAAATGTATTTGTCATCTAATCTATATGCACTATAAAGATAAAAGAACAAAACTTGGATGAAAAGAGACATTGAAACACTAATGGAGGGAGGAAAGAGGAAAGGAAGAGAGGTAAGAAAGACTAAATGAAATTCTGAGTATAGGTATCAGTGCTTAGGCTGAAATGGATCAGCAGCCAGTTTAGAAAGTGTTATCTACATTGGTATGAAGAAAACTGAATGAAGCCCACAGGAGACTGTATAGGAGACTGTTGCCTGATGGGTATAGAGGCATGAGGTGGGAAGGATTAGCTGCCCAAGAACATCTTTTTTCCAGCTTAGCAGGAGATGAGAGAGGATTGAAGAACAGTAAACAGAGATTTGGATGCCCCCAAGTAACCTGATGTCAGACCACACTTAACTCTGAAGCACAACGCTTCCTTCCAATGTCACAACTCTGCAAGAGGTCAAGGAGCATTTCTATATTCTTTTTAACCCTTTCAACCTGAGACAGATAATCAGGTGAACCAGCAGCTCTCTCACCAGTGTCTCCCCTGTCAGCCACAGGGCTTTACACAGTGTGTTGGATTAGAAGTTAGGATCATAACCTCTACTCAGGAACAAATGGATTAAAGGAAAACAGATTAGACTTCGATCAACCAGCTCCTCATTTCTGTTTAAGTAATCACAGGGGTGTGAGTTGTATATGAATTACAGAAGTGTATGAGTGTATGATGTTATATGAATGTTATATACCTACTATTTATATAGTGACAATAATCATTTTAATTATTTTAAAATAATTTAAAAGTAAATTTATTTTTTAATTATCCAGATTTTACCATAAGACAAGTTCAACAAGGACCAAAATACTCCATTAATACCATCTGGAGACTTTCCTGTAAAGCCATGTATCCACTCCTCCTAGTGGACAACGGTTGCCCTTACACATTTGTTGACAGGTAACAAGCAGTTTGTCAGTGGTGCAACAACACAGAATAAAAACTGTTCATTTTAGCGATTGAGTTATATGATCAAAAGTTTATATTCAGTGAGTGAATCCTACTTCACTGTTTTGTAAGAATATTTAAAAAAAAAAAAAAAAAAAAAAAAAAAACCCAGCAAGTCATTCTGTGGAGATAACACTTTCTGGAGAATATTGTACCAGCCACAATTTAATTTTTTTCAAACAACAAATTCACAAAAAGCTGTTTATTTTTCAGTGATAATCTCAATCCTCACAGTTACATGGCAGTTTTAGTATAAAGTATTTCCAGCTCTTAATAGTTTTCAAACTGTTGAAAACTATCAAAAGATAGCAACAATTTCATAAGCTGTTGGTGAAGAATATGGATTCATGTGGATTTATTCCGTCTGAATGTGTGCTGGTACATGAGGACAGCGATATCATATCTGAAATCCATTAGCTCATGGTTAGTGTCAATCACAGACAAAAGGACAGAGAACATGTCTGTGAGAGCTAGAGAGATGTAAGAGGATAAGGATGTGAGCTGCCTTTCTTCTCAGCTGCTCTGTTCTGTATCTCTCACACAAACACACACACACACACACACACACAGAAAACCCCCACACACAGTGACAAAGTGACAGAGGGGAATGGAAAAGGCAGAGAGTCTCATTCACAGCCACACTCCTCCACTCCATCACTCTGGCATGAAAAAAAAGAAAACTGAAAGAAGAAAAAGTTCAGATCTTCATTTCCACAGATCCGCTGAGACAGCTTTAAATATTCTACAGGCTGGCTGGCTGTGGGCCAGCTGGCGGAGTCTGTTATGTTCCTGGCTGTAATCAGAGGCAAAGAAACTGCTTAAATCCAACACGCTCAGGCAAAGATGACAACCACACACAACCATGCATAATTGCAGTGTCATTCATCAAAATAAAAAAAAACATGACGTACATAGTTTCATTAATTCTTAATGACAATACCTGAGCAAGAACTTGACTACTTCATACCTAGTGTGGCATCCTCACATGCACAGAATCTTCAAAGTCAGGGTTGAAGTGTTACGATGAACTGTGTAAATACTAAGAGTTGCATTGTATTTTCAAGAATCGTTGACAATTTGAATTGTGTTTGAAATTGCTCTTATTTCTCATTTATTTATAGATACGTTAATTTTGCTTTGTTTTTAAATAATTAAACCACATTATATTTGTATCTGTAAAACACTTTGGTCAACTGAAAGTGCCTTGTTAACATTTCATACAAATTTATACAAAGAGTCACAGGTGGAAAATCAAGAAAACAATTTCTGCCTTTTTGCAGAGTTATTTGTTTCATAGCTCATCGCTCTTAGCTAGTGACCAAAAATATACAATACTTCTTACAGTGTGATTATTGAGTCCAGTATAGAGGCCATTATTATTCCAGACCTTCAAAGAACACTTCAAACAGTGAACACACTGGGAATCAAAGTGGCCTGAGACTGCAAGAGAAGTACCACATCAACAGTTGAGATTTTGTCAGGCAGGGACTTTGTTGTATGTCATTCCCCTTTCTCTATAGCCACATTTCCTGTCTGCCTATAAACTATATACAACTATGCCAGGGTTAAAAATTGCCCAAAAAATATTTTCTTTTCAATGGCAAGTATGGTAGGAGGAGCCTGAGAGAAAGGTCAGTATCAAATCAAAAGCTTTTTTCAACACAGGGTGGAGGAGTGATCAGAAGTGGATGAATGATCACTGTAAATCACACGAGCATGGGAAGACAAAGCACCCTGCGGTTGTGTGTTGCTGTGATGTGAAGAGATTTACTTAAAAGCTTCAGGCTATAGAGGCGATGGAAATGCAACATCAAAGCCATGAAGTCATGCCAGCTCCAAACATGCCAATTTATGGACATCTTTGACCTCCCTGGAAACGAGCATTCGAAAAGGGAATTCCCCCTCTGAGGTGTAGAATAATTCATCTGGTTTCATCGGTCACATTAACAAACCTCAACCAATGTTGCATTGCATCATTCTCACAGGGAAACCCCCACAGCCATAACAACTGCTGGCCCACTGATACAGTAACTTTCTGAAGTCAACTGCTTGAGTGCAGAGGGACAGTCAGCTACGTAAGCTCTGCTTGCTTTAGAAATGCACCTGTGCATCTTTACCTGTGTATTAATCACAACGCAGGCACAAGCAGGATACCACTGACCAGGATTGTTTTAACTTGCATATTATTTGCTCTGCCTAAATGGTTACTGCCAATTATAATACCGACTCAAGGACAACTGTCGTATAGGAGAGGACATTAAAGTGGTAAATGAAATATACAAAGGATAAATATCATCCGTGGAACAGTGGTTAGTGGCAAGTGGTTAAAATCTAAAAACTCAGCACTCAAAGTTTCCAAGATGTGATACCAGTAATGTGGCTTTACTCTGGAATCTGACTGGACAATGACAGAGTCCTGTCAGAGGTCTGATCCATTACCTTCATCTCTACCACAGGTGCTGAATGGGGTAGTAGATTTTAAAGATGGAGAACAGTACGGGATTTTCCATAACCCAGGTGTGTTTAATTATGTTTGATGATGCTGTAGAAAATACTAGTAAAATGTTCTGCATGTGTATGCAAAACCATTAACATACTCATTTGAACCCATAGGAGGGTCCTGGGGCTTTTAATGAGTTTTTAGTCTGCATGCTTGAATCTTCTTGAATCTCTGAAAACCAGTCATACATAACCACTAGGTGGCAGGGCACAACAACCTTTGTCTTGTAGATATAATATGCATAGTGGCAAATGCAACTAGGCACACACACGCACTGGTGTGGTCTGACTGTTACCTTCAGACACAGAGAGACATGGAATTAATCTGGCTACGCTACACCACAGCACGAAGCCTCACAGGTGTGTTTTTCTGAGGGCTGGGCAGAGGCCTACGGATGACAGATGAAAAAATAAATGCATGTGTATGTGAGCTTGTGCACATGGTATTTACCCCTGTGTGTGAATGTCATACAGACTGGTAATATTGGTGTTGTAACCCACCATCCCTCTGATCTTGGCCACCAGCTGTCCTCTGATAAGTGATGTAATTACTCAATCTTTCAGCACTGATTACACGCACACACACAAGCACAGCAACGCCTTGTGGTTGACCTCTGCACTTTTTTCTAGATTGTTTTGGGATGAGAACTAGTGGACAAACTACTCCAGACAACAATTCATCAGCCTCCCTCACCTGTAATAGAGACAAATAACCAATTGGTTATGTGTTTACGCGGCAAAGTGGAAGTTGGATCATCGTAATTGATTGCCTGTGTGTGTGTCTGTTTGTATGTGATTGCCTGTTAGCTTTGAGTGTGTAGCTGCTATGTATCAAATGAGTGTGTATGTATTTATGTTACGCATGATACAATGAGTGACTCATTCTGCCCCCTGTTGGCAGGAAATGAGAAACGATGCAGTGATGCAGCGGAGCAATGTGTGTGATTGATGTAGCTGAGCTGATGGGTGCAGGGTGGCTGGGAAGTTGACAAAGCTCCAGACTGCATGTGGGATCAATTACACCAGCTGTCCATCCCAGAGGGCACCTGCTTAGGATAAAGGATGAGGTGTGCAGGTGGTGAGTGGAGCCCTACACTTGGTTTGTTCTGTGGACTCTAACCAGGTCTAAAAACCTTTAGGTGGACGAGTGGATTCGCAAAAATTCATCCTGGATTTTGGGGTTGTTATACTCATTAACCAGCTCATTGCTCTCAGAGATCAATAATTCACCACAGTCTGTCTTTGGATTACTATATTTTATCTATTCCAGACAAAGTTCCAGCCAGTTAGTGATTTCTCTTGCCTGATATTGGTGACTAATTTGATGGGTATGCAACCATGAGAATGAAGTTGAATAGGTGCGCATTAATAGGAGACAGGTTTTTCTCTTTTTTGAGATGCTGATAAAATGTAAGTATTCTCTATTGTGATGGATAACTGCACTCACTGTCAAATTGGTATTTGTGTCTTAGAAATACTGGCTGATGCGTCCAAATATCATAGCGCCAAATTGTCTTTTACTATTAATTTAATGGAAAAAGGAGTAAATAGTTATATATAACTTATGAACTTGCCAAGATCAATCTTATGTGATTCTGTCTCTCTCTGAAAACCTCTCATTTGCTCTCTACTACTTACAATTGGGAGTATTTCCATAGTCTTCATTAAGTCCTCCCCTCCACATTCTTGAGGAGTAAGAGAATGGTTTAGAAAGATCAGGGTAGGTCCTGTGTATTAACGCTCAAACTTGACCACTACAGATCAATAAAAAGAGAAGATTAAGAATGGTCAGAGGTTCACAGAATTGTGCTGCATTATACTGATAAATGTTTGCAATACTCACATCGATATCTTAAAAAAGAAAAACTAATATCAGCCTCAGAAAACCATTATTGGTTCAACTATATAATATGTTAAGGTGCAATTATTATGATGAAGATGAGTTTATAAAACCGCATACAAAGACACTGACTAACATACACATGCACAAAAGTGTGTAACTGTGACCCCAGAGTTTGGTGTGTGAGTGACTTCAGGCTTCTTTACTGTATGAGACAGACTGATAAGCCACCTGTGAAGGATCAGTGGCCAACCTGTCTAAATGTCTCTACAGGTGACACTGTGTGAGACTGTGGTGTCAAACACACAGCATAGTCGACTGGATGTCTCGTTCACACCACCCTGCTCGCGTCACACACACTGCTATTAACAAATTACATGTCAGCTTTGGAGCACAGCCACGCAAACCTAGTCAAATGGAGTACAGCATACTCGTCAATTGAAAAAACGCACATGTCACCACCTGATACCCACACATTTAGAGGTATGGGTCACACGCCACAAATGTCTATGTATGTGTACACAGCCAGACACATGGGTTCACGCAGATTACATGTCAGGAGGGTTTCAAAGCACCAGAGCTGCATACTATATAGACAAAAAAGGTCAGGAGACATTGATACGCTAAGGTCCATCCAGGCAAAGCTCGCATAAATTAACCCATAGTTCAATTAGATTTTCCTTCTGCTGACATAAGACATAAAACAAAAACAGGAGGAAGGATATTTTCACCTCTCTTCATTTCCAATTTTTACTTTGTGTCACGGTTGGCAGATTTTAGAAAGTGAGATAACGTTAAAAGTATGTTTTGTGTGTAATATCTACTTCTCAGATGTTCAACATTTCAGAAGGAAAATTCACGCACCACAGGATCTGCCTGGATGTCTGAGGATATTATTCTGTAACAATCTTTTTAATTACATCATTAGAAGATCCCTGTTACTCTTCTATAACCACTGTCATTCCACCTGCACGCACATTAAAATTTGTGAAATGAGATACGCATCTGACTGCCCACAAGATGCTTGAAACTACTCACTGATACTGGAGTCAGAATAACAAAGCCAAACATAGTCCTGATCCTCAGTTTGAAACCTGGGGAAGCTCGACCTTCCAGGACATGCCAAACACATGAAAATAAATCATTTATAAACATCTGGAAACACCCTCAGGACAGGATTTAGTTTGACATGGTGGGTTAATTAAAGCTCCATCCACGTCTAAGAGCTTTGCAAATGTGGATTCGCTCAGGAAGAGCTCATTACCAGAGAACTCGCTGATGTTACTATTCTCTGGGTGAATCTCTTCAATCAAAACGACTCTGGAAGTGAAAAGGACCTATTTCACATAAGCTGTCTACAATTTTCGTCTTCCCTTTTTGATGTGTTGCATTGATTTAGCGGCATGTATGTATGTAGCATTTGTAAAGTGTTTGCACACAATGAGCACTTTGAGGAGAAAAAGTAGCACAACTCCTTTACAGCATAAATGATTTAACACATTGCCCTGAAGGTAAGGATTTCAGCCCCAAGATGCAATATACGGTGTGTTTCCAGTTCACTTAAAGCTCCTATGTGTCAGATTCAAAAATGTATCAAGAACTCCACTGCGGTTGATTGCAATGCACACCACATTACAGTCAGTGATGACAAAAAGCCCACATTATGGTTTAGTATTTAGTCATTTTCATGCTGTCATAAATATCACTCCATTTGCAAAAGTATGGCTAAGATATCTACACTCTAATTAACACCAAATGTATCAAGGAAAGCATGATTTTTTAAAATTTTTTATTAGACTGCAGAACATACTAATTAATATATTAATAATGTCAACTTGACTTCCCTTTCCACACAAATAAATACCCGGTCATTGACACACTTGACTTTCTAATGACTTATCTAGAAGAATGTTGTGCCAGAATTAAAAAAACTAAAAGTGCCAAGAAAAGATTGAAATAACAGATATCAGTGCTTAATGTGGTGGCCAAGTGGACACAGTGGTACAAGGATGTAGAATCAAGGGTAGACCCAAAGACATGTTTTCACACCCAAAATATATTTACTTATATAGTTAATAAACAACCAGGTAGCCTACAGTATTGTGTGAAGATAAACAAGAAACATTATGTTACATTATATTTTACTACATAAGGAGAAACTAATTGATGATAATGATTTTATCCTCTCCCATGGCATCCCTTTAGATGGCAAAGTCAGTCTGTAAGCCACTTCATATGTTTTCCAACTCTATGGTAGCAAGATGTCTTAAACTATAAATAGTGACCTGCTGTTTAGTATCGACACTTGTGACCTTTCTAGACACCTTATCAGGTGGAAGCCTCACTCACATTTTGGTACCACTATATGAAACTTGCTGTTGATATTGATCATAATGTAAATATTAGTAGATTGTGAAATCTACGCAAAAGTCATCTGCAACAATATTGATAATAAATTCATCATTTAAGTCATTTAAATTGAAACTATTTCGTCAATATTTGTTTTTATTTTGAGAGTAAATTGGATGTTTAGTCCACAACCTTCCAATGTTTTATTGACCAAACAATTTATTGATTAACATAAACTGAATAATGAAACCCAAATACTTCCAAAGATAAACCATGCCGAATGAGGCAGGCGATGAAATGAGGGTGAAAAAAAAGTGACGAAAGTTACACCTCTGCAGTTATTTAACATTTTGATGATTCCCATCCTCCTCTGTCCCAGTCTGCCGGACATTCCTGCTCTCTCATTGTTTACAATAAAAACTTCAGCGGATGAACCTCCGACAGTCCAGTAGGGATAAAGAGGAGTTTCTGACCATTTCTACTTGACCAAAGCAGCTCACAGCTGGAGTTGTTATTCAGCATCGAACACACAGATCAGAGAGGAACAAGATATCAGCGCTCACAGGCAAAGCTCTGGCAGGGCTTAGGTGTCGGGAATAGTGCCAGGTCAGTGGAGGTTATATGAATAAGGGAATCAGGTTTATTTGAATGGAAAATTCTGTGGTTGCGTGTCATTTTCATGGTCCTTGAAAAAGGCCAGAACTCACGATGGGCAGATGGCAGGCATGGCCCAAGGGTTTACATAAAATCAAGCAAACAATTATACAGAATGTCTATGGCTAAAATAAATGAATGTAAGCCTACTATATCTTGTATTTAAGAATTAACATACAGATCTACTTTTGTATAACTTGTAATCTCCATCTCCCTTGGTGTGTTGCTCTCTATCTTGCTCCCACTCCCTCCCTCCCTCTCTCTTAAATGTGGTTATATAAGATCTCAAGACTTCTAAGCAGTATAGGCTGCTGAGGAGAGACAGCAACAGAACACATGTGTGTTTCAATCTTTCCTGAGCCTCAGCAGAGTAGGAGAAAGTTACCACTCCTCCAACCACCTGCAAAAGCTGTGCTAATTTCCTGGAGGAGTTTGAAGCTTGCAAATGCAACACACGTCCACTGCTGTTTGCCGTTCTCCTTTAACAGCCGGTCTCTTCAAAACACAATCTGTAATTGTCTCCTCTGTATGGAGCCAAGCCACTTTGAAACACAGTGCGTAATTGTCGGGCTGATGCTAGAAGGTTTTGGCTAAGCAGCAAGATAAGTGTTTTTGGCAAGCTGGCAACAAAGCTCATTAACTTTAATGAGCCAATCGTCTGCATTAGAAAGAGAGGAAGAGGATCAAGGAGTAAAGAGAGAAAGTTGAGTGAGAAGGTAAAAAAATAATGGAAGTAAATAAAAATGCTGAATTAGACTTAAAGGAGCGTATGTGTGGAGGATAGGGAAAAATCAGCTGTGGTAATAAGATGACACGGGGCCTTTAAAAACACTGGTGACAATAGAAAAGCAAAGAAGTGGCCATGATATCATCATCATCATCCTTTTATTTAATTAAGTATGATGGGACCATTCAACAAATACCACCTGCTCTTTAATTTAAAGGGACAGCTTCATAAACTATGGGAACTTGTTTCCTTGGTAACAAAGGTTGAAAGACTGTCTCAAAGGTAGAGAGAGTTAGACAGGAAAAACAGGGAGCAGAGACTACTGTCAAGGTTTGAAGGGTACGAGATCCGTGGAACGTAGTGTTACAGTGCTGCTGACATGTAAGAGCAGTGTGTGTGTTTGTGTGCGTGATACTTTATTGCTGACTGTCAACAGCTGCCGGTTTATAGGCTGTGTGATAGAAGCCAGAGTGTAAAAGAGAGCCTCTGCTGCAGCTGTTACCTTCTGCAGACATAGACAGACACAAACACACACCACCATCACACCCACATCCATCCTCTTAGTCTTGGATCTTTTTCATTTTATTCTTTCTCTTCCTGTGGCTTCATCTACTTTTCTCCTCCCCTTCCCTAATCTCCTCCTCCATCTGCGGCCAGAGGTAAAGGTAACTTGAGTGATGTGTAACCTGCCAGTTATCCAGCTTTGCTCACTTTGACATGTACAGTGCTCTCAGTGAAGACTTGCTGGCGAGCAGGGGAACTTTAATTTGGAGGGCCCGGTTGCAGTGGCAAGGCAATACATCAGAGCCAGGCCTGATGAAAGCCAAGCAGCAAGGACCTGTTTTAGTTTATACAGTACACACACACAGTCTGCAACATGGGCTCATAAACACAAACACACTGAAACTGTCCCATTACCTCACTGTTCCAACACAATCCAACACAACACATTCACTGTTTCTCAATCACAAATATTCCCAGAAATTCACTATCTTTGAACAGCGAAATTAAAGCTAACAGCAGGGACTTGTTCTTGTTTATATAGTATACACACATACACACAAAACATTTTATATAGTAGTATAAAGTGCTTTAAAGATAAATAAACAAAAATAAGCCTGTGTTAAATGATTTTTGGCCACTTTCGGACAACCTTGTACGCATGGGTGATAGTTCACTATGAATGATCCCTTTTAACATGCACAAAGTTAAAATTTTGGTTTAAAAGGTCAAGTAAAAACACAAGAAAAGCGACTATACAAAACGATTGGTAGATGGGTAGTTACTCGGGTATACTATGTGGAGACAGGCCATGAGGGATTTGTATTTGTAAGTACTGAATAAAATCCTATTAGAAATGTTCCTCTTTCTCTGTCACATACACATCTATATGCCTGCATCAGTGTTTAATAAAGAAAACATACCTGAAAGTGGTTTATGTATATGTGTAATGAACAAACCAATCCATAATTGGCCTCAATGATCCACAAACCATATCCTTGCTGTGTGGCTCATTAGTCTGATGAATATGATTGTTATTCTAATCAATAACTGGTTACCTAATGAGTCAGCAAACCAAGCATGGAAACACAATGCCATGAACAAATAAACTACAATACAAAAACACAGCTGGAGCTTTTCTGCACACACATATGAAGTTATTTTTTAGTTAGTTTTTTTGGAGAGTTAATCCATATGAGACAGAATCAGACCACAATGTAGAAACTGCATAATCATAACATGAACTGACCTGAATATAGCAACAATCTAAAAATACTAAACGTTTTTGGATGTATAGATTAGAATTATTTGCATGAAATCCTGCAGTAGCTCTACATACATATCTAGATATCTGATGCTTCTTCCTCCTCAAAACCCCCAATTGGCTCAAGGTTTTAGTGTGCGGACACTGTTTACATTGTGCTTAATATCACCTTTCTATTCTCAGTGCCTCTAAACCAGCCAGCAGCTGAGCCAGATTACACTGAAGCACATATGTGATTTAACACGAGTTTCTGTGAGCTCAAGCAGCAGCCAGAAAAAGCCACAGGCAGTGTGTGTGTGTGTGTGTGTGTGTGTGTATACAGTAAGTGTGTGTTTGTGAGAGGAAGTGCTGATGAAGAAGAGACAGAGAGCTATAGCTGAAGGAGAGCTTGTGAGTGAGTTTGGGGGTGAGTGGATGGGTTACTGAGTGTGTGAGTAAGTGTGTGTATGTGTGACACAGAGAGCGAATGGAAGTGTCAGTGAATTAGCTATTGAATGTGTACGTGTGAGATACAGAGAGAGAGAGGGGGGAGGACAGCCTGCCACTGAGTGTGTGAGAGTGAGTGATTGACTCGGTGAGTGAGAGGAAGATGGAGGCAGAGGACATGACAGGATCAGCAGAAGAAAGAGTGTGTGTGTGTGTGTGTGTGGGAGGGTGGG
>CM076667.1:6611547-6627083 GCA_038496675.1 Rachycentron canadum
GGGGGGTGTGGGGGGGGGGGGGGGGGTAAAGGGTTCTGTAAAGCATTCATCTTTGTAGGTCATTCATCAGTCTACAGACAGGACACTGGCCAACTACATGCTGGATAATGTGCTTTGCATAATGGCTACCAACAGTAAAGGATATCACTATACACTATGCACACACACTCAAACACAAACACACTGCAACCCAATACAGCAAGGCTTAAATATTTAAGAAAGGCTCCTGCTGGGCTGTTTGGACAGGGGTACTCAGTATGTGTGTGTTTGTTATATTTGTGTGTGTTGTGGATGTGACACAAATGTTTCCAGCCCAGGCCATGTGGAAAATTGCCTCCCCTCACTTGAGTTGTGCGCACACACACAAAATGTTCTTGTAGTTTGCTGTCACCATCTTTGAGTACAGAATGGTATGAAGCTTTAAAGTGTCGTACAAGAACAAAAGATGATTGAATGACTGGTTTAGGATAAGTGTGTATATATATATGAAAATATACCAGACTGATTCTATCATCAGTACAGTCATTTAAACTTTAACATATTGACCACTAATGTAATATCACATCACAAATGCATATCACTCATCAAAACAGAATATAGTATTATAGTAACAGGTATGGCACTCCATGGTACACTCCTATGTACTGTATGTGTTTCCAGCATGTATTTATGCTTCAGTTATTATTATCTACTGAGAAAGCCATCATCTCTTAGATTTACCACAGACAAAATCTGACCTGCATCAACTGGGATTTGAGGGCCTTTATTATTTCCCATGGGGAATGGGGTGATGCGGGCTGCATTCATTTCTCCCTTTTTCTTTTGGCTTTGAAAGGAGAGATAAAAAAAAAAAAAAAGCTTCAACTATGGGCAACAAAGGCATTAACATTAACCTGCCTTTTGTTCTACAATTCAAGGATTAAACTGGCTAATTAAAACATTTAAAAGAAACAAAACAATAATAAAATATAAAGCAAAATAAAAAGCTATGTCGCCATGCTGGTTGCTCATTCATCCCCAGCATGTGTATTGACATACAGTAACATTGGGGTTAGAATGTAATATAGGAACCTCAGCCTTTTGAGAACCCAGTTCTTCTTGGCTCTTTTTGACGGCACTATTGTGAGGCCGACAGTCCTCTGCCATGTTACAGTCGACTCCCTTACTTCCAGTTTCCTTAATCACCTCAGCCCTTTCTCCCCAGTCATTTGTCAGTTTGTCTGGTGTTTCTCTGTCTTCCTGTTATCTCTACCTGCTTGTCTTTCTGCTTGCCTGGTCAACTGACCTGCCTGTCCATCCACCCATTTTCTTTTTTAAAGCTGTATATTGTATCATCCAGTCTTTTTAGTCTGTTTTTGGGTCATCCAAAGTGTAATGGTTACATGATGTTAGTGCTCACAGAAGTGGATCAGTAAACTAAATAATGTCTTAATGTCAGTAACATTTACATAAAACTGTGCCTAATTTTATAACATTCTTCAATGTTATTGAGAAAAGCATTCAAAATCAGAAGTATACAAAAGAATACTGACTTCCCACAATTAGAGTTGCACTCTATCTAACTTAAAGCTACGGCTTTAGTACAAGAGGTGACGGATGTGTAAGGGCAGAATGAAGGGTGAGCGAAGGCAGCAAAAATGGATTGAAAAAGGACAGGTCAAAGGGCAAGGGAGAGGGATTAGAGGGGAAGATAGAGTTAGACAGGGGACAGCTATTTCAGGATTTTGTAGAGGAGGACAGGAGTGACCTTTCATTACTGTTTTTTGGGTCGGGGGAACCTTTGATGTCAGAATACTTCTTACACACAGTTAGACAAGGGTACAAGAAGACAAACGATTATACAAGCGTTTTGATTAGAGCAATGGTTCTATATAGAAAAGTAAGGGTTCAGTGGGACATGTGTAAAAGGGTCAGTCAACTTCTCATGAAGCTGATTTGTTGCATTTTATGGAGGATATCTATAGTAAAAACAAGGAACACAGAAGCTTTTTGTTCTTTTTCATAATAGCACATAGAAAATTTGAAATTGAGAATAGAGTGGAAACTGTGTGAACAGTGAAACAAGCTGAGAAAGTGTTAGTGGCAGCTCAACTCCCAGCCCCTCTAAGATGTCCTGTGTCCTGACTTTTAATGTGAAACTGCTTTATTCAATGATTTCCTGTTATTGTAACCAGGTCGTTTTATTTTGAAAAAACAAATGATGAAATGTCTTTGGATAATTCAGCTGGTAAAAACCTCCTGAATGACTTAAGTGATCCTAACAAAGAAGCTGATGGCAATGATAGAAATGGTGGTGAAGACAACAACATCATTACATTCCATCTTCCACTATCGTTGTCGAATTATCAATGTTTGCTGTACTGTCCTAGTCTTGAACTCTAGTTAAAATAGGAGAGCAACTGCATTATTTGAAAGAGTAGCGGGTCATTCTGCTGTATTGTAAATGTAAGGTGTTGTATGACTCAGTTGCTCACTGAAGTGACATGACATAACTCACAGTTATATAACAGTTATCCCAAACAGTGCTGATGGCACAGAGTGGGATGATGAAGAGTTAAGCAGTCAGACCTGCAACAGCTTCGTAGAAGTATATGGTCCAGAGGAGGAGGGAATGTTTTTTAATGCATTTTTCTCTTTTCACAGTTTGTAGAGCTTTCCTTTGCTCCAAAGTAAACATGTCTTACTTGGTAGCACTACATTAAAGAGAAATAATGGTAGAACAGGCTTTAATGAAGCAGCCCTCTTACATGTTCATCTAAGCTAGAAGGATCTACATGCATTCATCTTCACGGGAAGAACAGAGGAAATTTCTCTTGTCCATGTTTATTTTCAGTTATCCCCCTCACTTCAGGTTAGCCTGCTAGCACTAATTACAGAGCTGGCAAGCTACTGTCAAACTGTGTGTTGCAAAGCCACAAGAATGACACTCACTCTGCCACTTGAGTATTTACTTTCTCCGTTGTGAACACTACTCACAGTTTAAATGGGAGCTTTTATTATCAAGCAGTGTTTTAAAGTTTATGGTGATAAATATGGGCTCTGTCAACCAGTGAAACTGGACTACAATGGACTATCTCTGAGTACCTGATGACAGCTCTGCAGTGCATGACCTCACACACACAGATGCAAAAACACACAGGCAACAGGGCCTCACCTGGCAACTGCACTTCCAATAGTAGTAGTACGAGAAAACTAATACAAAATAAAAGCTGCACTAAACATGAAACCTGCACCTTTAGAGTTCAAAGTAAATTCTAAAACACAAACCTGTATAGGACATTATACAGTACAGACATAGAGTGCATCAGAAAGTCTTTAGACCCCATCACTTTTCATAACATAAAACAGCTTAAATAAATGTTTCGGAAGATGTTGCATTTTTAGTATCCAGTACATAGTTTCATATGTATTGATATAAACATATTTTTTATATATACTCAGCGATTCAACCAAGAGCCAAAAGCAATGTGACACACAAACAACAGTCCAGGTGCATGTTATGTTGCTCAGCAGTTTTAGCAGGATAATAGATGGTTCTGCCAGTTAATTCACATCTCAGAGGAGAACACATCACAAACACAGTACACAGTGAAATACCCTGGGAGTATGAACGAACACACACACACACACACACACACACACACACACACCATTACCTCATTGTTGGTAAAATCCAACACAACACGTTCATTGTCTCTGACCATGGAAATTACTATGGCCTATCTGTCAGTGATAAATCACAAATATTCCCAGATATTCATCTTTGAACAATGTAATTAAAGTAGCCAGTAATTCAACTTGCTCTTTTCACTGGACTAAAAAGTATGAATAAAATCTGATTTATCCACGAGTCTCCTGCATTTTTAAAAACTTTTTTAATGGGTCGACTGGGGCAGTGAAACAAGATCCACATGTCAGGACATGAAGCCTTTTGGAGCATAATAATCCTCTGAATAAAAAATTTGAACTAATGAAAGAAAAATTATTATAATAATTATCATTTTAATAATCACATTTTGTGATGTGAATGTTTAAAGGACCAGTAAGGATTTGGGGGGTCCATAGGCCAAAATATATATTATATTTATAATGTCTTCATTCATGTATAATCACCAGACACAAACATTTTTTTGTTTTTTGTCATCTTAGAATGAGCACGTCATAGGTCTATATGTTTTTATAGGAGTTTGCAACAGACAAATCAAACACCTGCTCAGGAGGTGCATTTGCCACTAAATTCTTCAAACCTGTTCCTTTAATTCAGAATTTCATTAATTTAGACAAAAAAATTGCACCATTGTGGGTAACATAATTTGTACAACCCCGACACGTGCCACTGCCACAGAGCCATCTCAGCACTTCAACTGGCAGGTGGTAATGAACAAACAACAGGTGTTTGAAGTTCAACGAAAAGCAGCAGGCGGTGATACGCGTTACTGGCACTGTGCCATATTAGACAATATGATGAGAGACTGAATAAGCACTGTTCTCCATGTTTTTTTCTCCCTCCATCCATTCTGCTTTTTTCTAATCTAGAAAGACTTATTGCATCTCGTTAGTGCTAACGAGCTCTAGGATGGCTGCTTTCAGAAGCTTAATGGCGATAGGGGTAGAGATGGGTGACCTGACCTGACTGTTCTCAGATATTCCATTCTACTCCACACGCACCCAGCCAGGAATTATCCAGTACCACTTAATGTCCCCTTAAAGCATTTATTCCCAGTTATTTCTTTGCCAGGGGAGATGTTTAGCTCACGGTGGTGCACATAGAGTCCTACTGCTATTACTGTGTGGTTTTAACATTTCAACGCAGGCACTGACCCTTGTAAAACACAGTGAGCCCTGAGTACTCTGAGGCTTGATGGGGTCATCATTAATCTACTGGAGAGAAAGAGATGATGATGGCAGTGGGAGGGCATCTATCTTACATTGCTATGGGAAGGGGCTTGAACCCCAACAAAAGACAAGGCCATTAGGAGGTGAGCAGGCTTGACGTCTTCATGAATCTCGGGTCCATAGCAATTAAGCAGTTATTACAATGTCAATGATTGTGCTACAGGCTATCACACTCACTGTCCCTAGATATATGCAGAGGCAGCAATTTGATCTGAGCAATTAGAAGCTGATAGCAATGGTAAGATGAAGTGCGACTGCACTCCTGCTCCTCTTGTCCCATTTTTATTCTGCTCAGCCCCTCCCTCTCTAGGGCATAGCCATCAGTTTCACTCCTCTTCCTGTTTAGACTCTTCTCTCCCTAGCCCCTCAGTCTTGTCTCATCAACTCTCTTTGTCTTTGTCCCTGCTTCTCTCTGTCAAGTGTATTTGCATAGGACAATTTAAAAGTGATATTACATCTATTCTATGCCTCGAAAAGTGTGACTGTTTCTCATTCAGTAACTATCTTCTCCTCTGTACAGCTTTCCATCTCTCATTCACTGTCTTTGTAAATAATGTGACTGTTGTGTCCTGAAGGCTGGTATTAACTTAGACAAACAATAGATTTGAAGTATTAGATGTGGACAAAATAATGGAAACACCTCAGAGTATATAAATGTTATCAGCAGATTAAGGTAAAGAGCTGAATTTTGTCTCCAGAAGAGCATTAGGACTACTTAGAGCTTTATCTAACTCATCATACTACAATCATGATACAACAATAATCAAGACCCTGTATGCTAGCATTTCTAGCAGGAGTACCATCCTCCCTGAGGGCAGATAAAATCACAGGGACTTTGAAAAGGGGATGTTGAGCACGGGTATTTGTTTAAGGCAAGTTTCAACCAAAGATTCATGATGAGATATGTAGGAACTTGCTACATACAAAAGAATATGGTCTGCAATTCAACATTTAAAAGACTTGATGAGATGGTGTGTTATTTCCATAGCAACAGTTCTTGACTTCAGTATTTTTGTCTCCAGCTCCATGCTGCCTTCATGGGAACAGGACATCAGCATATCATTTATAAAATTTCACCAACATTTACTATGTCAACTTGGAAAATAGACACTCCCGTCCTTGGTATTAGTTTCTTCCTCTTGAAAGAACTCAGCTCTACCAAAGGCACACAGGAAATGCCATGTTACATGACAGATATTCTGCTGTCATACTTCCTGTGAAAGCAGGTTAGTATCAGGCATCCAGCCACAGTCTATAACAATTTTGAATTTAACTGGCTTTGTTGGCAGGACTGCATAAGTTGTAATGTTGCCAAAGCAAATGTAGAATCATAACAAATACCAGTCACAGCAGCATCATAAGAAGGCTTGATTCCAGCTGCAACTGCTCTCTGCAGCTTTATTAGATGTTTCATCTAGTTGTGAACGTCTAAAAGGCAAATGGAAAAACCCAAAACATGAGACATCTACCAGGATTAATTTCCTGTAATAGCCCAAAACAATATCAGGCCAAACTTCAAAATTCTACTAAATGCATTTGACCCTATTTATGCTGTGTAATATATTTGACATATGTGACCTTTTTACTTTTTGAATGAAGAATGTAATATTACTATAATTGTGGTTGTTTTCTGTTGGATGAATTATAATAATTCTTCTTGTTTGGTATTTCTGAGTGAACAATACTCAATGTCACATTTTTAACCATTACATTCATATTTTTATTCGTATGGCGTTTTTACTTCCTGAAAAACTGATAATTATATTGTAGCTGTCCAAATAAATCAATTTTTTTTATTTCTCATTCATTGATATACTTTTTTCGCCACTGCTGTGTGATGAACACAGGATGCATCAATGTTAGATCTTTGTCATCCTACAGCTCCTGTTTCCTATTGTGTTGCAGAATAAATGCTACCTTAAACTACTTCCACATTTAGTGTCACACACATGTACACTGTACTAAAGCCACAGCTGATTACATCACCTGTACCTTAATATTATATTCTGTTGACATGGCCCTTCAGTCAAATCACCCCTGAACGAGTATTTTCTAAAGGGATAGTTCTAAGAGGTCTATTATTATAATGGTAAAAACGTGCAACCCCAAAAACTGGCAAATGTGAACATGAACAGACCTATCAGGCTCTCAGTTACGTGACTTAAGAAGGAAAAGAAAACAGCTGATGTTCTAACAAGTAACATTATAACCAAAGTCATATTATTGAACTTGTGGAAAGTGGAAATGTGCAGATTTTCTCATGAATTAGCTGTGGAAACAGGGTGAATCAGGATAAGCCTGTGTGTCCACAACAATCTTTTTTGAAAGGCCGCCAAGGCTGCAATTCATTGCCAGCATATTTCTCTTCCCCATACCTATTCTGGGTTCTGACATAAAACCCACTGATGTAGACTTATTACATTGCACATCCTTCAGAAACCCTGCACAGGGGGCACAAGAAAGCTTTGCATCACAGACAGCAGTGCTGAAAGGTGCAATAGTTAAAGGCTCACTGAGGCTGTATAGCATAAGTTGATGCGTTTCCAGTTCAGATGCTTGATGGTTGGATTAGTCCGATCTAGTCAGGACTGGCCCTGACCTCTAAGGCCTCAGTTACTTAGATTAATAAAAGACAGAGCTCATCAACCTGCTTGACTGGGCTGGTCCAATTCTGTCATTTGGCCTGTCTCTTACCAGGAACCTGATCCATGGTGGGAGATAGAGTGACAACTGGGGGAGCTACCACCCCCTCCCATCAATCCTTGCTCCTTCCTCCTCCCTCTATTCTTATTATGTACTGCCTCCCTCGAATATTTGTCCTTTTTTCTGACTAGTTCCCTCTTCCCTCTCCAACATCCTCTACTATCGGTTTATCTTTTAACATTTCCAAAGATCTCTCCACTCTGTCTTGCATACGTCTGCTGGCTTTCTACCTCTCTCTCAACTCTTCCTTCCGTTTAATTTAGTCCCACTACTTCTTCCTTCCTCCTTTTTTATTCTTTAACCACCAACTTCCTGTCTCTTCTTGATTAGTAGATTTTAACATGAACTTTCTTTTCGTATTCTTTGAATTCACTGCTTTTATTGTAAATGACTGAGAAGAACCTGAAATTTTTAATTATTCCCTGCATCCTATATGGTATCAGACATTTCATTTCAAAGGAGGCAATAAAAAAATACATTTCCAGTCCCAGCTTTGTGAAAAGCAGTTTTACAATGTCAACCTCTCATAGGTGACTCAGACATGTTGAGAGCAATAAGGGTCTTGTCTGAAACAGCTCAAGTGCTGAAGTCCCACTTCATGTAAATGTCCCACAAGCTCTACATGACTATGTAAGATACTGAGATCTCAAGTGCAATAAAACATATCTGACATGCAATGACTGTCCAACTTATAGACTTCAATATAGCTTGTGGTGAGCATGTAGACCTGCTGTCGCAACAGCACAGCCACATAACTTTTGTGTTAATTTGTTTATGTGCATAAAGATGCTGACTTGTGTCTGGACTTTGAAATAATATATTTAGAAAAATAAGTCAGTTTCAGGTCTAGTACATGTCATCAAGTGCCCCTGCACTGGATGTAAGATGATGACCTTCCATCAACTGCCACCAGTGACTGGGAATCTCTACCCTGCTTCAAGCCACTTTACAAGACCTATGTTATTTCCAGGTACAGGGTTTATCTATGAGGAGGAAATGTGTGCACTGAAATGATGTATTTGATATATATTTTGCTTGATGTTTTGCCCATTTTCCCTCGCTTGCAACATCACTGAGTGTGACAAGAGACAGGTTGTTACATAGGCTATGTAAATGTGCTGTAAGTGATAGTGCCTGTGTATGAAGTGGAACTGTGGTCCTGTATGAGGGCCAGCAGAGATCATAGGTCAACCTGCCAGTGTGAAATTGGCAGTGATAATGGTGACTCCAGTTACAAAGGAGCAACTTGAACCTCTTGTCTATGCTTGATGAGTCAGGGAACTTTAAGACTATCTCATCTAGCTGCCTACGCTCGTCACTGAGTGACAGGCTCAGAAGGGTGTGCATGCGCCATGTGTGTCAGCATTAGCCGAGTGAGTGATCTCTGTGTCATCATCCTTCACAGTCGTAAGCAAGCTGGCACACCGACTTGGTGCCCGCTTGACGAAGGCCTCGGTTGGCACCTGTCAGTCAGTGGGCAGCCAAGTGTGGCGCCCTCCATTAGTCTGGCTGACAGCCGTGAACCCACGGCATCACTCACTCCCTCGCGTCATCAGCTTTACGCCACCCTGCCAGCACTTGCTCAGGGGCCTTTCAGCAGCACACGCACAAGCACATGAACGCAAACACGCACACAAACACACACATCCTTGCCGAGAGCCATTCACCTTAGACTTTGCCTGAAAGTAGTGACCTGGAGTCAAGGCTAGGGTAACGCATCGCCATGACAACTTGGACTGACTATGACAACTACTCCCTACTATCACCCCTTCTCCTCCTCCCTTCTCCTTCTCTTTCTTTCCTTGCTTTCCTATGTCCCCCCTCTTTTCGTCCCAGGACATCTTTTTTTTCTCCATGCCTCTTGTCGTCTGATGTCCATGGTTAATTCATGCAGTACTTGGCTTTGGGACTGGTAGCCAGGAGCTAGTCATTTCACTGATTCAACTTGGCTGGGCTTCAAGGTTGAACAGGGCACACATTTATCTGAGACCTCGTGGATGCTCAAAGCTTGCCAAAGACCCAACTGCTTCTTTTCAACCTCCATCAGCCTGTATCACTTCCTCCCTCTCTCTCCTTGTTGGTTTTTTTACGAAGACCTTCTTTAATGTTGTGATTTATAAAGGATTAAAGATTAAAAGATCCTTATCTTCACTTAAAAATAATATGGTGCACTAATTAGATCAAAACCAAGGTTTCTGGACAGCAGCAAAGCCTTGCCCCTGTTTGCCTGATCTGTCCTGTGTCAAGCTAGCTGTGCAGCACTGCAGAGGTAATTTTCAGATCAATATTCACCTTCTCAAAATTCACAGGGCGGCTCAGCAGAAGGCAAATACTTCTGTAGAACTGCCACAACTGCAATCCCACCTCTCTGTGAATCTATGCATTTTAATCAGCCAGTAAACACCTCTGACACTGATGAAGGATCCCACAACGCACGTTGAGGCCCCCTGTCTGACCATATGACATAAATGGCCATGTTTGTGTCAGAGCACTTAAATACTTTAGAGCAGCAGAGTAATCCTGAGGGTTAATTTATGTGGAAAGGAGAGGCACTGATGTAAATCTGAAAAGTCTAAATCAAAGTGTTTTGACAGCTACTGTTTACACGTGTGAAAGGAATGACTAAAACAAACTACATAGCAAAAGGGTTAGATGATCAAGTCAAGGAATCACTAACATTTTCTCATTTCTAAGCAACTATCCCCACAAAACTTGTTTTTGAATTATTTTCAGACTGCAGTGAAATCATTTACTCAGTTACAAATTGTCAAAAAATGGACCCCACACACATCTTATAAAACATTTATTTGTGTCATTTCTAAAGCCATTTTGTATTACACAATGACAAATACTTTAAAAGTACTGTGTTTATGTATAAATAATGCAACAACAAAACTTCTCATAGTTACTCATGTTCCTACTTAAAGTAAGTATTTAAGTATGTAGTTGTAAATGCTACACAGTGAGGGCCATAAATAGATTTTTTGGCTGGTTGTCCCTTTCTGACACACCTTCACAGGGCATTCTGAGAGTCAAGACTTGGTTTCTGGGTTATAATCAGGTTTATATTAGGGTAAGGGTTAGGTATTCAGTTGTGTAGGTTAGGGTAAGGGACTAGGGAATGTGTTATGTCAATGAGTGTCCTCACAAAAATACAAGTACAAATGTGTGTGAGTGAGCGAGAGTGTGTGTGAGAGCCTTGTCCTTCTGTCTTCTGATCAATGGGAACATGTGTTAATGAGTGTTTGCTCCACGGCTGACTGGAACATCAGGGTCCAGTGCTAACCTCCTCTGTCTGCTACAGTTACTGATGCAATACATCCTGTGGGCCTGCCAAAGAAACACATGGTAATACACAGAAACACAATCTTTTATGTACCATCAGCCCTCAGAGATGAATAATAGATGATAATTTTGGAACTTGTAGACATCTGATTATTACAATCAATCAGTCTAATTCTTATTAGTGACATACAATCCCACATACAAGGCCCGCATATATTCAACGATTTGTATAAAGCAACACATGGAACTATTTTTCACATCATGTCTTAAGTAGAAAAATTCATTCAGGTGTTTATTATTATCTTATCTTCTAGTTCATGATTTGAGATAAAGGGTGATGTTCAGCATTACCTACCTACAGCTTTCTTGTGTTTTATATGTTTTCATACACAAAATGTTAAGATGTCAGAATTTTCTTTCTTCTGTCTCACTTTTAACTACCTCTGTGTGTGTGTAATGTCCCTTTTGTATAGCTCGCAGTGTCATCTCCTTTCAGTGTGTGTGTGTGTGTGTGTGTGTGTTTTGACATTTCTCTGCAGTGTGGGTGAATGTCAATTTTTGGTGCCTGTGATAGAGACAAGAAGAAGAAAGTGTTACAGAAATCACAACAGGAACAGGACCACTGAATAAAAACACATCTGAAGTCCATCAGAGAATAAAGTGTGTGCGAGTCTGTGAAGCACTCAAAAAATAAATAAATAAATAAATAAAGATTGGAGTATAGATCTGTAGACTTAACCTGTGGGTTACAGCAGAGCGTGGGACAAAGTACATCTGTGTTTACTGTATCAAACTAACTGAAATGCCACATGTAGGTGTGAAATTACTAAAGGCAGAGACAATGAAAGGTGATAAGTATTCACTGCCCCCCCCCCCCTCCCCTTTTCTTTTTGCTGGTTCCTTATATTTACCAGCTGTCTATGACAAAAGGTTATCACTGGCCATTACCATTCAGCCCCGCTGAGGTCTGTCCATCGATACCCAACGGCACAGTGTAAATGTCAAAATATGGATGGCTGAGTGGCTGCTCTGGCCATAAAAATGAGAAGCTGCTCAAACATGCCTGCTTGAGGATACGTTTCTTGGTTACAACCACCTCTGATACAAAATGTCCTACCAACAGGGAAATTCCAGTAGAGTGTGACAGGTAAAACTACTGTATAGTCTGTTTAAGAATAAATATGGTGAACTGAATTTAGACAAAACTTTAAAACATTTGACATTTTCAGTAATGTGAAGATTTCTGGGATCAAACGCCTCATGAGAAAATGACTAGAAAGCTGTAAATCCACAGGCATCCAAACATGCTCAAAATCCATCTGTTAACCAGGAAATACGGGACATTGGTCTTCTAATCAAAGCAGAACGCGTGGACTTTGAAAAGCGGAAATTTCCCAAGAGAGACAGCACTGGTCGAATCCAATTTCCCTCTAGATTAACCGACCGTTCACGCAAATTATAATTCAAGGAGACAGTGATTTGATTAGAGGGAGCTTATCCTCTCTCGTCTAGCAGTTTAACCAAGACAATCAACAACAAGTAAGGGCAGAAGTGCTGCATGTTGACAACTGTATGTCAAGCTTTTAACTGTACATTTTTATTAGAGCATGTTACCTCCACTAACACGATGAGATTGACTTGAAACACTTGAGACAACAGGAAGCAAAATACACACAGCATTTATGATTGAAGTGATTTAATAATCAACACAAAATGCACTGCAACCACAAAGGGACTGACACTGGCATCTGAAAATATGGCCCATAACTTCACAGCTCATGATGAAGTTCTGGGTTCTGGTATGGTTTAATTTCTTCCCTGCAGCAGATGAGGGATTGACCGTAAAGGACTGCAAGCACCACTGAGGCAAAAACACCCTGTCATGGTGTCAAATGCCCTCTGCCAAAGACTCAGAAAAGATGACAAGGTAAATGAAGTGGAGGGGAAGATAAATCTGGGGAGAACAGCATCACAAGCAATATTACCCAAAATGTTTGTTTATGTAACAATATCCTCAGCCAACCTTATGTGCTTGATATTATGTGGGTTAAAAAAAAAAAAAAAGGCAAGCACACATTACTATAAGGTGTGAATGTAGACATCCTAGTCACTGGTGTATTATGTGTCAATAGAGAGCACATATTGCAAGGGGAAAATGGAGCCTTTGAGGATTGGGCAGTGACATGGCATCAATAAAGAGAAACAACCTTCACCAATGTCTTGGTAATGCCAACTGCAGAGAGAGTATTGAAATGTACACATGTACACATCTCAGGACAGTTGCTGAGTATAGTGAATGTTGGTCAGCTGAATTTATTTTTTGGTGTAGAAACTAGATGCATTTGTTGGCTCAAAAGCCTGATCTGTCCATGTCCATGATGAAAACTTGTAAAAAGTAAGTCATCCATATAATTTTGTGTCTATTTCTATTTGTCCCTCTCACACATATTCATGCCTCACAGGGAATTTACTCTACCCTAACCCTCTCTGCATCGCTCCTTCCCTTTATTCTTATTTTTCCATGGTCAGTGTGCTCCAGCACTTATGCAAATAAATTGTGCTCCTAATTACTGTGCAATTTATTTACAGCAAAGCAAGATAGTGTGAAATACCCCTATTTGCATAATAATGACAAAGGAGGTTTTACAAGAGTTGGCTTTAAAGAGCTTGTCGAAGGGGAAGACGCTGAATAAAAGAAGAAACAGGTCAGAGCTGCTATATGACCACAATGTAATGCTTTGTTCATTACCAGCTGATAAGTGTTAAAACTACTGGCCTGCTCTGTGCCTCAGCCTCCACTGTTGTGATGAACAACCTAGACTTCACTTATAGCAGTGGATCTACTGTGCCTTCTGCCTGACAAGCTCCCTGAAAGGATACCCTTTACTGTATACTAGGTCCATGTCACCCATGAGTTGCGGCTCGTTTTTTCATAAACTCCTTCACTTGTTTGTTTCTGTATGCATCTTCTCTTTTCTAATGTATTTGAGATCCTATTTATGGCCCTCCCTGTCAAAGTTCCAATGAAGTAAAATTTTCTTATTTGTAAATTCCCTTTCACCAAGGTGAGAAGATCAGTCTCTGCATTCAATATGAAGAACACCAGTAATCATTATTAGTCTAGTTTAGGGTGAAGCAGCCAGCTTGTGTAAAAGAAACATCAAAAACAAATTAACAACTCCAAATCAAGTTTAGAGACCCTTGAATGCAACTACTTCAGTTAAATGCGACTTTTTAATTACTTAATTTTTGTCCCAGACTGGAGTTCACACAAAGGTTGTACTAAAGACTCACTATTTATTCGAAACAAATAAAAGACAAATAAGCGATGGGATGTGGGCATCAGCAGGTTGAGCCTTGAAAGTAGTGCATGATTAAGTTACCTATGTGCTGTGGATGTGTTGCATGTGGAGAAGCAAAAGATGATACCAAAACAAATGTCACCAGTTTAGGGGGAGCACATGAGCTGTCTGGATGGCCCATGTGACCTGCATCAGCCGACGACCCTCCAATATCAACCAAATTTCTTGAGGTTGGCCAGGACAACCTCAGGACATGTCAGGGGCATCCCACTACATTTCCTAAGCTAATAGTTACATTAGTTCAACTCATAATACCTTTGTTTAAACCTGGAAACTTTACAAGGACAGAATTTCTGGTCATTAACCAGTTGCAGTGCTTTTAAACATCATGAAAAGCAAATATGCTCATAAGACCTAATTCATTTTAAATAGTATAGTTTGAATGGAAGAAACAGGTATTAGGATTGTATATGTTTCTTCATTCAGCCTCAGCTCATCTCATTGCTATTGCTATACTTGTGTATAGTCTATACTAGTATTGCTATACTACCTTAAGTAAGAAGGAGTAAATAAACCATGGTTTGACAACTTTCCAAGTGGAAAACAGAGGCCAGGCAGAAAACCTCCCAGTGTTTGTGACATGAAATGACTTCAATAGCTGTCATGTTTGGGATAATTAGATCAGGCCCACAAGTGGCTCAGGGCCTGACTTACTGGAAGGCAGCAGGACATTTCGATGAGCAATTAAGGAGCTACAAGGAACTCTGCAAGTATAGACTTGTCACTTTTCCCACCATTTCCTGTGTCTTTTTTAACTCTCAGTGACACTTGGAAAACAAGATTAATAATGAGGTTCTGAATTAAGTGTATTGTCCAATTTCCTCTATATTTCACTCTTATCTCCATTTTCTTATTTACCTTTAACATATAGTACTGGGCAAAAATTTTAGGCACTGAAAATGAGGCTTCTTTCAAAAATGGTGTCATTACTAGTTTTTTCAATCAACTTCAAATTTCAATAAACTTAAAACACACAGCTCAGACATGTTGCAAACAGTTTTTTTTCAGGTCCCTGGAAGGTAGGTTGTCCCAGGCATCCTGGTAAACTTGCCTGTTGAGATCCGGACTCTGTGGGGGTCATACCATCAAGATAGTTATGAATGGCTCTGTTCAGACCTGGAATAAAAATCCATCATCAAGTTTGGCTGAAAACAACACTTTTTTTTTTTTGCATATATACATATATATACATATATATACATATACATACATATATATATACATACATATACATATATATATACACATATATATACATATATATATACATATATATATACATATACATAT
>CM076667.1:6627441-6749941 GCA_038496675.1 Rachycentron canadum
ACATATATATATATACACATATATACATATATAGATATATATATATATATATATATATATATTACATACTTAGAGCTGTCCTAACTGAATAAGGCTTAAAATGGCTTAAGCTGGCTTTATGTTTGGGGTCATTGCCAAGCTGCAAAATGAATTATGGCCCAATTTGGTATGGTATGATGAAGAGGACTAAACATTTAAAGTGCCTAAACATTTCGCACAGTCCTGTATACACAAGTTTTCATTCAGTCCAGTTTGTTGTTGTCAGTCTTTATGTTTAACCTAACCTCTTCTTTCTCATTTTCTCTCACAATATACACCTCTATCTGACTGCATCACACTGTCTATTTCTCATGCTTTCTCATGCTTTCTCAATCAATCACATCCTTTTCAATTAAGCTGAAGTCATTAGATTTCATTGGTTTGTATCGAAGAGCAAAATTGTCAAAGCAGGAAGATGAGCGCTTCACGTCCAGCTATAGCCTCCCTCTCTCCATCGTCCAGGTGAGGGAGTGAAGCAGGGGATGAGATGTGCTGAGCCTGGTGGAAGCTGAAGGTGAAAGCCAGTCATCCTGAACTGTACAATTAAACCAGCAAGTGGCAGCATGAATGGGCCGCTCCCCTGGAGGGCAGCAGATAAAGGAGGGTGGCCGCTCCGCTGGGGAAAAGACTTTATGGTTTATAGAGGTTCTACTAAAGCACCGAAAACAGAGAGACAGAGTGCCTCTGTCCACCAGGCCCTTCCTGCCCTCGCCTTTAACAGTCCCACTGTACCTTTATCTGTCACACACACTCATATTGCTCCAGAACATTATTCAACTAAGCAATCCAATAACATTATGTATATTGTGTACATTTGTCTGATCTGAAATGTTAGCCATAGTGCTTTCTATTCAATCAGCTCCTTTTACATTTTTTCCATAGTTTATCAGAATGGAAATTTTAGTATCATTGACAAATTAAATTATAATAGTAAATTCAATATTTGAGGCAAATGGATCTAGCTGTTAAGTTTTGCCAATGGCTGCTGCAAACTTAGCCTGTATACAAATCCTTTACACTAAGACCCAGGGACACTCACTCCTCTGTATTTCCAAGCCTTAAAGAGCACTGAAATGGCAAATTCTCAGTATTCTGTGTACCCGCATTTTGAATTCTGGACATTAAAGATCATCACTAAAATCTATGTATGTGAGAGTAGTCTTCTCCATATTAGAAATGTAATTCAACAAACTTCCTAAAACTTGAAATTCATCTACATACATCGTTTACATAATTTCATTCATCTTAGTTTTATTAAGTCTCTCTTATTTTTTACTGCCTTATTCATTCTCACTTGGTCCCTTTCTCCCCTCATCTTTTTGTTACCTTTCACAGAGCACTTCTCTCTCAGCCAGCCCCAGCTAGAGGGGTAACCAGTGTGGTCTCTCGGTGGACACAGTCGAATCCATCCAATGCAAACGGCTGTGAAATTGGGTTGGAAATGAGCTTGCGTGTTGAACGAGGCGAGTTTAAAAAAAAAAAAAAAAAAAAAAAAAAAATCAAGGCGCCATTGAGCAGCGTGTTCGATGAGGCTTAACGATAAAATGTTCTCTTGGAGCCCAGCACTTTGCAGAGAGTTGCTTATAAAGAGAGTCTTGTATCTGAGGAAAAAGGGGCTATGGCTTGTTAGGGAAAGGCCATGCATGACATTAAAGTTTGCCCACTTTGTAATATTTAGTTAGTTTTATAGTCATGCAAAAAGTTATTGTGTAAGCTTTACATTTTTCAGATTGGATTACGTTGAGTGATCCATGAATGGTCCTTGAGAAAAATAGGATTTATGACTTTTTTGTAAATTTATGTGGATCTTAAAATCTACAAAATCTGTGCACGTTTAAGCAACACTATTATGCCTCCCTCCTCCTTGATATTTTTCAGCAATAACACCAATCAGTAACGAGAAGAAAAGTGCAGCTCTATAAGTCAGCACTGTCTCCCCTTCTCAGTTGCATTGCTTCGGCGTTCCACTCATTCTCAGCATGCACTAGGTGGTTTCCATTACCCCATTAAGCCTTGTTGCAGAGATAAGGCTGTGAGCAAGTTCTCCCAGGCTCCCAAACACACACACGCATGTACGCCGCACACACACAAGTACAAGCTCTCCCAACAGACCCTCACTGTTGTCAGGAAGAGCATAAACATACACATTTAGCCTCCCCTGCCTGGCTCTGTCGCTGTGTGTGTGTGCATGAGAGTGTGTTCATCCTGTGTCATCTCATCTCAGCCTGTGTGGTCTCTCTGTCTCTAACTTTAGAGCTGTTGTTTATTCTCTTTATTAATTGTTTTTAGGTGCCACGGGAGCCCCTTTTAAAGAGAATATAAAATCTAACCTATAAGAAATACATTTTAATAACTAAACACACTAACAAAAAATTTATATATTCTTGATTGTCAGTCATTAAAAAAAAAAAAAAGATGGTGGCCAGTGAAAAATCACAACCGGGTTTCAAAAAGTCTCTGCATCATCTACTTTAGTGAGACTTTTGGCTGGATGAGTATATTAGCTGATAAAAACACTGGTGTGCTTCGGAAGCAGTGCAACGGATTGGGACGATTTCTTTCCTTCCACTGAGGCTGGGATGCTTAACCAGCTAGCCTTGGTCCAGCTGGACTCAGTAGCATCTAGTCTGCCCTGAGGGAGAATTATAACCACCTATACTGTAAACGCAACATTGGCTGAAGCTCTTGGTAAGTCTGGTAAGTAAACAGCTGCTAATGTTGTGTACCAATAGCAAAACTTACAAACAGCTCCATTAAACAATCAGTTGTAAACTATGTAGTACATTCTAAATGTGTCTTGTTTGATATTTGATATTGATATATACATCATGGTCAAATTATATCCAATAAACATTCATGCACTTTGGATGTACCTGTCACTTTAGATGACAGATATACTGGTGCCGTTTTAAAGGTAAAGGGTGGTCATGATGTAACCAACATTTGCATAGTAACAAACATCAGCATCGTGCTGTAGGCTTTATGGATATCGAAGCCATTTCTTATCCATGTAATTAAGTGTAGCCAAAAAGACTTCAAGTTAAAAAGAACCAGGCAACATTTTTCTGGATAAAGACTCCCCTCACATATCTTTGAGAAAAGTACAGGGAATTAAGGCAACATAAACAGTTAAATGAATATTTAAACAAAAAACAAAATCAAACAGCATGACAAATAAGTTTGTTTTGGAAAGCAGGATGCGGCTTGTAGACACAGCACTTAATAGCATGACATTCCTTCAGACAATTTGCTTGTGTTTGTTTGTGCGTGTGGCAGTATGTTTGAGTTGGGCCCCAGCGGCTGTGCAAGGGTGTGTGTGTGTGTGTGTGTGTGTGTGTGTGTGTGTGTGTGTGTGTGTCCATTGGTGACTCATGAGAGTAAGTGGCAGTGGGCTGCTGAGGGGCCACTGAGAAATTGACGGCAAGATATGCTCACAGACAGGAGGAGTCGAGGGTGGTAATTGCCAGTGTGCGGAGTAAGATGGACATTAACAAGAGGAAGGCTTTGTCATTAAGGCTTCGAATGTGCGCAGGAGTTTAAGAAAACTAGGGAGAAGGATAAACTGGCAAAACAGGATGGGGGGGGGCCTCGGAGACGGTTATAAAATACCACCAAAAGTTTCTCTAAATGAGTTTGAGTGTCAAAGAAAAACAATTTCCTCCCTGGTCATCATGATGAAAAATCACAGAGGAGTGTTATTAAGGAGAGGAACATTGGAGAGGAAATACTAGCCATGGGGAAAAGAGGAGGGACATGATAAGAACTGTTGGTGAGGGACCCAAAGGAGTCAATATATACAGCAATTCCGCCAGTACCCAACTCATTCAATTATAGTGCGCCATTACTTGCAGTAGTCAGGCCTAAGGTGAGCAACGTAAATTTCAGAGAAAGCCAGATCTCGAAGTGAGAGGCAAAGGGACTGAAGGTGCCCTAAGGCTGGCAGCTGAGATTTATGGCTGGGCTGGTGAAGTTGAATTTAAAGTTAGGTGAGGAAATATAGGCTCCCAACCAACACATTTCCTCTTCCTGTCTCCATTGTGTCCTGTGTAAATCACTGTCAAGGTTGAGAATTCAACTCCACTTGGAACATGATAGCGTGACATATTTGATACGTATAAGTATATTTAAACTTTTTGTTCAGGAAATATGGGTGCAGTCTCCAAATAGCATATAATTCAAGTGAGTTTTACTAAAAGGAGGAAGCTGCTGACAGTAGTTTTACAAGGTAAAAAAGCAACATGTCTGATCCAAACCCTCAGATGATCTGTTGATTGACCAGGAGCCCCATAGTGTTCAGGACTGTTTAAGTGAGCCTGCTTCTCTCTGAGCAGCTTTTCCTTCAAATGACTGTCCTTAATGGATGTGTATTATTTGTCCAACGGTAAAAAAAGGATAAAAACACACTTCCCTTGATATGTACACAACAAGATTCTTTTCAATCCATTTCAAAGCCTAATGGAATTAGAAAAATGTGAAATCTAATATTTCTGTATCATTTCTCTTCAGCGTGTCCTTCAGTGTTTATAAAAATGTCCCAGTCAAAAGCCACATGTCACATCCAATTGAAAATTATTTTGCAGCAGGTTTTTGTGATTGTGGTTGGCTCACCTCAGCAGAACTGAGGCAACGGTGCTCTGTGATACTTAAACTGCACACTGATTAACTGATGGATGACTGTGGAGATGGAGCTGACTGATACAGATGAGAGTTGTAATGGCTCTGACAGAGAGCCCAGGAATCCAGCCACCAAAGAAAACACAAGCTCCTGGTGGCTGCAGTTTGCAGGATTACAGTCAGAGTTAGTATCTCTCCAAGTGTTGGTGAGATAATCCATTGGCTTGTGAAACAGAAAAATGTACCATCACACACTAGATGAATGCACTCTGTTTGCACATTCAGCACTTCCAAACTCAACCTGATCTTGTAGTTTATTCCTGCAACACTGTATTCATCTGGCCTTTGAAAACCTTCACAAAGACTACCCATGCAGTTAAGAACAAAATGCTGCTGAGTAGAGTATTATCCAAGCGTGTGAAGTTCTCTAAGTGATGCATAATCTCTTTGACACATTCTTCAGTATAATTTCTTTCTCTGTACAATACTTCACCTCAGAAAAAGCACACAAAACAGCTATACATGACATAACTGCAGAGAAAAAAGGACTTCCACTCAGTCACTAATGGAAAAAGGGGAAAGACTGGCCTGAGAAAAAGTGTTTCAATCTGCCTCTTCTCATCATGAGAGCTTTTGACACTTGGTAAGAAGGCATCCACTTTGAGATACCATCTCCATCAGTGCATCATTTTAAAGCAATCATTGCCCACTTGACACCAGGCCAGAGATTCTCTTAGCTGTGGCAGCCTATGACGCTCGGTCACTTCTATATTTTTAAGGCTCAGCGTAGCTATCGGAAGGAAATGCAGGGTCAGGTAGAAGCAGTTGTGCGCAGAGTCCATTAACTTGAGAGACCTGTAGGACAGCTTGAGTGGACTTTCGATGGAAGCTGCTCACCTTGAGAGTACAGTGCTTTCTATTCCCAAAGGAGCTGGAATGCTGAATCCACAGAGGTAGAGTTTCTACATCTGCCTTGTCTGCTAAAACGACCTGTCATATATTCCCAATGGTTACTTGCTGCTTACAGCTACAGATTTAAAAACAGAGAGAGACAAGGTTACGAGTTGACACTAAAATTTTAATTACAGTGTGCCTAAGCCATTCTCCAGAATTGCATTGGTAAGCAAACCAATGTCTGCAAAGTTAACTGGGAGAAGGACATCAGCACAAGGTACAGTACGAACAATATAACTGCACAGTCGATCAATCTAAGTTCAATGGAAATCTGTTTTCAACATCAAAAATTCTCACCTCCTGTGGGGCTGTAATAGAGTTTGTAGCTTGCAAACTCTATAAGAATCGATTGAACGACAAAAAAAAAAAAAAAAAAAAGTTATGAATCTTTTCAAATGTCTCCACAATTATTCCACAGTATGTTTCACACTAGTAAATGAGTAACATGCTACATCCTGCTTCAGGGCTGTGAGAAGCTGACATCAAACAGAGCAGGTATATCTAGCTATGAATGTTTTGAATATACCAAAGATATGGATCAAGAGCTGAGAGGTGGATGACACTTTTAATGGACATTTTGATACTTGTTTCACTAACTTCTGACTCTTTCCCCACTGACTAAAGAACCAAACTACAAAGCAGTGAGAGCCCCCTGTCAGTTACATAAGGTGTATTTGTTGTGTATTGTGTATTTTGGGATGTTATTATTTGCTTGCATGTGTAAGACTACAATTATCTGAATATCAGAAATCAGACTTCATACAGCTCTCCAATAATCTTGGTGCCTGTGCTTGTGTATCCATTCAACATCCAGAGGTAGGGGAAGATTCATTAATCACATGAAGTCCATGCATACTACTAATCCCATGCCATTAAGACTAAAGAACAAGGGGGATAGAGAACTCATTCAAAGGCAGGTTATTTTCATAATGAGTTAGGAGTCACAGGAGAATGTGTACTGACAGTCAAAGTCCATTTATGATTTTATTGTTGCTCTAGACTGTACTGGCCATTGTGAGCACTAGCAAAAATCTCAGTGAGCCAGTCCATGAAGCTTGAAACGTCCCTCTCTGCATGCCTATCATTCATTCATTGAGTATGCAGCGTGCGTGGTTCCAACACCGGGCTCGCATACGTATTCAACTCTCAATGCAACCTGAGCTGCCATCAGCCCTTCTCTGCTTCCAATTCATGAGACTTGCCTCTGTTATGGCAAATAAACTACATTTATTACTCATACCGTGACCTCTAATTGAGGCAGAGGAACAGATAAACATAGGACACACCAAGGAAAAAGAGACAGGCAGAGAGTCAGGGGGGCAGAGAGAGCCCATTGCCAACTGCTAAGATAAATCAACTAAGATTTCTGAATAGCAGAAAAAGTACAGAAAGACCAGCAATTGGAGATGAGACTGCAGCACATCAGCACACCATTAAAAGTCCTGTTTATTCTTGTGGGGCTTTTAATTTGGAATGGCTAAAGGAAGTATTGAGGATGTATTGTCTGACGCAGTAATAGGACAAACAGGAGTGCATCAAAACAAGGCTTCGGACTAAATTACCAGTATGCAGAATACATATTAAAAAGGGAAATAAAAATAAAGACCCTGGACACTATTTGAGGAAACAAAGCAATTAAAAACTATTGTAGATTCACTGTAAATGCCCTAAAATAATGGAATAAAAAAGACGAAATAATTTTAAAAGTTCAATGGCCAACTGGAAACACTCAGCCAACTTCAACTCCAGTCAGTCACAGGTAATGGCGGATGTAGCGTTGGCCCATGGCCAGTCCAGCCAAAAATAAACCAGAGAGAATCAGATTTCTCAGTAGCAGGTGCGATTAACCCAACACCTGAAGATGTAGGTGGTCCATACACAAGCAAAAATCTCCAGACAATACACAGGATTTCTGTTGTAATGGCTGCCAGAGAGAAAAATAATCACAACAGGAGCAAGCAAACCTGCGCAGGTATGAGCAGCAGCAGCCTTGAAATACAGAAGAGACCTGAAAGGCATGAAGAAGGAAGTTTGGCAGGAGTACAAGATTAGAGCATTGTGTGTGTCTGCACGTACAGTACATACATGCCTCTCTGCATGAACAAGCATGCAATTGTGCTTGTTTCAATTTGAATGTGTGTGCATGTGAGAGCAAGAGACCAAGACAGCTCATTGATCTGCCTACAGGTGAGAGACTGAGTGGTAGGGAGGAGAGTGAGAGCGACTCAGAGCATGGCGCAAACCTCCAACCCCCTACCAGCTTTAATTAACTAGCGGGTCATCAAATTTACACTACCATAGTGCGTGTGAATGTGTCAGTAATAAAATAAAGGAAAAGAAAAGAAACTACCCAGCCCTGGATGGGCAAAAAAGACTGCTGGGGGCAGTATCTGAAAGTACCACAACGTCAACCGCAACTGTGGTAGAAGGTTTTCAGGAGAAACTGATCCAGTCTGACATAATCTATGATGTTGCTGTTTTTTCCATTGCAATCTCAACATCAATAATATTGTAACCTCCTGAATGATTTCTATTTATGTTGTGCAAAAGGATGACATTTTATTTTTGGTTCTAATCTGCCCTGTTGTGGATTTAATTTCAAATACATACAAAGTACACAAACAAGGCATCGTAATTGTTGTCTAGGTGAGGTTAGTAAGGTTAGTAGGCAGGTATGTATAGAAAGTGACATCACACTCATTAATTCTCCTGGATCCAAGAGGTGAGCATGTGCCACAAGACAACTATGCTATGAATGTCAGAGGGTGTAGACAGTCACAGAAAAGATAAGTCCGATTACTCTTTGACTTACAAAGAGACATTAGTTTATTTCAAAGCAGAAAAGAAAAAGATCTGCTATTGTTGAACTCAGCTCTGAAATCACACATTTATGAAAAATACTTCACATCAAATACTGTATCTCACTCTATAATAGCAATGAGCTGGTCTTAGGTAGTGTCTCCCTCCCCAGTACAGCCAAGCTCAGACCATTAACAGCAGAACACACACATGCACCTTCTATACAAGGAGCTGCTCCTCCTCACACACACACACACACACACACACACACACACACACACACACACACTAATGAAGACAGACAAAAAGCCAATTTGCCTAATCAGGAGTTAGGAGAAAAAGGGATATGGAAAAAACGGATGAAGAGAGAGTGAGGGCCGAGATAAATTTTGACAACTGTCAACAAAGAGATTACAAGTCTTTGATCTAACAGAATAAATATCTCACAGCCCAACGTGTAAAGAGGAGAAAACCAGCTACAGAATGAACAGATGCAGATGTAGTAATAAGAAGCTGCAGAGTTAAGTATTTTTTCCCTTTTGTTTTTTTTTTCCCTCCAGCCTAGATTTAAGACTTATCATTTAATGAATAGCTCTGCCCATACAGGACTAAACAGGAAGGTTTTGTGCCCCTCTGGCCTGTTGCTAGCTGCTGCTATTTAGCATTGCCTTAACAACACTATCCTTAGTCACCTGAATCTAAAAAGGGGGAAATGTTAAAAATAAAAAATAATAAAAGTTTCCAGACTGTTGATCAATATGTTACAAGTAAAAATAACTACATGTGACAATATACAAGCAGGAGGTCTCCTCCTCCTGAACTTTATCAAGGGTGCTGCTGTGCATAAATGCTTTTTGCCACTTCTGTGTTTCTCATTTAAGAAGTCAACGAAGCACATTACAGAGAGAAGAAACAAGCCTCTCTTTGGCAATACAGTGATTACAGCCATAGACAACCAAGGCAAGCTGTTAAACTGGTTTCTTGGGAAACAGTTTAATGTGAAATATATAGAAATAAAACGAATATTACTTGAAAGAGTCAAAGCAGAGAGAACACAAGTACAGTCAGATGTGACTATCAACATGAAGTGTTTTCTACATGTTTAAATAGTCTATTTGCTGGTCCCAAGTCAGCCTCATCTGGGTGCAGACTCTGCGCCAATTATGGAATAACAACAAAACAAAAGGGTCATCTCTCTGGGCATTGGCATGGTGACTGTTGCCATGCCAGCCAGCAGTGTGCTGCTCCCTCAGTGGTGCCTACGGTCTTTGTTTTGATGGTGTGGAGAGTTTGTGTGTCACTCATCCCCTATCAACAGCAAATTATTATTATTATTATTATTTTTTTTTTTTTTTTGGGGGGGGGGTCACAACCATACACCCTGTATACAGTATACCCTGCATCTAAAACATATGCTATTAGAATAAATGTGTGCTTGTGGATGTCTTCATTAGAAATGAGCTGAAAGGACATGAAGGGTGCCCACCAGGACTGAATGTCACTGGGTTAAAGCAGAAGGTCTCCTCCTCCTCCTTTTCTTCCTCAGTCATTCCTGTAAACAGTACCTCCATACAACCCTGTCTTCGAAAAATTGTTTCAACGCAGGAACAAATTTATAGGAGACCAACAGGCAGCTTGTGAAATCTCAAAAGTTAATGAACTGGGAATTTCCTAGGGAAGAAAACAAAGCACAGTTCATGTGTATAAACAGTTATAGGGAGTAAGTGAAGGTGGATGGAAGATGTTTGATTGTAAACCATTAGAAAGAAAGTGTGAATGTGGTGTTAGATGTCAGAAACACAAATTCCAGGGTTGCTTTTCAAGGGACACAATTGCAGGACTCAGCATAGCTACTAGACACATCCTGTCTTTATTTGCTGGGGGAAAAAAAACAGAAACCAAGAACACCATCATCACCCTGCAGGAGGGAGAGGGAGCAATGATGGAGAGGAGAAGACAGAGGAAGATGAGAGGGAGAAAATGAGTGTGATGGAGAGAGGCTTGAGAAGGAAAGAACAGAGAGAGTTCTAGTGAGAGGAAAGATGTGAAGGCAGGCTTTTATCCAATGGGTAGTGACAGCTCAAAATCAAAATGTGTCGGTGTGTGTGCGTGCAGGCGACAGTGTTTGAGCGGTGTATAATATGTCATTAACAAGATTGTTTTACAACACAGAGAAAGCCACATACTTTACTGTGCTGCACACACATTTAAGCATTATTACATTCCCATACAGATGGTGGGTGTCCCCACCACCATGTGGGATCCCCCTGGCTCCAGAAAATAGTTTCAATTACCCAAAGAGCTTGAGGTAGCGCAGGGCTTCACACTGCATATGTCACTCTCTAAATCAGATAAACAAAATGGGCTTTATGAGTTTCTTTGATCTCCTCAGAGTGTTTTGGACTCACAATGTCTAAATCCTATTTCAAAGAATTCATTAGTATTGGATCAGGTGAGGAGGGTGAATAGCCTGAGAAGGGACAATGGATGCTGTTACAGACACTTCTCTGCCCTACCAAAAAAAATGTTACTCAGAGAACTGATTTCTTCTACTGTGCTAACTGTAAAGTGTTTTACTCTCTGATGATGTTTAGCCACAGCTTCACCTCTGGCTCATTCAAATATCAGTCCATAAATGATTAATTTGGACAATCCAAGTTTTTTGAAACAATACAGCAATTACACCATTCTGGTATGGTTGTATAGGAACATTTATTCACCTTTAGCAAAGCAACACATGATGAATGGGTTTAAAGGAAACACCAGATCCAGTTTTCTAATGTTTGAAACATGCTTGAAAAATAGTTTCTCCAGAGATTACAGTTCTTGGCAGTTTATAATGTTGAGAGGAAAGTGGGGAGCCATGCTAGTGCCAAGCTCAACCCACAACAATGTCCACACACACACACACACACACACACACACACACACACACACACACACACACACACACACACACACACACACACACACACACACGGAATGACTGGTAGATGGCTGAGAGTCTGGACAATGGCAGCAGGTGTCTGCTGGCCAGAGCCACTCACCTTCACTCACTTCCCCCTATTCCTGGCAGACATCGTTTGTGTGTGTTTGTGTGTGTATATGTATACACATAGTCATGCTTGCAGTTTGTAAAAGGTACAGGGGATTATGGAGTTGCTACTGTATTTTGGGTTCATCTCTCTACTGTCTCCATGACAGCATTGCAGGCACCTGCCCCCAAGATTTGGCATCTGTTGCAGCACACATCTGGAGATAGACACATCAACAATTGTTTTGCCAGCCACAGTTCCTCCCACACAGTAGCAGCCGCCATTTAAATGATCAAAGTGAGTGAATGTGCTTCAGACAGCACTATGCTGATTTGTTATGCATAAAGCCTGTAGGCCTTCGTTTTAAATAGGTAAGAACCCAGTCCAGCTGTCTCTGCAAGATAGTGAACTGTCTCACATCTGATCGACCTGTAATGCATTTTGAGTCTTCAGTAGTGTTACCTCACTAGCTGGTATGGTATGGGATGGCATGAAGAGCAAGTACTCATAAAATCTTTGTCAAGAACAGGGCATTTATTTATTAGTTGTAAGTGCACACTATGTGAACACTGCATGAACACTGCTTTCTACCCAAAGCTTTTATTTTGTAGAATAAATAAAAGGAGCAGCAACTACCGGGTGCAGGACAGATTAATAAGCAGTTTACAGTTTACCACAAGTTCATGTGTTCATGTCCTAAATAAGTGTGCTGTATAGAGATCAATTATTAACTTGTGTTAAACATTTATGGAAAAGCAACACTACAACAGGTTTTCTGTTTATAAAGATGTCCAGTATATGTTCTTTAAGGAGAGAAGGTTATGTAACCGAGTAACTTTTAACTTTAATGCGCTAAGATGTTCAAGAAAATATATAGTCCTTAGTCTGAAGTCTAAATCACAGGAAATGAAGTGCACAGAAGAAAGCCAGATGTAAAGTGATGTTAAAGATTTCAGTCCTGGTTGATTTGACATCTGTGGTTACTGGTGATAAAATCAAAAGTGGTATAACATACAGGTCACAGGCTTATGGGGGCAGCAAAACAAACTGTTGTTATTTTGAAGGCCATCAATAATTGGCCTTTTTCCATCATACTGTGAGCAACTGTGATCTGATTTTATGCTGCACACTGCATTAGTCTGCAAACAGCAGGGTACTGTGAAAGGAGTTGGTTACTTGGCTGAGAAGATGGAGGTGTGCAGCCTGTCGCCTGCGGCTCTTCATATAAAAGCTCACTGTGGCTGCACCTTCCTGTTCCATTAGCAATATTTCACACTGATCTGCTATCACAAAATGCTGAAAATGGTTGCTGCCTTGTTTTGTATGAGCATTTTTGATGAACGATAGGAGTAAGTGCTAAGATCATAGCCAAACACTGAATTTCCTGTGACTACTTTATAATACAAGTCATCTCATGTTTCACCAGTGAAATAAATATAGTGTGCAGGAGTAGTGTATTTTCAGTTTGCATTAGCAGCTAATTCATACATTTTTCTTTCTGGGAATGTCACCACAGTCACACTCCTGTTTGTAATATGGCAAATATATGAACATTGCAATGCTTTCATCAGTGACCCATGTGTGACCTCATTCAGAGATAGATTGTGACTCATTGAAACAATCTAGTAGCAACATGAAAATGTGAATACAATATTGCACATTAATAAGCTTTGATGAACTTTGGGCTATAATGACAAATAACATGGCAGTGTTAATTTTTCCCAACTGTCTCCACAGCCTCTCACTGACCACAATCAGCTCTACGGAGCCAGCTGTTTACCCTCGACCTTCAAAATGCTCCTCTCTGCCACCACAGTCACTCCCACAGCACTTTGATCATGTGCCAACCTGCCATTTGCCAAGCTACCAAGCATACCACCAGAGGCCCACCATCACCTCCTGCCCTTGGGTCATGGAGTGATACAGAGATACAAGCCCCTGACAGGTGTCCTGTTACTGGGGTGAATTCATGAAGACAGCTTGGAGGCTCGGAGGAACACTGGTCCATTAGTACACTCCCAAGTGAGGGATTCATCTGGGCCATCAGGATCATATAATCAGCACCTTGGTCCTCAACGCACACCAAAAGATACACATCAAGACAAACTCAAACTTCAAATAACACAGGATTCAGCAACACACACATACGTGCATGATAGTGTCCACTTCCATATTTGTCTCAATCTGACAAGGACCCCTTTGGGATTGAGTTGGAGGGTGAAGGAGAGGCAGAGGAGAGACCATTAATGATGAGATGACATTATGATGAAGGCAGACTGACAGAAGATTGACAGATTATCTGATAAACTTTCAACAGTGAGGAGAGAAACTTTTTCTTGTGAGCATTCAGGGATGCATTTTATCCTTTTGGAACTTGAGTGCTTCTCTGCAACGTTACCCCAAACTCTGCTGACTGTCTTAAACTGCACAGCATATGTTGCCTAGCAACCTCTGCATATTTAACACAGAGTCAGCGGGCTCCAGTGGCACAACAGTTTTAGATGGGGACATCTGGAAACACTGTTCCACTCACGAACACAAATAACATTTAAGGAAATGGAGGCAGACAGCTCAAGCTCTCAGAACCACAGCTACATACTGTGACTTTATGTTTTATCAGAACCTAAATTGCTCTCATCCACCTTTTTATTTTCAACATACAAGATATACGCTTTATACACTGTAAGATTCAAACCTCATTCAGCTTCCCTGACACACTCCCTGAACATGAATCTTGAAGACTTGTTTTCTTAGTTAGAATTTAACATTTTAACAAAGGGGAATCAGTGTGTTTAAGTTGAGCATTTAAAATTCAACTGTGACTCAAAATGGAAATAACAGGCTCACAGTGAGTGTTTTGTTTGTCCTACATGATTAAATCTTTCAGCTGCCAGCATTAAAGCTCTAAAACTTGTCCCTTCACTGCTGGTACTCCCCACACCCAATCCATCCATTAATACACACACATAATAAATGCAATTAGCTTACATCTTCCTTGCACCTGTCTGTTCACTTCAGAGAGCCAACAGATGGAAACACAGCAGAGAACATTGGAGTTTGCGATTTCGGCTAACAAAGTAGAGGTAGTGAAAGACTGGTATCTAGCAGATGCAAGGCAACACACATACACCCTCATGCAGTTTAGCTCAAAGTCAACAGTCAGGCAGGAGAAGTCAGATGCCATCTTATTAAACCCTCACACTATACAACACAGGCAGTATTGGGGCTGAAAGCTGAGCAGCACTTACATTGCCTGTGAGGAACGAACACGACGGAGTCAGAGAAAGACACGGGGCAAGAGGAGAGCAGATAGGGAAAGCCAAATATGGAAGTATAACAGCTTTTAATTGAAAATATTTGCTCTGCATAATTGTGCATTACCACTGCCTACAGGACAGACTCAATAGAGTGATGACAGCCTCACTTCCCATCCCCTACTTATCCAAATTTATTAAGTTAAATTACAGCTCATTGTATTTTCATTTGAAAAATCACTTTGTAATAACCAGGTATTTGTTTTGTCCCTAATACAAAGGTAGATTATTCAACTCATTTAAGAGTGAAATTGACTTAGATTAGTACACACAAAGAATACCTGCCTTAGGTTTCCTGAACAGTAATATTCAAGCTGAAAAATGCTTTTTATTTTTCCTGGACAAAATTGAAAAAATACTGACAGGCAGTAGCTTAAATTGGGTCATTTGAAAGTGAACAGGCCAAAACTGGCCTTTGAAAACAAATGTTCCTCTGACTTAGTTCAGCACCAAGGACAGAGGCAGAGAGAAAATGATGAACTGGCTGCAGTGATTCATTCAGACTGACAACACAAAGTTTACTCCAAATTACTACAACGTACTCACAACCGAGGCAAAAGCCCATTCTCACCACTGACAGCATGTCCAGGAAATAACACTTCACTTGGACAGGGTCAACTCTGTAGTTAAAGACTGGGCTCTGCTGTATACAGTTGTATTCCATGAGCCATTAACAAGTAATAAAGACTTCGCTGTCAGACAAGTTGTGCAGTAATGGCACAGGATCCACAAGCATCAATAACGTTTCCCCCTACACTTTGTAATGAATGATCCCTGTCCCTGGATGGGAGTCATCTCATCATATTGGCTGAGATACTAATATGACTCCACAGTTCTTTCAATTACCCGTCTCTGTCCAAACGCCAGGCAGAGCTGCTGCGTCAGCCGAGATTTATTTGCACAGGTGACAAGTATTGAGCCAGATCAATGTCATGCACTCACATCTAATAATGCTTAATAATCATAGTCTCCAACAAAAGTGCAGGGCAAACATGCAAGTCCACTTCATGTAAATATCTTGTTTGATTTATCTTTGAATAAATCAGTTGTGTTCTTTGAGAAACTCAGATCTCAAAGCCAAGATTTATATGACAATGTGGTTCAGTGGGTGGAGCAGGGTTAAATATAATCACATATAGTACAAACAGCACTGAAAGCTTATTCAGTAACAATAGACGGCTTAATATTGACACTGTGATATGAGCTGCATTAAGTGTTAACTAAACCATATAACAAAAACATTATCTCAGCCTCTTTTTCCTTATGTTATCTGTCATGAAAGACACCGGATGCCACCTACACTGATCACCTAAAAACAAAAGTTTAAATTAGCTGGTGACTCAGTGAGCCTCTACAATCCCTGTGTGGTTTTGATGGCAGTCCTGTGTGGGGCTGCAGGCAATGAGACACGTCTCATTATGTGGAAAATCACATCAGCACAGACAATGTCATGGCAGGCAATAAGACAGTCGCGTCGTCTTTCAATGCAATTTAAACGTCTGCGAGACAATTGGAAACAACAGTGGCACTTCAGAGATCACGAATAGAGTGGAGCAAATTGGACAGCTAGCTTTTCAAGTCTGTATTGAATGCTCTGTAAAGTTTTAATGTGCCCACAAAGGGCAGGGAAAGGCAGCTCAGAAAAATGCATTATAACACATAGCAACTGCTTTCTTGTCCACATGCTGCCCCTGCTGCCCCCCCCCCATGCAGACGTCAATACATGAAAACTACAGCTGTAGCCAATCACTTCACATTTTTCTGTTCATTAAAAACATTCCTTCTATTACTTCGAGCTTGGTATCACTTCTCGTCAGCTTTAAGAAGAGATGGCTGGTAAAATTACAACCATTAAAAACCAACAGCAAACTTTGTCCCCACACTTAAGGCAAATGAAAAAAAGCATCATCAGCTAATAGAGCTGGCTTCAACTAGCCCACTGAACTGCAGTTGTATCCTGACTAAGATCAGAATAAAAAACCCAACAGAGTCACCAGTGCCTAAATGATTCATCAGCTGTGAAATATTAAGGAGCTGTAAATCAGGGTGGAGAGGAGAGGGGAGGGTAGACCTGTAACTTAAACTGAGCTGATGAGCCCTCAGCTAATTAACAGAGGAAGGAGAGGGGGGTGAGGAAAGGGGGAAGGACAGGGAGGGAGAATGTGGGGAGAGTAAGACTGACCAACAGAGGGACAAAGTATGAAGAGGAGCAGAAAAATAGAGGTTGGCATTTAAGTAAAGGATAATGACGAGAAGAAGGAAAAGCAGTGAAAAAATAAAAGGTAAAGTGATAATGCACTGAAAACCTCAGCTAGTAATGTAGGTAGAGAAGGAGGAGGCTGAACAGGAAGTCACATATCCACCCTCATATATTTCTGTCATGGACATATTGCCACAACCTCTTGGTCTCAATGTGATTTATTAATGAGAATAATATTTGAGATGGCTTTACAGTATGTTTTCTCATATATGCCAGAGCATGTGCTGTGCTATGTGCACAGCATTTTAAAGTGATAATCCCTGAATGATTTTTATTACACTTTGCAGTTTTTATACTTAAATGTCAATTCAACAGTGTAGTATCAGTGTTCTATTTCATCCTTATATTATCAGTACAGTTTAGAAAATGTCAGAATTTTCTTTGCCTTGCTTGCTCGCTATCATTTGGAAAATGAAAGCAGGAATAGCTAAATTAACTAATTTGTCAACTCTTAATTGCACTATAAAAGCTTGTTTAACAAAAAAAAATAAAATCCACCACAATCCAGAGGTCAGAGCCATAGTTGTCCTACAGGACTGTCTGCCAATAGCCAGTCACAGCCCATGGAGCCCTAGAGCAATCCTGCTGAATCAACAATTACATCCTCAAGCAGATCCAGAGCGAAGGGCCAGCTGCTTGTCCATTAATGGGGTGGGACATAAGAGTTATCAGACCAGAAAAGAGCTAAAGATTTAGCTGAGACTACAGCTCATCTTTGGTGATTAGATTACACTCAAGACAAGAACTGAGAGCTGATGAGAAAAAGAAGAGAAGGCCTGAGCTACCCCAGCACACTTGCCTCAGCATTGAACACAGCAGAGCAGAGCAGCTGTAATGAGCGCAGACCCCACAGTGGGACACATCGCTTTCTCCATCATCCCCCTCCAATCACAAACCTTGTCGATGCAACACAGTCAGAGCTTGAACTGCTCAAGGGCTTCAGCCATATTACAATCAATTACTCTTTGTCTGTTTCAGTCTTTTCAATCTCACTTTCAATCATCCTGTGAGAAGAAGGACTGATTGTGTAGGAAGGATACTGGTCAACACAACTCTCTGATTGTGTTTTTTTAAATGCATTTTGCCTGTTTAGAAAAGACTGACTCACTAGAGGAGCCATATTTAATTAGGTTTCCGTGGTGCAATATTCAAGGGGGGAACAGACTTATTCCCATTGCTAAAAGCTTATATTGAAATGTAAATGAACATGTTTATTCCCTGCTGAGTTACTAATGAAATTTTCATGACAAGGAATGGACCAATTCTTAATACTAAAAACCATTTTTCAACAACTACCACATGTGTATTCTTTATGCCATCCACCAAAGAATCTATTGTGTAGTTTTCTGTGTGTTGTCTGGTACAATTGTGTGTGAACTTTTAATAAATCTCATTCAGACAAAGTGAGGATTTATAAGGAAACAATAACTTAATGTCTTGCAGATCAGTCTCAGATATGTTAAATTGCTGTCATAAAACAGATAAAATGAAAAATGTGTTCTTCTGTTGAATGACTTTGAGACAGATCCAACACTCTGACTCACACTTTCCATCATTTTGACATTTTTATTTTCAACTTTTCACTTAGAATGGACACAGATGAATGTATGTTTCTCCTTAACACATACTGTTTGTATTTGTCTTGTTCTGTTTATTCTTTTGGTCATTACCAGTGTATTAGCATTGTAAACAGTCCTAAAATGAGTCTGGGCTGAGAAAACACCAATATTTGGATAATGAGCTGTATCATAAAGAATTTCAAAGCAGCTGCTTTCTGACAGTACAAGCAGATGCCAAATGTGGCTGTTAACAAACTAGCCTTGTCCAACTTAAACTCACTATGTGCTGTGAGAAGTCATTTCTGTTCCTGTACTCTCTACTCTCATCTTCCTGATGAGCCAATTAACAGGGTTTCAGAGTGACAGCTAGGAAAAATGTGACTGCACTGTTATTCGACAACGACGAGATGAGCGACGCAGCAGCAGCAGCAGTGTGACCCAAAAAAATGACTTGAGAACCAATGTCAATTAACTAAATCACTATACAAACACACACTTCAGTCTTTTGATCTACAGGGCCTGACCGCCAAGTAAGGAAACACCTCAATTCATTCCTGGGCCAATTACCTGTCAAAAAGAATTAAATTTAACAAAAAGAAAGGAAAAGAGAAAGGTTTGATCACTAAAATAATGAGGATAATACAGTAACCCCCCCCCCAAAAGAACACTGTCAAACACTACATAACATACATGTAAAGTCTATAAACACCATCCGTTTTCTACAGACTTGTTTCAGTACTTTCTTTTGTTCCCTCTGGATCTTATTAAAGTCCACCAAACATCACAACAGCTGGAGAGGCCAACGGTGAGACAGGGTAGGGTGTGAGACCCCAGAAAAATGACTGACAATGTTACCATTGTCATAGTTATTCAGATGAATAAAGGTTTTACATTTCACTGGGTTCTTGCTGGAGTGTTATTTATTAAGCCACATCTTAATTAAAAGTGACTGGTAGAAGATATGATTGAAATCTCCCCATTAAATAAAAGTCTGGTCCTAACTTTTGCAGGGCAGTAGAGTTCACCATTATCTGAACCAAAAGCCAGACCCCAAATATAGCTGTTAAACAACACGCTTATAATGCACATATAACATATACAATTCCTACATAAATACTATGTCAACTGTTAGACAACACCTGAAAGGTCATGCGTTGATCTGCTGCCGCCTGCTGCTGATTGATTCTGTATCCATGGATTAAAAAGGGCCAGATTTAGATCTGGTATCAGGTCATGGTTATTACAAAGGTATGTACAGTACATTTGGCTGCAGGTCACAGACAGACGAATGGCAGAGTGAAGGGCTGAGGCCTCTTTTATTCTGATCCTGTAATTTGTGTATACAGTGCATACACTTACCACGTGCTATCACACCCAGAACAAAGTGTGTGATAGCATGTGGTGAGTGTTTAGGACAGGAAGCGGGAAAGAGAATAAATGTATTGTATTTAAGACGTGTGAGAGTGTGTCTGTTTATAGATTACAATACAAGGCAAGAAAATATGAGACATGAAGAGAGGGGAGTGAGTGAGAAAAGAAAACCAATGAGACATGAAAACAAACAAACTAAAAAAAAAAAAAAAAAAAAAAAAAATGTTATTCATGCTGCCGACTGAGGCTGTCCTGTGTCATTGATGAATGACCCCTGGCACACAAACCTCCGCCCTCTGGGCTGCACTGTGGACCCATTATGTTGAGATCTATTGGAAAGCTGGCATTAAGAATGAATGGAGTGGCTCTGCGTCCTATTAATTAAGCTGCGTGTCCATTGGCTCTGTTGGCAGCCATATTAAATGCAAGCCAATCAGAAAGTCCGTCTCACTTGTGTGTGCACACCAATAGACACCAGTATACAGGCACAGTTACAAGATGAAACACACACAAACACACACTTGCTGTCTGTCTTTGACTGACCTGAATCCCAACCCACACTGCCCAACTCCATTCAAAGACGTGTTCAGCTAAGTCAAACTCATTTGAATTAGGTCACATGATGTGAAAGGATCCAGTTTATTTGTTGTTGTTCCCTCCAAAAAATCTCATGTGTGAAAGAGGTAAAGCAGCTAAAGGAAACCATGATAGTAAAATTTTATTTGTTACCTGGATGTTATGACCCACTGTCAAAGCATAACTTAACTGTGATTTTAGGGTAATGTTTTGAGAGAGGTATAATTTTGATATGCACAAGGCTATCGAGGCTGAATGACAATTTCAATCACTATTTTCTTTAAGACAGATAAAATACAGATCAAGTAGACAGCTCTTGAGCACTAGTGTTGAGGAGTTTTAATTGTCGTAATGATTACGTAATTATTACAAAATAAATGTAATGGTACTTAGAAACAATGTAACTAAATTACAATTACTAATTAAAATATCGGTGATAACAAAGGTGTTACATCCAATTATATTCTTTCAGAGCAGGAACACTTTCTTTTGCCATACCTACAGAGAATTTGGGTCAGATTGACAATTCATTGTTTTCATTATGTTTTCAATAAATATTAACATTAATTGGAGGGTCAGTTGTGAAATTTCTACCGGGCACCAAGAGACAAAATGGCACTGAAAACTAATCCAAAAGTCAAATGTAATAAGTTAATTTGATGACGGTCACATTACTTCTTACATTTCTAAAAGGGTAATTAGTAACATATTACATTTCAAACATAACCTTCCCAAAAGGCATTCTGCAAGAAGTAATTAGGTCCATCTACAGTAGTACTGATCAGCATCTACAAATTCAGTCTGTAACAATGTCCTGGGTGCAACGTAAAACTGTGGGATGCATTATCAAGATGTAACAAAATGCAAAACAGGACTACAGTCTAAACACAATTACTCCAACCTATACTGAGACAGAATGTCAGCTGCCAGGCTGTTAAGGACCCATCCAAGCCAGACAGGGACCGTCCTGACTAAAACAGTGAGCTTAAATCCTTCTGAATGCCCTTATCTCACTTTTCACAATGCAATCTCATTTCCTCTGTTCCATGATACATCACATAACATCATTACTGTGGCTGTAACCATAAATTAAAAACTGTCCTAATTACTATTGCACTACGAGGGACTCTCAGTGCACCCAGGCAAACTGCATTATCCACTAAATTGGCACATCATATAGTGTTTCTGTTGACGCGACCTATCGCAGCGACCTTTTTCCAGCGGCTGCTTTGATTGAGTGCTGCCAGGCTTCAAAAGGGAAATCTCACCAAGAAAGCTACATCAGTGGTTTAAATCTCACTTTGCTTATTTTTGCTGGATCAGTTCGGCAGATTTTTACCTGATCACGTAGATAATAGAGATGCAAACAGGAGGAGTCAAAAGCGGAATGTTTTGTCTGATTTGACGTAATTTCAGACCTGTATTACAGGAGTTACTTACTAGATTTTCTACATTTAGCCAAAATTTTTCAAGGGTCAAAAAGACAAAAAAAAAAAAAAAGATCTAGATTAATTTGTGTTTATGTTGTGCAGTTTCCTTTGTTACTTTTATATGATTCAGTCTTCAAAGGTGGACATAGAAAAGATAGCACAGAACACATGTACAGAATAATCAATTTCAGATAAATTATAGTGAGTACATTACCACGGACAGAGATAATAAGATAATTATCGAATTGGCTGGAAATAAAGGGGTGAGATATGAGGGAGCTTCAGACTGTGCAGAAGAAAATGAGTGAGAGTGCAGATAACCTACCATCAGCTTGTTGCTTCATTTACAACATCACAGCATCCATTATCATCAATTAAACTGGTGGCCTGGAGGCTCTGTCTCTCTCACACACACACACACACTGCTATCAGTCAATAAATGAATCATTCCAAGGAAAACAATGAACTAATTGGAACTGGTCGGGGGTTTACATTAGGAGACAGAAAAGCTTTGAAAGAAAAAAGGGGAAAAGAGTCAGAGTGTTAGCATTCCAAAAAAATTAGAGAAATATTGAAACTCACACTAAGGTAGAGAGGAGGAAGAGCAGACCAGTTAAGAGAGAATTAAAAGCAAGTAATGAGGCTGTGGGAAAGAGGTAAAGAGTCAAGGAGAAACAGAGCGGCAAAAAACAAATGCACTAAAAGGTAAAGAGACAGTTCAGAAGGACAGCCTGAAAAAGCAGAGGAAGGATTTGACAATTTTACACCTCCCATCGAGCTCATCAGTGAGGATGAGCCACACAGAGGCTCCTGATTAATATCCAAGAAACCCGGAGCAGATGGAGAATTCTCTTTCATTTTAACCATTATTCATCCAGACAAGGGTGTCTAAACATGCCTGCTCTTTTCCAGCAGCAACCTGCTTTGCATTCACACATTCACACATTCACATCTGTTTGCTGTCAAGCACAAACACACTATTCGTGTATTGGCCACAGAGCAGACAGTGGAAGAGTTGTACATTTAATGTTCAATAAAGAAAGAAAGTGAGCAAGAAAGACCGCAACAGAGAGAAGGCAAGAGAGAGCACAGGAAAGGACATAAATTCAGATCAATTGAATAATGAAGGAGTGTTAATGGTCTTCCTAATTATAACCAGGCCTGCCATTAGCAGATGCTGGCTGATGATCTGCCTCAGCTGGATAAATGCTGGCTCTACACTAGCTTTACACACACATGCACAGATATACCAAACATACAGGAACATCTGGCTGCTGTAACACACACACACACACACACACACACACACACACACACACACACAGAGTTTGTGAATAGTAGTGACAAACAGCACTGCCTGTCATCCCACCCCTCATGCTTTTACAGTGCACAAATGGGAATCTGTGTCCCCAGGGTGCATGGGGACACAGGTGCCCTGATCCTTACGTCATTACCATCATGTCAGCATGGTGCCTCGTCATTACACTGCTTAACCGGACCACAGAAGGCCAACAGTCGTGTACACACTGTGTGTGTGTGTGTGTGTGTGTTCTGATCCCCTTATCCAGTAGCCTCTTTGTTCTGTTATCCTTCTCTGTCTTTTGTTACCGTAGCGCTCAAATCAAGATGGATTATGAGTCAGCTTCTGCTGGGACACCACACTTAGCAGCAGCACTGATGGTCACATTAACCTCGGTCTTCCTCTGAGAAAGTTTAAGGTGTCCTGCTCCTTGCTGTTCACTGCTATTACACTCTTTGTAGAAGAGAAGAGAACGTGAGAAGGAAACAGGTACGTAAGTAGTACTGGAGCCCATAGAGGGATGTAACCATGATACCGAAATCACAGCCACCGGTGACTCTATGAGGAAAATAAATGCACTATTGAGTTATATCTTCAACTAATTTATTTTATTATTCTGAGAAAAGTTACAGCCTTGCCTCAGTTGTTTATTCACTGCTAAAGTAATGAGATGCAGTAGATTAAAGTGCAGGACCAAGGGCTGTGGAAAGTCTTAATTAAATGCTCAATTCATGGCTTGACCTAATAGATGGACTGATCATTTTTTGAGGAACTGCTTGAGGTAATGCAGGCTGAGTAATGCAGTGTGTGTGCTCTCCATCTAAGCTTGATTAGATGCAGGTGCATGCTTTTGTGTGTGTGTGTGAGAGTGAGATTCCACCACTTTTGTATGCAGTGTTTATGTACGCTCCAGTCACCTTGACAGGTTACATGACTGACCTCTCACGTGGTCCGGCAGGCAGAGGGATCGATCAAGTGTTTCCCCTCTGCTCCCCAAAGCCTGACGCGAGCTGAGCAAGAGCATGAGAGCCGGATTAGCACATTGCTAGACGTTTTCCTGTCGGCTGGAAACTCAGGAGGGCAGAACACAATCACACAAACACGCAATCCAGAGGTCCAAGGAGTTTGAGCGTATATAAGTTGTAATACATCTGTGAATACACAATGAACGTTATCTTAAGTGTTGAAGGACTCTTAAGTAGAAATGAATATCATCATGAATAAGTTTGGCTATAAATCTATCTTATACATATTCACAATGCAGATAACTGAGATGCCACAAACTTAACTTGCCAGAGTGATATTCCTGATTTCTTTCTTTCCAAATGCCTGCACTTTTGCTACTATTTACATAAAACTGTGGGGTTAATTACTCTACTATGAAACATGCATTCAGAAAGTTACTTGGTCCAATGTATACACTGAATTGGTTGGTATGATTACCATCTTCTATTGCTAATGTGAGCCATTACTCTGTGTTAAATTGCACGAGTACTAATGACCTTAAAATCAAATGTGTTTTTACCTTCAACCAGACTAATTGAGCATACTAATCACAGTTCATATATAATCTGATTAGACATTTCCACAAGTAGTAGATTAGAAGCACAATTATATTTTCCATAACTACTTGCATCAATCCAACTCTGTATAAGCATAATCAATTGTTTGCTACCTTTATCTAACAGCTGTTATCTTAACAGGCGTGCTCCTCCAGTTCCTAAGCAGTGTAGAAAAGACATAAGACAGATAACACTGGCCAGCAAACTTTTTTAAAACTACAGTTTTTAACTTATCTAGACACACTTCCCATAGGCTTTAAACATATTTTATACTCACTCACTGTAGAAGGTGCATTTTCAGAAACCATGTAATGTAACTGTATAAAAGAGTGAGCAATTCAGAAGTGTTGTATGGGAAATTATATGAAACAAAAACCACAAGCAACACAACAGTGGTTCAACAAATTCAAACCAAACTATAAGCTATAAAACATAATTGTTGATACATACATACAACACTGCACAAAGGTTTTTCCAGGTTTTTACTGTAGAAGTTATGAGTTATGTACAACTCATCAGCGAAGTGTTGATACAAGCTGCAGCATATCAATGATATGCTGTCATAAGTCATAAAAAAAAAAAAACATCTTCATTGACAAGAATAATAAGCTCTGCAGCAGATGGTGTGGCCCGCACACAGCCCTGATCTCATAATCAGTGTGAGATTAAATGAAGAGGGAGAAGAAACAAACAAAGAGAGTCAGACTCAAGCCAAAGAATAACTGTGGCAAGTTCTCAGAGATGCTTGGAACAACCTAACTGCCAACTACCTTTACAATGTTTGTACCGAGAAGAATTGGTGCTGGGTGGCTGTGAAATATTGATTTCATTATTTTATTCAGTTTAGTGCACTTGTATGAACTTAGATGATGACTATTCCTGGAAATATTTTTTTAAAAAGGATCCTTTTATTTCTGTGCCGGAAACTTTTGCACTGAGCTGTATATTTAGTATATAGAAAATAGCAAAAGGAACCACTATACTACTGATATGTAGTATTTCACAATGAGTTGCCAGATGTCTAACAGTTGAGAAGTAACTATGGGGTGTTGGTATATTGTTAATTAGTTTATCTCTTAGTTACCAGCTGATCCTTTAAAGTTAACAACAATAAATGACATGATTCACTGGTTTGTGGCAACATCTCTACAGGTCCAACTCTACACAACAGGACACACACACAACACTACGCCTCCAAGAGTTCATTTGTTTGGGAGATCCAGGCTTTAATGATGGAGGAATCTGTCAAAGTGACCAAATGAGGCGAGTGAGATGATGTGTGTGAGCGACAGAATAAACATCATCCCTGTGGCCACAGTGTGTATAATTCCTTCTGGTCAGGGGTGTGTGTGTATAGGTGTATGTTGTAGTGTAGTGCAAGTCCAGGCTGAAATAGATAAAGTCATGACCTGGTGACTGTGTGACCAACAGAAGGAGGAAGAGCAAGCAGACAGCAGTGTGTGTGTGAGAGAGGGAAAGAGAGTGAGGGATGATTAGTTCATAATTGATAATCTTTTCCATAAAAAAAATAAATTAAAAAAAAATCAGACAAAATTTTGTTTTTAGATGGAGGAGAACAACCAATTTAGCTTAATGATGTTACACTAGAGAAAATTTTTCCTTAATGGAGCTAATGCACTATGAAGAAAACATTTTATTTTAATTAAACTAATGCATTATTTACTCAAAATGCAGGGAAGCAGAACCCTTGTTCATAAATGTGGGGTTGGATGATTTTGAGAGAAACAAAATCACACAGATGCATTACAGAAAGCAGGAGATTTTGCAGGTTTTGAAACACATGATATTCATTGAAGATATTCTTTCATAATTATGACTTCTATATGAGTTTTAATTATTCAATTTTGCTGTATTTTCATGAAAATAAATGAGAAAGGAATATTGTTCGGAAACAAACAAAACAAAGGAGACAGGAAGTGATGTAATGAAATGAAAAAGAAAGATCTGAAGAAATTGTACTTTTAAAGGTTCTCCTAATTACAGAGTGTGAGGGCTACAGAGTGTGTCACGGAGCACTTCACAGAGAGAGGAGGAGAGAGAAAGAGAGAAAGTGTTGACTAATGAACTGATATAATAGTCCCACAGTACACACACACGCACACAATATTCTGACCATTCATAGAAAAAAAGAACAGGCACTATAGGTGTGATTGTGACAAGACAATGGGAAGATACAAAGAGAAAGAGGAATGAGAGGGAGAGTTCAGATCAGACCATTATTCACTCAAGGAAGCAGCAGGAAGAAACAATCATTCGTGAAAAATGAGCCTATACACACACACGCATTGTAAACATGCAAAGTAATACAACACCAGCTGTGCTGTGATGACAAGCAGCACAAACTAAAACAATTTTAGCTCCCACAAAATAATATTTATTTTTCTGTTTATCCACAGCAGGTAGGTGTGTATGCATACATTGTGTTTGCTGCAGTTTGCACTAAACGCACCATGTGTGGATAGATGTGTGCACTGACCCCTAGATGATAAGTTAAACAGCCATCACCATGCTAAACATTTAATTTCCAAAGATAACAGGATCCCACAGATGATATATTGACCTCAGAAGTTCTTTGGTGAAACATTGTTTGTTTGGTGCAAATAAAAAAAACCCATGAGGCTTTTGCTTTAAAATAACAATGTAGAGAAAGCGGTTTGCTTTAATTTTCTATTCAGCACGCAGAACTGTGCCCAACTGCTCCAGGTCCATTTTCCCAGTGTGCTTTATCTGACTGGCTCTATAGTCGATGGATTAGGTACTCCGTCTGGGTCCATTCATCATCTTGGGGTTGTGACACAGCTCTCAGAGGAACATGGAGCATAAGTATCAGTGTTAAGGCTGTATTCAAAAGTGCCTCAACTTTGTTGTGTATAAACAGATGTGAGATGCCAATCAATACTCAGTTTATCGTACTAAATACTCGAAATATCGGGACTCCATTTTCATATTGATAGAAGAGGAAAAACAAAGAAACAAGGTATAAATGTGAAAACGACTCTGCCCACAAATCTCCCTTTATGATAATAACCTCTTATGTGTGTTACCAAGGGAGACAGACAATTAAAGGTCTCCAACTATCTTCTTAACTAAGACTAACAGTACAGCTCCTCATTTCTAACATAGCTAAAGACTGAATTCTCTTTTCATCTTTCTCTATGACTACTATGGGATCCTTTCACTCTTAATTTACCTGCTTGAAATGTTACAGAGGCATTATATGGACAAGTCTACAGTCAGGTGCTTTGAGCTAAATGCTAACATCAGTATGTTAACATGCTTACAGTGACAATGCTAACATACTTAGGTTTAGAAGGTATAAGTATTTACCAGTCTAACCATCTTAGTTTAACATGTTTGCGATACCGCGACACAAATGCCATTAGCTTTGCAGGTATTCAGTCACAAACCAAAAGTATTGGCCAAATTAACATTTTGACCTGATGATGCCACTAGATGAGAAGTTGGGGGATCACCAAAGTTTTTCCAAATGATCCTGAGAGGTACATGAAGACCAAATTTAATGGCAATGCAGTCAATACTCTGAAGGTATATAATTTAAAACCATGGATGGCAACTTGTTTGTGGCATGAGAGAAAAAGATAAGTCAAGAGGATTCTACCAGTGGGGATCACGAAATTGATAAACACTTTAGACTTCTGATATCTAAGTCTAGACCAAAATAGTGCCGTGGCCGACCAACTGACTGACTTTACAGTAAGATGCTGCCGTTTTAGCTCCAATAGAGTCTTCAACTGTAATATTTTGTGCAACATACAGCTTCAGTGGGTGCTGAAGCAAATATGTATACAATGCTGTATTGTTAATGTCTTTACTTGATGTATGTTACTACATTTTTGATCGTTACAGTGGAAGATTATGATACTTGCCTTGACTTCATTTCCCAGAAGGTTTTTTGTTTATTTTGTAACCAATCAGTGGCCAGGGAGCCTGATGGCTACTAAGGTGGGACTTGTAATGTTTGAGATGGTCTGGAGGAGCTGTCTCCAAGGCAACCATTATCTCATAATGATGACAGAAGGGTCATTCCATTATGGGACAAGCTAGTGCAGACACCCAGATCTGTTCAGTCTTTATTCATTTATATAAATGGGCAGTTTTCAGAAACAAACATCATGTTTTTAAAAGAAATATATCAAGCATGAAATGGAAACAAAGGGATTTTTTCCCTTTGCTTTTGTCCTGATTTTCTCTGTGAGAAAATAATTATTCCTCAGTCTGACAGGGCCAATATGTTTAACTATGGTAACAGAGACAAGGAGGGACCAAAAAAGACAGAAAAGATAGGGGAGGTGAGAGGAGCAGTACAGAGGCTGGGAAGAGAGGGAAGACAAGAGGATAGAAAATGAAAGGGAGCAGAGGATTAAAAATAGATAGGAAAAGTCAGCCTTGTGTAACAGTGAGACACATTGAAGTTGGGCAGGGGGGTTGGCTGGGGGCAATTAGGAGAGACCATAGCTATGGCCCTCATTAGACTCGTTCATGGGGGAGGTAGGGGGTAGAAGCAAAGGAAAACATATGTAAGTGGGAATGACAGAGGTGAGGCAAAGTGATGAGAGGCACAGGTGCTGGATTGGAGTTTCACTCTGACCAGTGCCCCCATCACCTACAGTATGATCTGTTTTCTAACTGTCACAGGTCATCCTGCAATTCACGCTGCCAGTCAGGACAAAAGCCAAGCCATCAAGTGCCAGAAACTCTCTGTAGGCTGCAATAAAATTGTGACAAGGCATAGATCAGAGCAAGGACATAAAACCATTTGTAAAGGTTTGAGTGTCGTCATGACAGTGACTGAACCGTCCTTAGGAGACCCAGCAACATCTCAGACTTAAACCCTATAGAACATCTATGGAGAGTCATGAGGATTCACAGATGCTTTCAATCCAATTTGACAGAGCTTGGGAGGATGTGCCAAGAAAAAATGGGGTAAATTGTCACATGTCACTTTCCCAATAAAACTCAAAAATGTAATGAAATAATATAACATAATAACAACATAACTTAAAAAAGTGAGGCTGTTTGATAATTTCCCAGAAGAGAGGGTCCGTGCTGTTATCACCCAACTTATGTCCGACAATGCATGTCAATGTCAAATATTTGTCACTTCCACAACTACAGGTATGATCTAGTTCTACGGACGTTTAAAAAAACCAGTAATAACCCACTATAAGCCTAAAAAGACAGGTTTTCAGTTGAAAAAGTGAGGCTGTTTGAATACTTTCTGAAGACACTATCATTCTTTATACTTAATTTGTTCTCAATTGTCCCTTCTCTCTCTCTCTCTCTCTTCAGACAATATCTTTTTTTCTCATCTCATTCCTCTTGACATCTACAGGAACCACCTGGGGAAGACAAGCCTAGAAGAACTTTTAGCCATTTCTGACTCTACAATTGTCTTCTGTGCTGGAAAACAGTTTGACAGGACTCATGTTGCATTACCTACTGTCAGCAAAGGAAACCAATGGGGACTCAAAAACCACAAAACCGACAAGAAAGGACAAGTGCTGTGTAGTACATTGCATCTGTACACAGTGGTGTAGTGCGTGAATTGTGTCACAAATCAAACATGGTAGTGTGCCTTCACCAGAAATAACAATTGCAACATTTCACCATTATTGCTGTTCATCAAAATATTGGTAGCTCTTTTGCTCACTGTTTGAGTGTGTGTCCCTGTGTCATGCAACTTGGAAATTTCCACTTTTTTCTAATAAGTTCAGTACTTCAATGGTCCTATTTATAAAATAGCTGTTTGCGAATGAATTGAAATACAAGTAAAATACAGTCATTAATATACTGTACATGTGTTTTCTCTTTCCACTGATGGCTTATTAGCCTTCCCTAAGCTCTCTAAAGTGACCTTGTTTTTAGTGTCAAACAACACCAGGAAAAAAACTACAAAGTGGGGGAGCCTTAGTTGGAAGAAGGGGAAGGACAATAAAGCAATTAAGGAGATGGGGTCATTTGAGACAAGCTGACGTACTTTATACAGTATGGACACAAAAGGTAGGTATGGCCTAGCTTACAATGCCAGAATAATGCATGGGGCAGAGAGTTTGAGAGACAAACTCCTGTACAATTTTTTTTCACAACAAAATAGTTTTGTTTAGGCCATTTCTTATTTTCCCACAAGGACTGCAACAGAGTTTTTACATGTCTCAGCCCTTTCATCATAAATATTTTATAGTTTGTATTCCTACTGATGATTTTCCAAAACATGCCATGATTTTTTAATTAGTTCTCCAACCTTTTAAGTCTCCATTTCACCATAGTATGAAACTAAAAAACAACAACCTTGTTTTATTATAATTAAACCTTAGTATAGCTAGAAACACAATCAGCATAATTTTATCAAAGCATCAACAGTAGTATGCAAAGGTCTGGGCTCCCCTGGGCAAATTTCATTATTTGATTTTAAACCATTATTTGACAACCACTGCAGAAAGCTTTAAGAAAACTTTCAGATAAAACTGGTCTGCTGGGCATTAAAACCTACATATGACTGCAGAGGATCTACAGAAAGGTTTAGCTCACAATAGCAGTGATAATACCATGTTTGACAGTGCTACAGGGTCTTGAGAGTCTTCAGAAGAAGATTTTCACTGTGACCTCATCATAAATGATATTAATATCTGAGGTCTGAAAATCACATCAAGATAAGGCAAAACTGTTTTGGAGAAGAAAGGTGCATCTGAAAACAAAGAGCAGGATTTACTGCTAACTGTTGGGGGAGTGAAAACATTATTTTTCTGGGTAGCTAATGGCACAAGGAAACATTTCACAGATAGAGGAAAGAATGGAGCCCAATAAATATTAGCAAATTCAGGATGCAAATGTCCAAAGCTTAACAACAACAACAAAGCTGAAGCTTTTAAAACAGCCCTCAATGTCCCTTGAACATCACTGCAAATCAGTGGGTAGATCTTAAACATGCTGTGTGTGCGAGCTAGTCTAAATATATCACAGAACTTGAGGATCTTCAAAGACAGGGTGTGAAAATTCCTGCATCACCAATAGAAAGAGTCTTCGCTGGCTACAGAAAGTGTTTGCAAGTTGTGATCTCAGCCAAAGACTTAGCACGTTTGCCAAACTTTTGGACACACCACAATTATCATGCATTTGTTTTCATTATATATATAATAATAGAGGATTAGCATTTTAAGAGTGAGTCAGATATAATGTCCGTTTGCTGGGGAGATTATATTAAATTCTTTTCACATAAAAAAAAAAAACAAAAACAAAAAGAAAACAAAAAAAAAAAAAAACAGCACTATATGTAGTTTAACCTCCGCATTAAACTGTAGAATGTGGTAATACAGTTCAACTTACAGACTGAGTAAAAATTTCCCAGAAGAGAGGGTTCGTACTGTCATCATGGTAAGGTTTAAGGGAAAAGATGCTTTGCCAGAGTCATAGGATGGCACGGCACATTAACAGATCTCGTTTCACACACTATTAGAACAAGCAGTGGCTTCACTCTCTCCCCCTTTCATGCTTCGTGAAGTACACACATATGGGTGTGCAAACACACAAACACACACAGTATTTAAATACAGCCATAACCAGATGGGCACACACACATACACATGCTGCACACAGTGACTTCAACTCATTAGTGATCACATATATCGAAGTAATTGCCTCTTGGCCAGCCAAGGCTCATGACCAGGTGAATAATTTCAGGCAGCAGTATCACCTCCACCTCTTGACACCTGCTGGACGCCTGTGTGTGTGTGTGTGTGTGTGTGTGTGTGTGTGTGTGTGTGTGTGTTGCAGAAGCAGAGTTCTATACAATGTGCATGTTTGGACTGTGTATAAAATGCATTTCAGACAAATACAACACATGTGAAACAGATACCTTTTCCTCCCAGTGTCTCCCCACATACTGAATCCAGAATCTTCAAACATCTTTTCTGTTGAAATTGTTTTCTGTTGTTGTTGAAATTATTTGGGGAATTGCAGGTAATGAAGAAGAACTTAAGAAAAGTGTGTGCATCAGCTAATTCTTAAAATTACATTTCACAGACAGATTATCAGTTTCTGAAAATCTGAAGACAATTTACATGTGATATTTCCACCTGCCAACCTCAGACCATATCCCTTAAAATCCCTCTCCTTTGCACCTGTGTAGTCCCTGGAGCCTCTCTACAGTCTCAATAAAAGAAGAAATATTAAGAAGAGTTCACTGCTTCCTCTCCATTAAAAAATTGAAACCTGAGGGCAGAGACAGAGTGGGAGGTGCCCCATACCCCTCTGTAATTTGAGCCATAAGTTACAGAGGCTACGGCTTAGCTACACCTAGCTGTCCGTGGTGAATAATGCATGTGGATGGGGCCCTAGGTAAGCCGTCTCTCATGTGTGGTCACTGCACTGGGGCCAGAGGATTAGTAGCATGCAGTGCTAGGATTTCATCTGGCATCAAGGGCTATCTGTTGATCTGAAGTCAGCGGGTGAGCTGACCAGCACTAGGGTTTCACCTGGCGCCAGGGGCTTATATCACTGACATGGACTCAGATTCGTGCATGACACTGTGGAGTGTCCCCGGATTTAGGCTAAGTGGTATCGAATGTAAGAGGAATCCCCTTCGGAAACCAATCAGGAAGCCTAGAGTGGGTTAATAGTTCCAGTGATGAAAACTGGTGTTGGTGGCAACAGAACCAGTAATACTAATAATCCTGGTAATGAAAATGCTAATTATATTGATCATGGTGATGATAACATGAGTGACTGAAATATATTCAAATCAATCAAAGCCACACCAATAAATATATAGATATTTATATTTATTTGCCACATTTTTAATAATTGCAAGCCTGACTTGATGTCTGGCTCATTATCACAACATCGATATCATATATAATTGTGTATCCATTAGCTGTATAATTACTCCACTTTCATTTATTTTTACTTAAGACAGATGGAAAAATACAATACAAACATTATTTAATGAAAAGACAGTTAATGAGTGTGGAAATACTCAATGTTAGTGTTTTGCCACAACTTGCCAGTTTTCTTGAGCCTAACACAAAATTGTAGATCTTCATGAAATCTCAAAAAACTAACTTGTGCTTTTATTTTTGCTACTTCTCAGTAGTCATGTTTTTCCCTCTCTCTCCTCCTTTCTATTACCTTCTACTCTGTCCATCAACTGCTCCTTCCTTTCCCTCCCTCCTCCTTCTATGACTAGCGCTACATTAAGTCTTAATAGCACTGGAAAAGACGTACAACCCAATAACTTGGGTCTGCGCAAGTGGCATTTATCCTTTCCCTGCCTCTTAAGCGCTCAAATAAATATCACTGCAACAACATTAAAACGTGATTGGTTTGGTATTCAAAGTCTAAGCAAGGGTGGAAGAAGTGGTCCGCCTTTCATCATCGCTGACAGTTGTTTTTGTCATGGGTTTGTGCGTTCAGAGTGTCTACCCGACCTAATATTTGACAGTGTTTTGCGGCAACCATGCTGAGTGAGTAATACTGTCTCCGTTAAAAGATGAGGTTCTGCATGCAAACATCGCCATTTTAGCAGAAGATGACATTGAAATGGAGTTACTAATGTATAAGCAGAAACACACAAATGCATACCCACACACAAGTACTGATATGGAAAGGCAAACAACCACTGCTGTACTGTAAAGACACATGCACTCTCTCACACAAATACAGAAAGACATTATAATCTTACACACTTCTGCACATACACATAGACACAGGTACAAACTTGAGCACACAGAAACTCAAAAACACATTTTAAAAATCGGGGCTGCTGAAGCGTAATAATACCATACGTGTTCAACATCATTAGATGCGCTGGATTATTAAACATCCCCCTAACAGACTTTCATAACAATATGTCAACACTATCAATCAACACTGCAAACATAAGACTGTGGCTCACAGTAGGGTTGAGAGCAACATCAGGCAGTACGCAGTTTAAAGTAACTGCTTGTGTTTGGCTGTTCCAAATGATCTGAAGGACTGAGGAGAAAGAAATAAAAAAGCGCATTTTCACTGATAGTAGAAATAAATCAAAACAGCAGAGCACAAATGCTGGGACAAAACAACAGTCCATAAGAAATCATGTTTCTTTAGGGAATGGTTCAAACATGCCCTCTTATAAATATTTACTGTATGATTTATTAACTTCAGATACTAAAACTTAAAAGCATCTGCCTCTGAAACTTAGAAGCTGCATCATCTGACATTTTAACCTTTCACTCTGCCGCCCCCCCCAATCAAAATCTGCCATTCCAAGGCAAGTGGATATTACACTTGTAGCCACAATAGAATTTCAAACAGAAGAGCTCATCTATTTGAAAAAAAGGAAATGTACAGAGCTGGAGTGTTCCTGATAAAGGTAAAACTGACACAGCAGGTACATCTATAACTTTATAGATCTCCTCAGCGCTTCAGGGGAACAGAGCTGGTGCTCTGTGGTCAGCAAAAACTTTGAACTCACCAAACCTGGATGTTCAAAGGCCCCTTTGAACAGACACTTCTTTTTTTGATCAAATGTTTTTATTCTTATTCCATGAGATAAGACTGCACCACTGCATCTCCTGGTTCACATCCACTTCAAAACTTCAAACATATTATTCTTTGCAGAGAGGAATATGTATAATAGTTGAGAATCATATGATCTGGAGAAACACCAAACATAAACACACTAAGATGATCATGTCTTTGACCCACACTGGGCTTTACAACATAGAGCAGCCAGCAGAGGTAGAAATCATGTTTATGAAGCTCATGTGATCCATAACAAGGAAAAGCACAAACTAAACCACTAGCTAGAAAGCATTTTCTGCAAAGCAATGGAAGGAATTCATTCATTTATAGCAACAACATACTTAAAAGCCTTATTTTACTGCCCTCTCTGGTTGAAGGTTTCACCCCTGACAACACCCAGCAGTTTCTCCAGTCAGTGCAGAGGGAGAAGGGGTCTTTCTTGGTGGGCTCATTTATAATTCATAAAAACTCAAGATCTGATTCATTTTTGGGAAAAAAGCTGAGGTATTATTATACATCACCACTAAGGTTATACATAATAGAAATTCAAAAATATAATTTCCAAATGTTGTCAAGTTTAATCCTCAGTATCCAAAAGGCAGAAGCAAAACTCAAAGAATATCTTTTGCCTTCTTCAGTTGCTTTTTAAACACGGACAAATCTCAAGAAATTAGATTTCTTTTTTTTTTTTAAAACAGCACCAAAACAGTTGTACCCATCACCAAAGGCCATTAACAACTGTAATTATCATGTCAAACAACAGCAACTGTGTACTTTGTGTCACTTCTACAATGACATTACAAGATCTCACAGGGTAAAAAGTGTGAATACTGCATGTACACTTTAAACACCTACAGAAGTCTTTGTGGAAGCTAAAGCACTTTTAAGACCCATATTTAAAAAGAACTGTGTTAGGGGAACAGCGTGAGGTGGGCAGGTGACTGGACAGACTGATAAACTGCTCAGAATGAAAACCCATGACCATGCTGGTTTCCAAACAGCTGATCTGAAGCTTGCGGGAAGCTTCCACTGTCTGTCATGCGGGTCCTATAACAAGAGACACAGGCATCTTAACTTGCAATTACTTTTTAATGTTTCTGAGAGCAGACAGTTGGGTCGATGCTGGATATCAGGCTTTCTTGCCCCAACTCACTAATTCCCTCAGTAGGCAAGAGAAGATAAATGGAAGACGTGAAGAAATGGAGAGAGCTATAAACTGAGTTTTATGTAACAGGATGCAAGCAAAAAAAAGGCTCTAAAGGGGTAGGAAAACAAAAAGAGATGGAAAGAAAGGGAGAGAACAAAGTATAAGGGAAATCAATAGGGGAAAAAAAAAAGAAAGAAAGAAAGGATGCATCACTGCAGAAGTACATAACGCCCCGTTTACTGCTGTCCAAATGAGGGAATGTACAAATATGTGAGCAAGACTCTAGAAATACATATGAAGCCCGCTCTGTTTAGGCTGGACCAAAGGAAATAGGGAATGAGTGAGAATACTGAACTAATGTTTCAGACTATTTCCTTGGGCTGTGCCACTGGGGAATGAGGCTCTGCAGTAATTCTAATTGAAATGAAACTAATACGCAAACAAATAAGCCAGACACACAATATTAATGGAAGTGTACTGTATGCAGCAACAAACAAACAATATTAGTGCTCTCCAGTAGTGAGACAGCAGAGAGAGAGAAAATGTTGAATGCATTAGCATTCTCTTTGAAGAATAATGAGACAAATGAGAGTGGTGCAGATGAATGCTACTTTGATGAGTGCCTTCGACTTCACGGTGGGAGCAACAGGGATAAGTGGATTGGCCAAACCAGGAATCTGTTTGTGTTGTTTGGCCTGGTCTAAGCAGCTGACGCTCCTCCTCCACTGCTACAAATTTACCCATTACAGAGGAGAAACAAGACATTGACAATTCATCATCTGTCAAATAAAAATGTTAGTCTCTACATATTATGACTATGCACAAAATGTATCCTATGTGTGTATCCATAATACAGCAACCCAGGTCAAGCTGAAGCCTTCTACTGGAAAACCTGACAATGAGGTCCCTGGGATTCCTGTGTGGTAGTGTTGAATGATTCAAAAAAGTAGTTGAATGAAAACAGCGAACCGACAGAAGGAAAAAAAAACAAACAAACAAACAAAAAAAAAACACAATATGCACACAGTCCTTGTACTGAGAGGTCAAACAGCCTATCTAAAAGTACTGTCTTCAAGTTTATCGTCTTCAAAAAGTCAGTGCTTCCAGTTTGATCTTTAAGATGCAACACAGCATAGTATACTCAAAACAAGTCTGCTTACACTTATAATAAAAATATTTTATAATGGAAATATTTTAGAATTAACTAAGAGGAGTGGGCCAGAGAAATAGCACAGTACACATCCATCCCCATCCTTCTTTTCTGTGTTTGTGTAACTGTGACAATGAGAAAGAGACTGAGCAGATAAACAGAGAGAGAGACAGAAGGGAAGCCTTGGCCTGCAAATCATGCCCCTGCTTTATATCAGCCAGTGTTTTGTCATCTGCACACACGCTCATCAAGGAGGTCTCAAATAAACAGTGATCTAGGCGTGCTGTCAAAATTGCAGGACAAGCACTTATTTAGACACCCACAAACACACACACACCAAGTCTTCACAGAAGCCGTTTCCTCAGTCAGGAGATCACAGTATTATCGCCGTCAGTGAAGTATCTCAGCTACAGTTCAGTGGTGCAGGACACGCACACACAATATTTTCAACACAGCTTTATAAACACACAAGACATTTACTGTGCGTTAGTACAAACACTACAAACTGTCTTGCCCATGCAGGAGTACAGACAATGCACAAAATGATGAATACTCACAATACACACAAGGGAGGCACACAAAACACATGCCTTATAATTTACATATCCTATTCCAAATTACCTTTTTCTTTAACATATTACTCTATTAACATTCTTATTCAGTCGAAATGCCATTTGTCTCTGTGCTCAGCAGTGTGAAGAATAGCAACATTTGCACCCTGGAGGACAATGAAACACATCTGAAAGATATTGGGGCTGGCACTCCATAGTGGGGGTTGAGTGACAGGCCTTGATGGACTGATGCCACGCAGGCAAATGAAGTAATAAAGCTATAAGAATGCAACAGCTCTACCTTTTCACCCCATTACTGTCTCTCGCATGGTTCTGTGTGTCTATCACTCTTGATGAGTGCTGTGTTAGGTGCTCTATTAAATCCACCTGCAACCATGGCAGAGATCCATAAGTCTACTCAGATTTTATGGAACAGTTGTTAAAGTGAAGCCTAAAGCCGTGTACTGGTGACACTACTGTCTGCCAATAACCCGTCATCCAGAATTAGATTTTTTTTTATATATTTCAGTCAATAAATTTAACAACCTTAACTGGATACAAGCAAATCAGAAGTAGGTATTAACATAGCACACATAGTTAATGCTGATTTGACCAGTTTAATGACTGGTGTAACAGGCTTCTACTGGGGCTCAGATATGTACCAGCAAGCAAGATGGACAAGACACTGTGTAGGCTAACAAGACCATATGGGAAGGTGGCAGACTCCCTGCACCTATCACAGTATAACATCATTCATCTATCACCTTGTCTGTCATTTATTGTGTCTGGCTGGCCATCAGTCTTAAACCAGACAAATTTCTTGTCTATGTGTAGGTGTGTGACAAGGAGACTCATAATCTGATGTGTAACATTGCACATTACTATTTTATGCCTTTACATCTTTAGTGGCCACCTCTCGCACATATAGCATAATGTATTTCTTTATTGCTATGTTGAATATGTACAATGATGTAATGTTTTATGGCATGCATAATTTACTTTTTAAGACTTTACTACCATTAAGTATGATAAGCAGCAGGAATGGCACGAGCTTGATTTATTATTCTATCACATTTCTTTCAGTACCATCCCACAAAATATATACAACAATTCCCGATTATGTTAGAAAACCTAATTTGTGGCAATTTAAGTGGCAGAAAAAGAATAAAGTGAGCACTTGGCTCTAGCTAACCTCCCTGACCAAGGCCATTCCTGCTCTGTCATACAGTTTGGCTGGAAGGCCAAAGTCCTGCTGGTTCCAAACATCTTCCATTTCAATTACTGAGGCTGCTGTGGGAAACACTCAAACTCTAAAAATTCATTTGTAACCTTACCCTGATCTTTGCCTCACAGAGGTTTACACAGAGTTCCTTGGATTTAATTGCTTGGTTTTTGTTCTGACATGAACCATTGAGAGACATTATAATTCTAGGATGCACCACAATCTGCAATGTCATGTTGTAGGGTCTGAATACATTTGTCAGTGAGATCAAAACTAATTTATATTTCTAAAAACATTTTTTTGTTGTTCATTGTGTCATAGATTCATGGGTAAAATGGCAATGTCATCCATTTAAAATTAAAACTACACCACAAAGTATGGAAACGTAAAGGAGTCAAGATCAGGTGAGTTTATTTGAATTTAAATTAAGGTAAGGATTTAATTTGTTGGATTAATTTAATTTAAACATAACAAAACAATCAAAGTCAACCAAAATGTATAGTTTATGATTTGTATTGTTTTAACTCATCTGATTAAAATTACTAATTCATCGATATAGGATTATGTGATACAAGATGCTCAATCTTGAGATTTCAAAGGCAAGACCACTTATGAAGCATCAATCTAGATTTACCTTTCACTGTATCTGCTACACACAAGTACCGATCAAATATGATCGACTAGAGAGATCAGATGCAGTTTACTAGCGACCAACAAACTTCTACTACAGACAAGTACAGAACCAAAGACTTTCTGTTGCGTGCTCCTGCAGCACCCCAGTTCCCGGTGCCATGACAGGAGAAAAGAAAAAGCATAAAGGGCAGACAATGGCCCTAAGGGCCATCAAAAACATAGACCTGGGGCAAAAAAGAAATCAAAACAAGCTTTCTGTTCTGCGACTGGAGAACAGCAGTGTCTCGGGGCAAGGAGCAGGAGGTGGACATGTAAACAAAGCATTGGGAGGCAACTGCAATGAATGAGATGGAAGTGGGCCATCTTAAGCAGTGTCCAAATGCAGGAGAAGCAGAGCCAGCAAGAGATGAAGGAGATGAAGGAGCAGTTTAATCAGAGAAAAGATGAAATTGCGCAGATGAAGAAAGAGGAGGAGGATCTGGATGAGAGGCTCATTCAGGCTGAAAACAAACTGGGGAGACAAGAAGAACAATCCTTCCTGATTGAGGAAGCTTGTGGGGCAAAGTTTGACACTCTGGTGGAGAAATTCAGAGCAGAGCTCTCCAAGAGAGAAGAGAGCTCAGAGGAGAGGAAAACAGAGGGAAGAAAAATAAGGCCTCCGCGAAAAGAATGACAAGGAAGTAGGAGGAAGAGAATATAAGACACAAAAGCAGGAAAAGGGGGATATTAAGAAGGGGGAAAAAAGGAGAACATAGAAATGAAGAAGGAAAAAGAAGAGGGGAAGCAGACACAAGAAAATAAGCAAAAGAGAAGGCGGCAGAAGAAGAAACAAAGAAGAGGTGAAGGCAGAAGGGAAGAGGAAAAAAAGAGGAGAAGGTGAAGAAGGAAGGGAAAGTTACAGTGGTTATTATGATTCATTGCTGATTACTTCACTGTAAATTAGTTATCAACACTAAATGTCTTAAAATGTGGATCAGGGGTGTCAGCTTTGGTACTGTAATCAATAACTGCTCAAGTATGGAGATTCAGGAGGTTTATCCATCATGACATCGTAGCTGTGTGAGCACTGAGTAACACACGGCGTTGGCCTTTGCATGTGCGCTACACAACGATCAAACGTGTGGCAGTGACTGCCTGACAAATGCATTGCCTAATCTGATTTTAAAAAATGACCCAGAATCATTTTCCAGTAGTTAACATCACAGAAACGGCAAAAAGTAATTTAACTATTCAAATCAATATCCACATATGATAATGCTAGTTGAACTACCAGTAAGCTACAACATAGATAAACTACTAGTATGTCATAAATAAAATAATAAAATAGTAATAAACTACTACTTAATTACATGTTCACTACTCGCCAACACTGTTTGTTTGATGTAATAATTGAGTCTTGTGGAGTCAACACAAACCAATACACAAGATTAATACTACAAATATCTGAGAAGATCAGGCTCTTTATAAAAAGCCTGATGTTACACCATTTCTTTTGAAATGAATGTCACCTCAAGATATTAAAAAAAATGATTTAGGCCTGATGTTGGCTCTAATGTCAAACCTCGAAATATTGCTGCTGTACATTGTCAGGGGAAACATTAGAAACTCCAATTACAAACACAGTGCTTTATTGTGAAGTCAAGAAACAAACTGAACCCTTCAAATCTACATGTTAGATTCAGTGTGGTTGTGCACATGTGTGAGAGAGCATACTGATGCATTCACATAGGTGGAAAAGATACCCCTATTCATATTACAGTTAAGGTTTCCACACACATATACACACTTTCCACTGAGACTTTTCCACAACAGCCTGTCTCTCGCTCCCTCTGACAAATGCACGCACACACACGCCATACTTTGAGACTTTTGAGTGAGAGACAGAAGAATTTCAATATTGTATGCATGATTAGCATGGAGAGGCAAGAGACATAATCTAAGAACAATATAAAAGCAAGAGGAGCTGATCCATACTGATACTTCTTTGTCAGATGACTGCAGCACCTTGTAATTAAATAAACTGTTTTGCATAAGAGACTTGGTGCATGTTCAAAGACAATGTCCACTCCTAATGCTTGAAGTATTGTGACATTCATGTAGCACAACACTTGAAATAATGACTCACTTATGTATGTGATACACACACACACACACACACACACACACACACACACACACACACACAGGGGTCTTATGTCATTAAGTAGTGACGAGGACACCGGTATCTATCAGCTCTCCATTCTTGGCAAATCAATATACCATCAAGATTAATGGTTTCTAATTATAGCAGCAACACACACACTTATTGATAGATAACTCAGATGTACACATGAACAGGCACAGAGAGACAAGGACAGACCAAGATATCCAGTACACACAAATATATATCCAGTCTTTAAGATCTCATTTACACTTAGTTACCTAACCAACAGTTTATGTTCATCATCTGAGATTATATACATTTTTTCTGGGTTGCAAGTACAGACCAGACCAGTTACAGATTGTTGGATGTGATTGCACAACAGTACAGACATTTCTAGCAGTAGTTCTCTGCTTCCTATATGCTCTGCACTTTTTTCTTAGATCCATTTCCATTTCCTAAATATTCTTTCAAATAGAGCTACTACTGATCCATTGGCCCCAACACAAAAAAAAAAAAAAAAAAAAATCAACTCATATCAGCTCTGAAAAATCACAGAGCTTGAAAAACAGAATCTCTCAGCTCCCACAAATACAAGAGGAGGAAAAACGTATTGCATTACATCAGATTTAAATTTCAAATTTGGCAGCTTTTATCAAACGCAAGTTAAAATGAGGGCCAACACTAAGCTTCAATGCAACAGGAGACCTTGAAGTAAGTACTCACTACTAAAAGTAAAGATATGCACCAAAAGTGCATAGTAAGTACTAGTTGGGCATGTTAAAGTATAGAGATGTTAGTAGAAAAAAAAAATGTTTGTTTTATTGTGTATGAACTGCAGAGATGTACAAATGTAAAATGTTGAATTATCAATATATTGGTTACATATTGGTTAAAATTATTAGTCAGTCAAACTAAAACACAAACCGAATCATTTAAGGATTGAAATATGAGGTCTGCATTGCCACAAAGATGAAAAATAATTGAAAATAACTTCTTTCCCTTTGTGAGACAATCAACACTGTTTACAAATTCAAAGCAGCAGAGTCAGTGCCCATTTGCATGCTGATGTAGGACTGTAGAGAACAGAGACAGAGACACTGAATCATGCCACAAAGAGGAGCCCAAAACTTCAATTCATTGGCAAATGAACCAATCCTACGCAACCTGACAACTCCTGAATAGACAGAGAATAACTTTTGTAAAGAAATTCCAATTTCAGACTAATTTTATTTCAGCCTATTTATAGACCAAAAAATACTCATCTTGAATAATCTTGACTTTTTAAATGGACAGAAGCCCATTAAATTTCACATACAGGATTAATGTACATGCACCTCAAATAAACCTTTCAAAACACTGATAAATACTAAAGTGTAGCATTTAAAAGAACATTACAACAATGGGAACAAAACTTACAATTCAAACCTCCATGCCAATTTCTGCAAAACACAGTCACCATATCCACCAACACAAACATACTTATGCAAAACTATTATAGAATACAGGGAAAGGATGTTTAAAATTGGCTGTATAGACTGAAATTTGCTCACATTGCACACAAAACACTGCAGATGCCTCTTTGCATGCTACATGGAATAGACTATACACAAAATGAGTTTGAATTCATTCATCCATCCTCCTAATTCTTCATTTCCATAATGATTTGCAAGCCTACCATCCACAACGAACATGCACATACACTTGCACACAGCCACATATCACAAATCCAAATAACATACACATATTCAGACCCTCCCCCAATTCCCTCTAACATATTGATCCATCTCGTTTTTCTCCATTTTCTGCTCTTCTGTCACCCTCTTTCCCTTTTCGTTTTTATGTGTAAGACAAATAACCATATATATTACTGTTATTATAGCCACATTGATTAACATTAATACTGGACCTACCTAGATCTGCAATGGACCAGCACCCTCTTCTGGGCTTGGGTGTAGGGCAAAGCAAGATATATACCTATGTACCAACCAATGTTAGACTGAAAATGCTTTCAAGGGATTAAGTGAGAAAATAAATGATCAGTTAATTTGGAAATTAACTCCTTTCCACATCACCTACCAAAGTACAAAGCGCACAGAATGTGTTACGTTTATGTTTATCTGGTAGCTTAGCTGGTATTTTTCAGGCACATTTTAAAGCAGGATACAAGCATACAGTGAAACAGACTATAGTTCACTCAGTATATTTTAGATCTTGACACTTAACACCAAATCAGGTCAGCTTGGCCAGATTTTTCACATCACAGTTCTGGTATGAGTCAGATTTGAGTGAAAAACTCAACTGAAAAAACAGTGTTTAGGAAGTCACTGCTGTGATGATTGATGTGACTAGATTATGGCACACTAAAGCCATTTCACTCCATGATGTTCACACATCAACAGGTTCAGGAAAGGCCTGGGTCCAAGTGATAATCCACACAGTTACAGAGTATCCAAAGACCCAGTCTGATGACCAGAGCACTGCTGAATTTATAACTACTGATTCTCATCATTACAAAAATTACCAGAATATTCAGATATAGATAATTCCCAGGACACGTTTAAAGTGATTCCTTAAATTGCATTAAATTTGGCCAATTTAATAGGGTGAGGGGCTACTGCTGTGTACTTAGCAGATATTACATATCAACTATCATTTAATTCCAAGAAACACATGCACCATTACTTCACATTACCTTGAGCATGAATGGCGCAATGATTGTGCTGTCTTTGGCCATTCACTGCATTCAGTGCATCTGTATGTGTGAGCAAGCATGCAGAGCAGCCTGATACAGCACATTTGGTGACTAATGAGGTGGACACACAATACAGCACTGTAACACTTTGACATGTCATGATTCTTAATTTGGATTTCATTATCAAAAAAAGTGTGGTAAATACAAACAAGCACACTGTGAGCAGAGTATACAGACGCAAAGAGTCACACTAGACATAGAGGTGGTTTGAGTGAATTTGTCATGAAAGTTTTACATTACACGATAACAGAGTATGTTAAGGTATACATCATGCAGTGGTGGGTGGTCTCCAGCTTCCTCTTTGTCCCCCATCCTGGTAGTGTACCTAAGTGCAAGGTCATGTTATTATCATGTTCGTTTTAGCTCAAACCAAACAAAAAGCTCTTCATCTCTGTTTTGAAAATGGATGCCTCTCCCTTCAGCTCAAAAACATGATGCAACTTCTTGTTGTGTGGGCGACAGCTGATAGCATTAGCAGGGTTTGTGTCTGCGTGTTATGTGCTCTTAGCTGGAGGTGGGATCATCCATGGCAATCATCAGTATAGAGTGGTAACCTCTCCTCAGAGACTGCAGGTCTCTAAGTGCTTTGCTTAGCTACTGCTGCTAGGCAATCAAGAGTCCCCCTAGACACAGGACAGCCTGCTCCACTGGGCTCATTGCGTTATCACAGCACAATGCTGTAAGGACAGTCACATAGTCAGATGCACACCAAATTGTCCTCAAGATCCACAACACACTCAATACAGTCTTTTCATAGTGCCAGGGGTTGTTACTAGTTTGCAGTCACACAAGCTGTAAAAACTAATGTCTATGTCTGCAGCTAGGGTGGTGATTTCCAGGACTTTGCCTCAGGATTTCAAGGTTTGCGTTTTAGTGCTTCACTTGTTGTGCTTGTGCAACAGTTCACTTGTAACAAGTTGGTCTGTTTTTTAATTCATTGGCATAAAGGGATGTTTAATGGCACAGACTTTCAAATAACTTGAATTCATCTAAAGATTCTCTTAAGAGTTGTAAGAGTAACACCTGTGATTAAAGCCAATACTCAATATCTAATTCCCATAATCCTATACCATGAATTAAATAAACTGTTTTGCATAAGAGACTTGGTGCATGTTCAAAGACAATGTCCACTCCCAATGCTTGAAGTATCGTGACATTCATGTAGCACAACACTTGAAATAATGACTCACTTCTCATGTATGTGATGTGCACGCGCACACGCACGCACACACACAAGCCTGAGTGCTACCCAAATGAAGCAGGCAGGTTATCTTGATGCTGTTGAGATAAAGTAAGAATAAGCCATTGTTGACACAGCTGCCTCAGAGCCTTATAATTATATGACCATATGTTGAAAAGACTGGGGCCATTTCATACATCATTATTATTATTATGTTACCTCTAAATTTGAACCAATCCTTGCTTATGTAAGGACGCTCAGAGCTTTGGGGGGTTCCAAGGTAAAAAAGGATTTGAGCAAATGTCTGTGATCCAATTTTTATCTCTTTAAAATGAAGCTGATATTCTCCTCCTGAGTTGATTATCTCAACTTAGTGGCCCCTTTTTAACCAGGGAAACAACAACATTGGACTGTTTTGTCGTGCATGGTCCAATAAGAGTAAAGGTGTTCTGGGCATTCAGAGCTTCTATAACAGATGGACGGTAACCACGAGAAATGAGAAGGTGGGGTGTATAGTGCGCCTGGTTCCCTAGACTGAAAAAGCATAAGTCATGTATGTGTATTGGATCAGGCATGATGTCCTGACCATTGGATAGTCAGCTTTAACACATCTTAAATGTGGCTCCATCTGTCTGACCTTTTCTCTGACATCTGTCTGCCTATTTGCCAAACAACTTAATGCTGACCAAAATTAAATTCTCTGCACACCAGCATCATGTGTGATTGTATGCAACCAGTGGAACATCACAGCTGATTGTCTGGCCTTATCCAATCCATTTCCTCATTTCCTTTCCCACATATTCTCATACACATGAGGGGAGTGTTAGCAAACAAAGAACAGCAGAGTGACAGCATGTACACATATGTGTACACACATATGTGAGCTGTTTGCAGTGATGTGTTCAATTAGTTCAAATTCAAAATATTTTGCATATATCAACTGCCGGCGTTAGGTAGGAGTAATTTAATAGAGCATAAAAGAATAGTAAATGTTATTTTTGTTGCAGAGTATTTGGCAAAAAAGAAAAAAAATACAGCTAAATGAAAGGAATTAATAAATCAAAGTGCTGTATAAAGAAATTACTAAACATTGCAAAAAATAAATGAATAGACTTCATAGACTTTTTTTTATAACAAATTCTGCTATAGTTAAAAGCATAAGTTATGTCTCTTGCAAGACTTCCTAATAGAATTGACCGGGCTTAAGTATTCATTAGGGCTCAGTTGGAGGAGAAAAAAAAAAATCTCATTCAAATCAATCTCCATTTGAATAATCCAATCTCAATTATAATCAATAATAAAATCCTGAGATTGGTGGATGAGTGAAGAGACAAAAGCACCACAGAGCACAAGTCTAAAGACAGATTTATAATGGCATTTCTGATTTGAAAACTATTAAAAGAGTTGGAGAAAAGTAAAGATATATGGAAGATATGAAAGACGAAGCCAATGGAAGAAGCATGTGTATCTATCAGTTATCTAGTTTACCAAGATATGTTAGCGCCTTCTTCTTTTTGAGATGTGCATCTAAATGGTTGGTCATGTTTGATAAAAAGTGCATTCATCTAACTGTTTTGGACTCTATTCTTACTGCAAATGTTAATATCTTTATCATGCAGAAAACTAGAGGTGCAACTTACATTAGTTCTGAGAATCAAGCAAAATTGGTATCATAACTGAAATATATAATAATAGGGAATTGAAATCAAAAATCTAACTCTTGTGACTTAATTGAACTGATTTTGGAAATTAGTGGCAATACTCAACCCTAGTATTCATACCTGTCATTATGTACAAAAAATATTCACTGTGGACATAAGGGGCACAATTTAATGAGCTTATACGATCCTGAAAAGAGAAAACATGCAATCTTTTGTATTCAAGGGATTTCTGTCACCTGTTTTCACTCTGCTGTTACAGAAAGGAACTGTCAAGCGATCATGTCTTGAAGTAGACAGTGACATTCTTCAATTGATCTCACCCATGATGGCTGTCTTTATGGCCCCTTGAGACAGAAAACCTGCATTAAACCATTCTGTCGTATTGTTACAGGCTGATGGTGAGCAACGTTCTCTCTTACCTGGTGGAGGGGTACAGAGAAAAAAAAAAAATACAAAGGTCGTGAGAAAGTTAAAGAGAACGAGTGTCAATGAAACCGGAGGGATGGTAAGTTGTTGATCGTGAGGTTAAGCAACTACAGCCAAAAAAAAAAAAAAAGGAGGCAAGCAAATGAGAGCACCAAACGGTGATACACAATCAGACAGCCTGAGTTACAAGAGGAGAGAGAGTTTCAGAGAAATCTGTTAAAACAAATTGCTGTTTCATTCACTTCCTTTCAAGTTTATAATTTTCTTCATTCTTACCAAGAGAACAAAGACACCTGTGCTCTCTTTTAATCTCTCCCTAGGAACACAGGGCCACCATAAAACTGCATAGTTGTGTAAGACAGCAGATTCCAAGTCTTATAGGTGACACCCAAATGGGACAGCAACCCATTCTGTAGCAAGAGCTTCTACATGGTGAGTGCATGTGTGCACTTTCGTATCACAGTTTACCTGGAGAGCATGATTGATTAAGCTGGTGAGCAATCGGAGTCGGACAATTGAGCGTGAGAGCGAGAAGGGAGATCCATCATTGTGAAGGCTCATGCCTAAGCTTGGCACTAGATAAATGGGCTCAGGTGAAGCCTCTGTGTGCACATAGTGTGTGTGTGTGTGTGTGTGTGTATGTGTGTGTGTGTATGTGTGTGTGTGTGTGTATGTGTGTGTGTGTGTGTGTGTGTGTGTGTGTGTGTGTGTGTGTGTGTGTGTGTGTGAAATATGTTCATGCATGTATGTGTGGGTCGTGGCTACACAGCACCACCATTCCAGGTAAAACACACACAATTGCACACTCATCAAAGGAAAGGCTATTCTTTCTTTTAGGAAGGAGGAGAGAAGGAGGGGAGGAAGGAGGCAAAGGGGACAAGAGGAGGTGGCATAATGTTTCCTGCCTGTGTGCATTATGGATGAGGTGTGTCCGCGGCGTTCGATCAGTGGCTCTCCAATGGCTTGAAGGTGGCCCGCTGGGGTTACCTAAGACCCTGCGTTTGTGCCTTTGTGCGCAACTTTGACTGTGAGAGTCACCCGAGTCACACCCACAGAAAACAAAAATCCTTCCAAAGCATAATTTATCTTTCTTTCATTATATCTAAATCAAGTATAAATCAAGGGGGATTTTGCTAGTGACCAAAAGCACTAACACACACAAAGTCCATATGGTATCATTTGAGTCAATAATAATGATCTACAACAACAACCACGTCATTTACTTTTACTCACAAGTTACAATATATCCATAGCTACTAGACTGAAGTACAAACCCTTAGACTGGAAATTGCGTCCCTTGGTTTCTGTGACAACATAATGAGGGCCTCTCTAATCCCATGGCAACCAGACAAACACAGGACCTCAGTCATAGAGAAGGTTATGTGTCGTTTGCAGGGTCCGCTGTATGTATGCATTAGCTGAGCTGTTGTGAGATGAGCTCAATCACTGACTGAGAAGATAACTGCTTCCAACACTCCTCAATCCCCTCTCAGCACTCCTTACTTCACACTGTCGTTTACATTTACAGTTCTTATGTAAAGACACTGTAGAAGGTAAAATACTCTGGGGTTTTGTAGTCATTTGTCAACGAGGCACTGAGAAGGCAGAAGCCTCCAGTAAAACCAAATTATTCTGCTAGCACACACTCATCACTTGACTTCTAAGTTTAACAGACATCTCAACATTATGAGCAAAACAGGATCTTGAATCAACTTATTATCCCTATCAGTTATATAGTTAATAGTCATTTTAATCAGACAAGCAGGAAACAGATGACAAGGTAAACATCTAAAATTAATCCATGCAGAGCACTACCAGATTTCTGTCAACAAACACTGATGAAAATATACATTACAATGTCCCCAAGACTTTGTTTTCATCATGGATAACTATTAACCTATATAATTTTCTTAACCTTGACTATTCAATTAAAATTTATATCCACTGTTGCTGACAGCCATCAGGAATGATGCAATGCTTATTTACAAGCAAATCAAACTCTTTGTTATGCAGGCAAAATATGATGCTACAAAGCAAATGACAAAGGTTTGGTGCCTCTGGGATGCTCTTGAGTAAAGAGTGTGTCCCGCATCTGCTACAGATGAGCTGCTGGATCTGATCATGATGTGTGAATTTGTACAGACAGCAAGAATGACCTATTGACTCTTCACAGATAAGTAAAAGTAACTAGAATGAACATATGCCTTAATCTGCCAGCTGAGTCTTCACTTCCTTCATACAGCATTGAATAAGATGTTTTTGCAGAACATTGTTATGTCCCAGTGAAGTGGACATTTGAGCCAAATTTTAAGGAATTCCTTTCACACGTTCACAAGGCCAAAATTGTTGACAGTCAGACAAAAAGACAAAAACATTAGGCCTCCAGCCCTGGTGGAGGAAAAAAAACAAAAACTACTGCATCAAACAGTCAACGAGCCATTTACGAGGCTTTGGGCAGACCTAAACTGCTACGTTCAGTAAAATATCCATGGGGTATAATCAGCCCTTTGTACCCTTTATCATATTGTATCCAGACGGTTAATGACATTGTATGATGGTGTGTGTTGCTTTGCCAGGCTCATTTGCGACTGAAATGACAGTGGTATAAAATCTTACTTAATGATAATTTCATATCATTTCTCTAGAATGGAAGAATATAATCAAGTGACTGCACTGTGTATGCCAACAGGAGCTTTACAGCTACCAGCCCACACTGGCACACAAGCATTGCAGGCATTAAATATTGCTGTTCCAAAGCCTTTAACTATGTGTTGTTAGCATGGTGGACTTAGCCAGAGGGACAGAAATGACAACACCTCTGTAACTATACATACAGTGTTCTAGCTTTTTACGAGGTACTTGTATAGCAGTGTGTGTGTGTGTGTGTGTGTGTGTATCTCAGTATAAACAGTGGAAAGTGAAAGCTGCAGAATGGAGGGATGAATTGGCAAAGCGCTTCTCAGAAGTATCAGAGAGAGGAGACAGCTGGCGCCATATCTGTGTTTCTCCCTCTCTTCCTCTCTCACCACCAGCAACACTTTCAGGTTGTGTGACAAACTCGCTTTCTGACAGTTGCTATGTCCTTCTCTCCCTTTCTCTCCAATTCTCTCACTTTATTTCTCTAATGTCCCACCCACTGGTTTTTCGTCACTTTTTAGAGCTTTGCTGTGTTCCTTCCTCTTAGTCATCTTGCCCTCTTGTTTCCCCCCCAGTTTGTTTCAAGCCCTTTCCTCCTCCCACCTTTTCCTCCATCTGTCTCTTTCTCCCCTCTGTTCCCTCCTCCTGCTGTTCTGGTGTCTGTCTACAGGTGGAAAATGTCCAGCAGATGCTTTGGCCATAGCCCAGGGAGTTGCTGACTTTATTACCATGGCAGCTCTTTATCGCCATGGAAGCTGTCTATCGTTGCACAAACCAGCGTACTGTTACCTGGTCCTAGTCCAGTTGGCAAGAGTGTGGTCATAAATACTCTCTTGCCATTGGAGAGAAATCTACAAGGGTTTCCCCCCATGTACTTTACCCGAAATTACATTTTACTCTAAATGTTACTCAAGTTACTCAAAATTTCCATGATAATAATTTGCTTTTTAACTTTGACGTGACTTTTATATGAATATGTACAATTTGTTTTATGAAGAATTTAAATGTCATCTAACCAGAACTACACATGAGCTTTCTTTAAACACAATGTGGAAACAGACCAACTGTACCATACTGCGTTTTCTGCACTTCTATTCTCATAAACAAATCTGGGAACTAACAGGTTGCAAGAGACACAAGATACAAAATGGACTTATTAGTAAACAGTAGTGAGGTCACTCACACTTAACAGCTCACACATAAACATGAGCTGGTGGGTGCCAAATGTTCTGCACATGCCACAAACAGATACCGAGTCCAGCTGAGAAACAAATCCATTTTATAGTGACAAAACCCATTCAAACACCTTGACATTTCACATACAAGCACACTCAAACACATTCACACCCCAGTACCTTCAATTGTGCTCTCAATATGTCAATAGCAACTAAAATGGCACATGCTCCCTCAAGCTCATCAGCTCTCTTAAAGAACCCAACAACCACTTCCTTCTCCACACAGAAAACACACACAAACCAACCCCATGGTTTGATAGTCCATTTCTTTCACTGTCAGTTCTCACTTTTATGTAAATAACACACAATCTTTACATACCAGAGGATCATCATACTCATCTGACGTACAAGTCAACAAGCTAAAACAAGTCTTCACAACATCCACACAACAACCACTCCAATCACTCATGAATCCCTTTTTTCCTACCATCTTTGCGGTAAAGGTTGATCTCCACTTTTCTCTCCTCCGATCCCAGTAGGGCCTGTGCCATCTGGGCAATAGCCAGTCGCTTGGTGTCAGGTCCGTACAGGAAGTTACACGTGCATGGCTGTTGCATGATCTCAGCACGCGAGTAACCGCACATGTGGCAGAAGCCATCGTTGCAGAAGATGATGGCACAGTTCTCCACTCTTGCATTGGCGATGACAAACTTACGACCTGTGGATGGAGGGAGAGAGGTTTACTTTTATTCCAGTTTTCTACATGGCAAAATCCAGCCAATGGTGCTGAAGTGTTAGTGACAGAAACACAAATAAGCAAATGAATGCATTTGGAGAAATAAGGAGTCTAAATGTAATCTAAATGTTTATCCAGTTACTAATAAATAATAAAATCAACATTGTAACTGGTAAAACACTCTTAAAACGCTAGACTGTAACCTAAGGTCATCAATATTTTCCTGAAACAAACAGATCCCTGGTCAGACAATTTTGTCTAATTTGTGCACCCTGACTGCATTAAAATGTTAATAAATATAGATGGTTTGAGTATGTAAGCTTTCACTTTCCCCTTGGACGATAAATAAAATGTAGCCAACATACCACCATGAAAATGAATGGCATCATAAAAATGTCTGTGATGTAACACCATTATTAGAATTTCATAGCTTCTCCAACTGATGCTTTAGTTTTCAAACTGTGGTTAGCAAAAGAAAATGCATAACTGTGTAGCTCCATTTACACAATCCTCCAGAATCCTATATAATAAAACCCTACTGATACTCAATTGTCACAACTTGATGCAGATGACACAGTGGCAGGCGTATTTAAAAGTGGTATAGATAACATTTTAAACTACAATCAACATAAAAACAAAACCAAGTCAGTGTGACTCCTACATGCATATTCAACTTTAACCAAGCCACAGCTATGAGAAAAAAAAAAAAAAGATTTCAATGTAGAAGTTATTATATTTTGAGATTAAAGTGGTAATGTTATAAAAAAAAAAAAAAATTAAAGGCATAATCAAGAGCCCTGGCATTAAAAAGACAGACTCCACAAGTGCAATCAATAACACAATTAACAATGGTCGCATTCCTGTTAGTTTCACTGGGTCCAGGGTCCGCAGCCTGGTCACTGTGAGGCTCAATGGATCATCTAAATGGAACCGAGCCATCGTTCATTACAGTGATTAATAACACTTGTGCTTTTCCTGCTGCAAGTCAAAATGTTTGCTGTGCGAAAGGACTACAGTCAAAATTATATCTCAAATTAGGTGGCTAAATTAGTATTATGAGGAAAAATGTATGAGAAGACGGCTTAGGTTTTCAGATAAAATAAATAGTGTGTGAATCAAGACACAACATTTCTCTAGAAATGTTTCAATTTAAGTTTTATGGGCGGAGGACTCACACTTATTCTAACATTTCATCGCGTTTCTTTTTTTTTTTTTTTTTTAACCTCAACTTGCAAGAAACGAATCACCTGTGCACTAAGCTAATGTAGCAGCATGGCTAACTTTTCAGACAGTCGCTAAACAAACAAAATACAATACTAATACTAAAATGCAGTGTATCCCATTTTCACCTGCCTTTTGTCCTTCTCATTCACTCTGGGGCTCACGCGGATGTGTCTGTGGAGACTCAATCATCCACACCGTGTTTGTCAGAGAAGCCTTCAAAAACCTTTGCTGACATGTCTCCTTCGAAATAAGAGGCCCACTTTCAAAATAAAATTTAAGTAACGAACGATAAATCCTGGTAAGTCCATTAAAAACACACGAAAATAATACATTCTTCACGACAACACACTAAAAATATAGGCCATTCACTCAATGCAGTTTTACTGTCGATCTGTTATGTCAAGAACTATATTATTATGGCTATAAATATATAATCTTCTCTCCCTTTTCTTTTCCAATAATAACTAATAAAAAGTGTGTGTTTGTGTGTCCATAGCTTTGCATATGTGTGTTTATAAATGTAGTCAAAAGAGTAAACCGCAACTGCAACCTTGGTAGCTCTGACTCCCACAGTGCTCTGATGTGTGACTCTCTCTCTAAACTACTTACTGTAGATGGGGCCATTTAGTTCCATGGCCTCTGCTCAATGTCAAAGGATGATCTTAATGCACTCAGAGAGCTGCCACGCACACACATACACACACACATACATACATACACACACACACATACACGCACACAAACATGCTTGGACATACTTCATTACCCTGCACTCTGCCTCTTTACTTTCAATGACTTGTGAATAAAGTGCAACTTTCCAGAATGTGCAAGGTGAAGCTCATGTGTTTCTCACAAGACAAACACCATAAATGTGTGCATGTGCATAAGGCCGGTGTGCACATGTGACTGTGTTTCTGCTACATTGGGATGTCTGTCAGGCTAATAGATGACCTCCACTAAAGAGTTTTAAGCTTCTGAAGAGCTCCTATGACTTTCACTACTGCGCCACACCGTGAGAAACACTGCACTCATAAATAGTCATGTGGATTGTTAGAGGGAAGGAGAAAAGGTTTGTGGCAGAAACGGGTGGATAAAGCGAGAGAGAGCTGGAAGGCAGAAAGAGTTTGGAAGGAAGAATTATTAAAAAAAAAAAACAGAATATAAACTGAGTAAAGGGTGAATAGAGGGTGGGAATAAAGTAAAACAAACGCAAATAAATGAATGGAGGGAGATTTGGAGAAAAGATGAGGAGGGTGAAGCCTAGAGAGAGGTGATCTGTCCGGGGATGCAAGAATCTGACCACATTTCACAGTGTTTAGGTAGCATCAAGTAAACAGACCAGAGACTGTTGATGTCGTCACTATTTTTCCCAGAATTTGTTTGGACATTTCTCTCTGGGGCTGGGAATTCACTTCAATTCAGTCCAATTAAAAACTACTCTAACTACACAGCAAACAATTTTACAATTTTTACAATTTTACAGAGGCTATAAACTTAAAAACCAAAGGTGAAATTGGTAATAGATAAAAATGTATCTGAAAAAAAATAACCAAAGTACTAAAGCCATGCAAAGGCATTAAAATGACCTATGAACAGAAAGCATGAATGATAGAGTTGGAGGAAAGTTTGCAGTCTAAGTTATGTTAAAAAAAGCAGAAATTGCTCTATCGTTAGAGAATACAAATAAACAGCTACAGTCAGAAGGGATCAATCATTTTTCTTTTCTACTTTTGGTGATGCATGAGAGCTTATTATTATGCTTGAAGCTAAGATAGATGAGGCAACAAACCCCTAACCTATAGTTTTCTGAAGAGGCAACATCACTCAGTCACTGAGTGACTGGACAGAAGGATCGTAAATGTGAGAGTGAGAGCAAGTGTGGGCTTTTAAGCAGATTGAGGATTCCCCTTCAAAGCTGCACTCAATATGGTTCCGTCTGATAAAGTTAAAGAAGTTTTTAAGAAGATCATGGTCACTCAGAATCTCTGAATAAATTTGAAAGTCACTAACAAGACAAAATTTCAATAGTGTCAATTGAATGCAATCTAATGAGAAGAAACTTCTTAGGATGGAACTTTAGAGTTTATTAGTCAACATAAATAATTTGGCAATAAGATTATTGTTGCAGTGAACAAGCCAAGCAGGTCCTCAATGCACCCCAGGTCTCAAAATTACAGCCTGACACTTTTAGTAATTTTTATTCCTTGTTAGGAAATCTGCACAAAGGCTGCTGTTGATAAATCTTCCTCAAGGACTCCAGCTGGGAAAAGGGAAGAGCACCTTATTGCTGCAGTGAACTCTGAGAGATTTGACTCCTGCAACTGCTTCTTGTTCAGTATGTGAGACTTCAGACCTCAATCACGATGTACCTAAAACCCAGGGCCAGCTTCAGGGAAACTGGATTTAAGATGTTGGTGAAAGGTAAAGTTGTATTTTCTTTTTATGTATGTACAATGTTAAAGTTGTTCATGGAATCAAAACATGGAAGAACCATATGACACTGGGATAACAATGAATAAATCAAAGATTAACAATTGATCACAGTTGATTAGAAATTAACCTGTCAAATGTTCTGTGGTGCTGTGTACATTCATTCTATAAATCTAGCCTGGACTACTAATCTAGGTGCTGGATGAAAATATAATTGAATAAATGCACATACCATTCCTCAGGGTGAGAGCTCACATTAGAATCAGATTAAATGAACGTATGCAGTACAGCAGGCTCTGCCATCATTAATCTAAATGACTGGTAGGATTCATGACACGGGTTGATTCACCCACCAATCATTCAACTCTCTACAATCTGTCAAGACCTGTTCAAATATGCTTTAAAATTATGAAACACAACCAATCCTTAAAAACACTGATAAGACCAATAAAATTACTTTCATGTACAGCTGGCAAGGTGGTGAGGGGTGGCCAACCATGAGCCATGGAGGGTCAGCACACAGCAGGTTTTCATTTTCAATAAAGACTTAGCACCACTTCAAGGAGAGGGAAAGAATTCATCAGTGAAATCAACTACTAAGGTGACAAGTTAGACATTAAGACTATTGATGCTCTATACCACAAAGCAAGGCTGTGACTGAGATTACTCTGTTATTAACTCATTCTCCCTATAAGTAAAACAACAACATGATGTTGGACTTGAACGGGTGTTCTTCACTCAGCGTATTTGCCTGATCACCACTGGTTGTGGGCAAATATAATGAGCTACACAGTAAACAGGGAGTATTTTTGAGCTATGTTGTATATTCAGCAGTTATGATTGAATAGATAGCCTCCTATCCAAACAAAGTCCAGAAAATAGTCATGATGTCATGGTTTCAGTGTGGGCAATGACAAACTGTCAAGATACGAGGGATGCTCTTATTAGTTTTGTAAGGCGCAGAGCGTGAACTACTCAGGAAATATAAATTATAAATTGTGCATATTGCAGGGGACCTCTGTTGAATGTCAATCCCAATGTGTGTCCCATCATCCTGTCAATCAAAAGTACACATCAATATTCTACCAAGTTGATGGTAGAAAGAGCTAGACTAAATCCTAAAGTGCAAGTTCAAGAATTGTCTTAACAACAGACCTTATGCTCGGCTACTAGTGTTAATGCTGTACCTACATTACCTTTGTGCCAAACTCCCCAATCTTTTTCCTCTAACTTTATCAGCTCTGCAGACCTGAGCATAGTCCTCACAGTCAGACCAAAACCTGCGCTTACAGTAAATCACTTTAGACAAAGGAAGTGAGAAATACTTTATGTATGCCGACTCAGCCTTGGTATATTTGAACAATCTGAGTCTCCATCTACCCATTGCCAAGATTTTGAGAGTAGGTAATACATCATACATTGCTCCTTGATGAATGAATGAATTAAATTAAAACAAAGTCTACACAGAGGCAATTCTTCTTGCTAAGTGTTCTTCATTAGACTTCATTATGAAACAGTCCCTGAACAGGAGTTATCCTTTAACAAGGAAGAGGGTAGAGAGTCATTATTCCCTGTACATTCTGTTTTAGGAACAGTTAAGTAAGGTACTATGCAGCAATCCCCCTCTGAACCAACAGTTTATAAGTCATTTTTTATAACCACTGAGATAAGGCTGGACATTTCTGTACACTTCGTTCCTTTTCAAAATTGTCTATTGGCCAACGGCATTTAAGACCCCTGTATCCGCGCCAAATTCTTTGTGTGCCAGATTGTTTTGGAAGAATTGTTCCACTGCTGCAGTTGTTATCGTGTTGGAATGAGTTTGGCGGCTGCAGCTAAATGATTCATGGACGTTGAAAAGATTTATGTCTGTATCAAGTGTCTGTCCATAACTTGAATATGTGGATTATTACTATATTGATTTAGTACATTTGTGTGTGTGTGTGTGTGCGTGTGTGTGTGTGTGTGTGTATGTGTGTGTGTGTTTGTGTATGTGTGTGTGGGTGTTATGTGCTTACTTTCTCTGCAGCATGCACAAATAACAAAATTTCAGAGAGAAGAGAAGACGATGCCTCAGACACAAACTTGGAGGGGAGAAAATAACAAGGGAATGGAATAAGAGAAAGCAGCCAAGACACAACACAGTCTGACCCTGTGTCAAAAATACAGAGACACAATATGTACCTCACAGGCTGATAAATAAAAGGCTTCTAATCAAAAGAGCAGTCAAGGAGAACAGACAAAATAAACTGACCCACCATGGTAGTAAGGATCACTATTTACAGACTGGCCTACTTTTATATGCACCACTACATCCGTTTGCATACATCACTAAATTATGAACAAATATACATATAAAGGCTGCATAAAAAACATAAATATGTAAAAGTGACATTTCACATGTAGAAAGTCAGAACCCGCCTTCCTTAGGGTGGATAGCTGAGGTCAACAAGGCATCTCACTTTCACACACATTCCTCCACATTCAGCAAGCAGTTTGAGTCATTTAAGCGAACATTGCATACCTTAACTATAGCATTTTGCCAAGAAAAACTAATGATGTTGTTGTAACACGCATTTGTAATGTTTGGGAAAGCACTGACTGATGACCTACAGTATATTGCTGTTCTTGTTGGAGGATATGTTAATCACTGATGCCTCCTTACAATCTGTTTTACCTCCCACACCATACAAATTTGTTAAACTCTGCTTTCAAAATCTAGCATTTCAATTATTTTGCTCCAGATACACTGGTTTTGTTTGCCTACCAGAGGTACTGTACAATTTTCAAGTATGATGTTCCTAAAGTCAAGAAGATCTCATCTGTCAGCTTTAGACACAAAATTGACTTAGCAGCTCAAATGGCTAAACCATATCATCATAGGACCACTCATGTTTTTGGCTTTTTGAGCCTGTTTGATAGGATGTCAATAATGTTATCAGTCTGGTGAAACTGCTGGCCAAAGCTACAAGATAAAACAAGCCACCTTTAAAGGAGTTATTTGCACTGTTGCTTGATAGCTAGCATTAGCATTGACAGCTGTTTACTTTTTTGCAAGAGCTTCAGCCACTGTTGTTATTGCAAGACAAAGGGTTTTTTTTGATTCCTCACTTCTGTCAGATAGAAAAAGAAGGAAAACAAGAGGGTTGCTTTTTACAGCAACCCTCTTGTTTTGGAGACAACTCGAGATGAGTAAAGCAATTAAGTTTGATGGTGAACTTGATCTTTTAGACTGGTAAGTAAAGAGCTGTTAAAACTAACATTAGCTATGTATTGACAGCAAAACTTACAAATAGCTCAGTTTAAAGCCCCCAGTTACTCAAAAAGGGGTTTTCACTGTTCCTCTCCTCAAACAAGAACGAAATCTACAGTAAAGAAAAAACTTTCCTCCCAAACCTCTCAGACTTGACAGAGCTCTGTATGAAATCAATCAAGTCAAGGGGTCTAACTTTAACCTATGTTATGTTCTCAAAGGGCCTCCAGAAACCCCAAATCCTGCCAGCAAAATTTTAATTGTTCCCATTTGTTCCTCTCCCAATCTGTCAAAGTCATGCTACAAGAATCGAAACTGACTTCAACCATTTCTTCAACAGAAAGTGAACATCCATCAACACTGAACTCCAGAATGAAAACATCAGTGCCTATTTCTCCCTGTGTTAACCACACAATTATCACTGCCTCTGCCCCCTTCCTTCATAAAACAGACGCATCATCTATCGGAGCTGCCCATCTGGGTTTCAACAGGCTGTTCTCATGGGAGACATAAACCGGTGGAAGGGCCTGTTCAGATATTCATGGAAACAGTGGAGATCGGTGCTGCGGATGCACTTGATGGCCTGCCTCTGTGAATTAGTGGCAGCAGCAGCCCTCAGAGGCTCATAAAGCTTGATGGGTTTGTCTGGCTGCAATGAGCACTGGGTAATACAACCTCAGAGATGTGTGTGTGCATGACATATTTTGTACATTTCATTTTCCAGCCTTTGAATAAGTACTTTTTAGTCACTGATAATGGCCAAAAGAATCAAATGAATGTTTTTTATCCTAAGTTGTTTAAGTCTTTTAAGGAGCCTGTTTCTTTAAGTGCACAAGAGTTTAGAGTAAATGATGATACATGTTTGGGTAAAGTGTAATCAGGTGGACACAAATACACACACACAAAGATTAAAAAAAAAATCTTACATAAATATGGTGCATTTTGAATGTTAACATTTTAACTCATACATACATAAACCACAGGCTGAGAGAGGGTTAGGGGTATAAAAGAGGAAAATTAAACAGAGGGAGAGCAGGAATTAGTATTAAAGATGTCAGTAGTCCTAAAAGCTTAATACATTAAGAGAAATTATTTAGAGACATATTGATGTACAAAGCGAGGACTGACAGATATAGCAACAGGTGAGAAGGGGTTACAGTTTATAACCCAGCAGGGTGTGTGCTGCTTTAGGCCACAGCTGGACATGAGGGAAAATGGTATTACTCAGCCAGGGAGGGGGTCAGGTTCTGTATTATTACATTACAGGCATTCTGAGAGGAAAATGCAAGAGATGGCAATTTTCAGAACCAGCAGGTGATGTGCTCACTTGCTATTCACAGCAAGTAAAGTATATTTCTTCTTTACTTGCTGCACACTTCTCTAAAAGGTGCTTCAAAATATCAGTTCATAGGGAGAGATATTGAGCTTTCTTGACTACTGGCCCTCGATCAGTCACCTGCAGGTCTCTATGCTGTTATATAACTCACAAGGTTGGACATCCAAAGTGGTCAGCGTTAAAGAAATACAGTAGGACCTGGTGAATTATATGAATAAATACATATAAATATGATCATTATGATAGAATTTATTTAAAGTAAGATCATTATTATTCAATGTTATGCCATCTTTTAAATTTTTATGATATTCAAGTTTTTTTCAAAAGGATCATGAAGATATATTCCACAATCTCAGTCATTTATCATTTTCATACCATCTTCATACCACTGTTCACATGTTCCTTTGTCTCAGAAAACAAGTGCCACTGTCCTTAAACAAGACAGGCTGATTATGACGATGCACCACAATCAATAAAAAATTAAACAAATGTAGTTCAGAAACAAGTGAATAATCTTGTCCCATTAACAGATTTTTTGCATGTACATATTGTATATATAGTATTGTCAAGATTTGGGAAAGATTGTGGTTACAGTTAAAGAAAAGCAAACAGTAACTGTTGGATACTGAAAAGGTGCAAATTCCGGTCTCCCCATCATTACTTCCTCCTCACTACATGGAGGGCACATCCCTCTAGTGTTGCTGTTTGAATATTGACACTAAACATAACTTGTGAGTTATGAAACAAGAAAAAAACACAATGCCTTGGAACAGGAGGGTTTTTAAGATGTGGTAGACCCACTCCTTTTCAACAAATTAAATTGAGGTGACAAAGATGAATCCCCCAGCTGTTGGTTTTGGTGACATCACTGACCACTCCTTGCTTTCCTTTCCCTGCGATTTCCCTCTAATGAGCTTGTGAAGGGAGCGAGCTGATGGAGAGGCTGATTAAAGACAAGCTGCTACTGCTTAAGAGGAAAACACCATTTCATATTCCCACTAACACACACACACACACATACACACACACACACACACACACACACAAAAGATCTTAGACGCATGTACACGTTCTGATAAACCCACCAACGCAGACTGAATAATTCACTAAGACCAGACCTTGGGGCTTTGCAGTCTGCCAGTTTGTGTACGTGCAAGTAGTGTGTTTGTGTGTGTGTGTGTGTGTGTGTGAGTGTGTATGAGCCTGGAATCTCCCTGAGTACACCGCGTAGGTGGATAAGGAGGGAAGCCCATGTGTTAGAAGCACAAGTCAACATATCAGCTCTGAGCCTGCTAGCTACAGAGACAGAGATAAAAGGAGAGAGAGTGAGATTAAGGACAAAGGAGAGAGAGAAATGAATGAAGAAATAAACAGGAAGACAGCATGAAAACGAAAAGAGCTTGAAGAAGAAAGTAGAGAAAGAAGCATGTGGCTGGTTGGTTTACTGGTGTAGATGGAGCAAATACAGACACAGGCTGAAGATTTTTTTTTTTTGTCTCTACCCATTTTTAACTGTGCAATCGCCATGGAAACTGAAGATTTGACACATGCTAAATTCTCTAACACAGAGAGCTGACACTGACAATAAATTCAGACTAAATGTAAGACCATTTATATGCAGTGCCTCTCATACCAGTCAGCTCATCAGCATCCAGAAACACCATCAATGCAGTTTATACTCCTGAGTCTTGTAGTATTCACAAATCAATCAGTCTACAGATGCTGAATTATTAGTAAATGTTCATGATACAGATGCATTGTCTCAGGGTCCCACAGTTTTCAGCAGATCTGGGTGATTCATGTGTTCATGTGATATTTTCCATCCTTATCTGGTCCTCATCTTACACTGATGTGGATAAACTGTTAGGAGGCATAAGTCATCATTCGCTTTAAAACCGCAAAACAAGCCTGAATCATAGTTATTGTATAAGAAGAACAGGGCATTTTGTGATCATTTTGTAGGTGCACCTGCCTTTAGGGTGTACCCAGAAAGTTTGCTACTTCCTTAAAAGTTTGCTAACTCCTTATGACTCAACAGTGGTTCTGACAGTACAGCCACGTAAGGGAGGCTCACTGCGATGCCTCTGGTAATCCCTGTTGACTAAGTAGTGTCTATCCTGGTCTTAAATCAGAGTGAGATTCTCATCACCCATTCCTTGTGCCCACAGGCCCAGAATATGCACTGGAGACAAATTAAAACCACGCTGACCTTATACATAGAAAATGCACTGTGTATGCTCCAACAAAAGGGCCTTTTATCTTGAAGAGAGGTTGTGTGAGGTGATCCAGCATTACCTACGTTTGTATATTATTAGCATTATATTTTATCACCAGACTTTCTATCCAGTACCAGATCGAGCTCATCAGAGTCCACTCCACATCACATTCAGATCTTCAGTTTTCTTTTCTTCCCATCACCAGTGTTTGCTATACTTATACTCACACAGACTCATCCACTTTTCAAATATGACATCACGATGAGATTTAGTTTTGCAGAGCATCTCTCACTCTTCATCTCTCATTTTTCCCACTAAGGGTTTAGTTATTGACTCAGAATGAAGTCTCTCCCGATTGAAATAGTGGTTGTGGTGCATTCCTGCCACCAACTGAAATGGAGCATGGATCAGGAAGTTACCCCCATTTGTGGTACGAACGGAACCATGTGCACATCCACATGACCAGAGTAAAGTCTGCAGCTGTCCACAGAAAGTATGTCCATGCTTTGACACAGTTCACTGAGTCATATGAATTGCAAATGGGAGTTTCCAGCTCAATGCTAGTATTTTCTTAGCGGCCATCAGAGCTAAAAATAGAATCTCTCTGAGAGAAAGTGATGAGTCGACATTTAAAAGTGAATAAAACACCAACACCAACACCACCATCAACTGAATAAAATGTATAATTATACTTGGAGACATATTTGCCTCTAGCTATTTAAAAGGGTTCATATTTACTTGTATTTGGACATTGACATGTTGCATGTAAGTACGTTCACACTTCTTTGTTAGTATAAAGGAAGAGAGTAGTTGTTGAAGATTGCTTAAATTGAAAATGGGGGCCAAGTAAAATCCATTTGTGAGTTTCTATTTGCCATTGCATACATTGCTATATAAGCTATGTGTCAGTGATATTGTGCATCACACAGCACAGTAGCTGTAAACCAATCCAGCCTCCAGCTGTCAGCTCACAGGTGGGACACATTCCTCTCTGCGTCTGATTACTCACTCAGTCAAAACCCACTTCCAGCTATCTCGCAGCGCCAGAAAAATAATTACATCTAGCCCTCATCTGGTGTGCTCAGCTTGGCAAAACATTACAGTGTTTCCCCAAAATGAAAGCGCTGTCACAGCAGAATATGTCTTTCCAAAATTTACTCATATTTTTATCCCATTAGAGATGTTGGCCGGACAATCTGTTGGCAAAACAGAAGTGTACACTGCTGGAGAAGTGCTGATGTCATCAGTGCGAGACAGCTGACAGGAGGATGGGGGGTCCTGTCATGTTTTAACAGCCCAAGCATTTATTTTAATAAACCTAGTGTTGACTTCGGAACAATTTCTAAACAGGGTATAAATAATACATTCCCACCATTAACTCTCATTTATTTACTGAACAGAAAAGCTGCCAGCGCATTGTTTCCTGTGTCAGTCATTATGGGAGATACACAACACATGCACACAGTGGCTTCCCTTCACCTTTAGCATGCTTTATTGTACTGTATATTTTGTGATTATCAAATGGCTGAAATTGCCATTTTGCCAATAACCCTGAGTGGCAAAGTAAAGACAGGTTTTTAGAATGTTTTTCAAATTTTGAAAATGCATTTTAAAAAATCTTGCATTGACACCAACATTCAGCAATCTCAGTTTTGAGTTTACTTGGTTAATCTCAAGATTTGCACATCTGGATGGCAAAGTTTATCCCATCCCTCTCAAACTCCATCAGATTGGATGACAAGTATATGAACTGTCATCTTCAGGACTCTTTACTTTCCACTGCAGTGTTGTCTTGCCTGGATGCTTTGGGTCATTGTTATGCTGAAATGTGAAGTTGTGATCTTGTTATTGCTAGATTCCTCTGGTGATCCAGAAACTAACACCACATATTTTAGTGTTGTCCCATGTGTTTTTATTGTGAGGCAACAGTTCTACCACAAAGTAGTTAATCTCTGATGGTCTTGTTTATTCCCAATAACTTTACTCTAAGCCTGGTAGAAATACTCTGTAGTAAAGTTTATTGGAAGCGACCATCTGGCAATTTTGGCATATTGATTGCATTTGAAACAACAACTCACATGAGACCCCCTACATTCAGTATTTTCAAGCAAGGGAGGAAAACTTTTGACTAAATGCTGACAGAGCAGCTTTCATTAGAACAAATGGGCCACACTTTTGTTCCTAATCAACTGTTAAATACATCCACTGTTGCTCCACTCTAGGTTGAGGTTGAAATAATTTTAATAAAAATAAAAACAAGGTCAGGAACAAATCCCATGCAAAAGCAATCTGAAAGTCACCTGACTCAAAGCTTTGACTCCCTGCTTCCACACAGCTTGAGACTCAGTCATACGATGTGGCACTTTTCAGAGAGTACACACCGGTCCAATCACCCAACAGTCGTTAAGAGTGATAATCCCATAATCACTGCAATCCTTAATGGGCTGCTTCGCTCTGAAGTGTCTCAGTGCTACAGTGTATACAGCATCTCCCCCTGCCTTAACGAGGTTATGCAGATTTATGCAAATTAGGTCTAATCCCTGGGACACTGGGGACTCCGGGGTCTTTAAGTCTGTTAGCTGGCCTTTTCTGTGCCACTGCTCTCGGGGTGGCACAGGGGTCACAGTGAATGAGAGAGGGAGTCCGAATACAAGCAAGAGGGACACAAAGAAAGAGTGAATGAGAGAGGTGTGATGAAGTTTTAGAGGAACCTGGAGGAGGGAGACTTGATGAATGGGAGGGTGAGAGTGAAAGGGCAGCTGCCAGGAGATAAAGCTGTGACAAATAGAGGTACAGGCAAAGGGCTGAGAGGAGAAGGACAGGAAAATACTGGGAGCTGCCAGAGCACTCGAGCTGCAACACTTGGCTTCATACTCTGACTTCTTTAGATCTCAAAAGATTGGAGGTGATAAACACACACACATTTTAACTACTGAGCCAAAAAAACAGAGCACATAGTTAGTTTCTTAGTTTTCTTGCAATATGATGTATGTTTTGAGTTTTACCTTTTGGATTTTAGGATATTAAAAGCAAACACATCATAATGGAAGAAGTTCTTTTAATTTAAAATTTCAGAACAGGCTACTTCATTCATTTTCTTTGGTTATTAGGTACTGTTACCTTAAGAGAGCTCACCTTGCACATTTACTTCAGTGGAGGAATCTGGTGGAAGACTAAGTGGTTTGAGGTTTACCACCTCTCGCCTTCTAATGATTCGTTTTATATTTATATTTACATTCTAGCAAAGAAATTTCATTTGTCTTTTACAACTTTACAATAGAAGTGGATTATTGTGGAATTGATTGTATCATTTGTAAGATTTTACTTATGTGTTTGTAGATGGATGTTGTCTCTCAAGCCCTGAATGCCTTGTTATGCCTATACACTAGGGTTAGATATCTGTTTGAGATTGCAGCATGGTACAGAACAACACATTTTGTCGACTGGAGGACTTGAAAGAGTCTGAAAGATTGGATATGGAAGGATATAAATTCCAACAACGCACCCTTAAAGTAGCTAAAATCTTAAGTATATCTCTATACTCATGGCTCAGTTTCACTAACCTCAGGACTGCGTTGGTGTGGTTTGACCTTTGATCGACAGTGGCCTGGTAATATAAGCCATAATGAACAGGTGTAAACGCTCTTTAGATGACACAGGTTTGAACTGACAAATTACAGGTGAACATTCATAGGTACAAAACTGTCTAAATTATCATTATGAGCATTTACTGAAAGCCAGAACTAGACACAAATAGACCACACAAACAATGCTTCACTCCTTATCCACTGTGAAAGAGCTTACTGCATATTCTTTTTTTTTCTTTTTTCTTTTTTTTTTTTTACCATTTTCTTTTTTATTCTTTCTTGATTGTGTCTCAGGCAGGATGCTAACCCTTTTCCCAGTTTTACATCAAGGTTTGGAGTAAACATCCTGATTAAGTCCCAGAGCATCACCTGAAAACATGCTGTGGATGAATTCAAGCTTGTCTCATCTTTTTATCATGGCAGGAAAAGAAACATGGTAGAGCTGCGTTTGATGCTTCGGTCTTGGGGGCACACATTTTTATAAAAGCACAGCCAATTAGAAGCTGATGATGTAGAGGGGGATATAACAACATATATTTCTATGCTTCTCGTGTGTGTCTTGATCTGAGAAAAGAGATTCAAAGCTCATCTTTCCCTCAATCGTTGTGCAGCCACAAACATTCAGCTCTGACTTTGAAAATATGTTTTTTTTTATGTGTGTTTGTAACTCTTTAGATGCGCTGTGTCAGGGCCTAGGCAGCTTTTCATATGGTTGGGTTAAGGTCTCTCACAGGGGGACCAGCATGCTCTTCGCTTCACTGAATGCTGAGAACATCCAACTCTATTGACCAGTGAAGTTGACTATGATGAAATTACAATGCAATGCAAGATCGACATTAAGGAAAAAAATACTGTTTGGTCTTCGTGTCTATTTATGGCCACTAAAATTTATTTTCCTGTTATGATCTGGTCAAGCCAATATTATATTTGTTATATCCTATACCCACCCAAAATGTATATTTTTTGACAAGAATAAAAAATAAATGCAACATATCAGATGTGGTTAGATGTTCACTTCACATAAACACAAGATGTGACTCAGTTGCTGGGTAAAACTATGGCTTGTTAAGCCAAAGAAAAAAAGGTATCACAGTATATCAAAAATTCATGTATCTTTAATTCAAACCAGTCAATTAATACATTTCTCTTCACTGAATAAACAAAAAAGTACTTGAACTTATGATATAAACCATTTCCACGTATGATGCAGTTTACGTTTAAATGGACTGATTTTCTTGCAGGAGAGAGGGTGACATAACTGCATGTAAATCCAAATACACAACCTTCTGATTCCTACTGTTAAGTGCACAAACCCCTCTAAGATCACTGGTCCAGATAGACTGTCCACTACACCTACTCACGACAGCTAAAGCATCCATCCTTATCAAATCGTCCCTGACTAGAAGCTGTGACTGGTGTGTATCTCTCTCCTCCAGGTCAGTTGTATTTACAAGTTGGACTACATGTTTCTGCTTGTTGCACAATGGCCAAAGTAACACAATAAAAAAATGAATTATTGGTTTCGATTCCCAGTCCTGGGGCATTTCCGTGTGGAGTTTGCATGTTCTCCCTGTGCCTGCATGGATTTGCCTCTCCTGTGGATTGATCCTCTCAAACTTTTCTAGATGACATTTTTTCCCAGCATCCAAGATGGACAAACACTAGACCCTGCACTTGACTTGGAAATGGGTGGCTGCAATTACACACACAGTCAGCTGACAACCTCTTCCCTCCTAGCAGACTCAGCAGGTGCCATGCTACCCATTCGGATGCATGCCCATATGAGATCACAAGGCAGTTAGGCATGGCAGCACAGCGGGCATCTGCTGGGCATTGGAGACATGAGGGAGGGAGGGAGGGAGGGAAGGAGGGAGGGAGAGAAAACAGGTTGTCAAATGAGACAAAGAACAGAAAGACAGAAGGAGCGAGGTGCAGAGGGAAGGCAGTGAGACAGAAGAGTGTTTACAAGCTCTGAGGGTTTACAAGTGTGTGCGCTCGTGTCTTTGCATGTGTGTGTGTTCTTTTGTGCGACTGCTTGGTAATGTGTGGGTAGATGTGTATGAATAAGAGAAAGGGGAGAAGACAGGAGAAGACAGAGAGAGAGAGAGAGAGAGAGAGACTGTGTGTGTGTGTGTGTGTGTGTGTGAGCGAGAGACAAGTGATTTCACACCAATAAAGTGCAATCTTGAGGCACTGACTCACTCCTGACTCCAGCAACAGTGTGGCAGCGTTGCTGTGTTTACACCCTCCGAGTGGAACAGATGGAGCAGAGAAACAAAGCTAACCACCGGAGAAGACCCTCAGTCCTGTGTTTATTCTGTACAGGGACAGTGTAGCAACTATGGAAGCCTTTATGGAGAAAAATATTGATGCTGCTTTATTTCTGAACATCTGGAGGATGACCATGATGCCATAAAAATGTGCAGCTGTGTAAAATGTACAGTTTGTTTCTGTTGAGGCGTAAAATCAGACTTCACAAGAAAGTCTGCAGATGGAACTGTCAAACGTCTCCTCACAGCCTAATCCATGTATTCAAGTCAACATTTACATGCACTCAACGGAGGTTTCATGTCTTTTCACAGAGGCATTTCTTCCTCCCTGTAGCTACTGGGAACATCAAGGCTCTGCGCCTTATGCAACTCTCAGCCAAGGTCATCAAAGCTTGAGGAAGGACTGAAAAAAGCTCAGGTGGATGACCTGCTGTGGTAGGCAAACAAGCTTTATTTGGCTGACTCAAAATAAAGGAGATTTGTGTGTAGATACATTTTTCTTGAAACATTCAAGTCATTGTACTTAAAGTTTCTTTGAAAAATTTAAAACATGTTTTTCTGGTACATTGTGTTTCTTCCTTCTATTTCAGAGCTTTGTTTGTAATATATTAATACTTTGTAGTCTTTGGATGTATATTGTAATTCTTCATGTACATTTCTGTCCATCCTGAAATAGGGATCCCAATCTCACTCTAACATTTCCTCGATCATGTTTTTGAAATGGGACAATTTAAAAAAAAAAATTGCATTTGGTCAAGGAAATCCAGGTGTATGTGCCCTGTCCAAATTTGGTGAAATCTGAAAATGTAATCTAAGAGCTGCATGGTCCAAAATGCAGGAAGCTATCACAGCCCACATTGCTACGTCACACTTTTATCTAACCCTCCTTCTGGCTATCTGTCACCAAGCCTTCAGCACCATCTATATCTTGATGGAACACGGGTGAATTTTTTCACTTTCTGACATGACCAGGACTTTTAAGTGTTTCCCCAAGAGCTTCACTTTATTGAACAAATTGTATATAGGAAATCTCCATATGTTACACAGACACACCTCTCAGGCAAATTTGATTTTTGACATATAAATAAAGTCTGTTTTTTTGGTGCTCAATTACCCTTTCATTTATCCATGTGTTGACCATTTTTACCATCTGTCAATTACAGAAAAGAAAAAAGAAGCTCAGTCTTACAGAATTTTAAAGAATAGGGTGTGTCGGTCTATATTTTTGATATTGTCAACAAATCCCATGAAAATAACAAAAACAACAATTTGTTAGTCTGCCTGTTTCTGACTTCCCTTCCCTCAGCCCCAAACCCATTACTCAGGACCAATCCCACATGATCCTTGTGAAGACAAATATATAGTCTAAGTCATTTTTTAAAAGTTCTTAGCAAACTTTACTTAAACCAGAGGAAATACTGTCATTCTTTGAAACAATTTTTAGCAGTGGATTATTACACATTTGGTGCATTAGTGAGTATTTCCAGCACTAAAATACTATATGTTGAATTAAGTCAATTTAAACTCATGTCCATGTGAAATTTGATCATAAGATATTGTGCATGTAATAAAGACCTTTTTACTCTAATTAGTCTTTTCAAACTGGAGCCAATCACTTATCAGAAACTGTAAAGTTAACAATCAATAGTGTTTAACATATTTAAAACAATTTCCAATCAATACAGAACAAAACATTACCTGGAGTTATAGTTTCTACAAACAGTGTACCTCTTCCTACTGTGCGTGTGTGTGTGTGTGTGTGTGTGTATGCATGTGTTAAGGTGGGTGGATGTGTGGGTGGGGGAGTCAAGGGGGCAGTTGCCATGGCGATGAAGTGTTTGTACTTCAGCCGTAGAATGATAGCATCCTCCCTGGAGGACAGTGGCTTCGAAGCTTGTAATTGGACCAAGTCTTCTCTAAAGAGCACCACAATAGACAACAACACACGATCCAAAAGGTTGCAGTGACCTCATATTGAGGTCAAATGTGCTGTTGGTTGATGTCGGGGAGGTACACAATTTGTCTGTATGGTCTAATCTGTGTGGAGCAACGTGGACATCAAACATGGAGGATCACAGTAAACAGAGAGGGTGAGGAGGCAGAGTTGCCTCAGAGTCGAGGTCTCTTGCACATGCAGCATCTACTCATCTAATTAGTTTATGTTTCAAAAGGGAGAAATCAAATTACTTTTTTTTTGGGTCTAAACAGAAGTGTTCAGAACAAATAGAAAACAAGGCAACAGAAAGCACGTTGTTCCCCATGAATTATGCATTTCTGACAAGGACACTTGCAAATGAATACATCTCAGCACAGCCGTTGGCCAATCAGAGTAATTTTATGAGAATCTGATTATCAGACATTGCGTGTGTAATTTTGGCTACAAATCATTCCCTGAAGTTTGGTCAGAATCTGATCCACAGTGTCATTTGACAGCAGAAGTCTGTAAGTCCATTAGTCCCTGCTTCAAAGAGAAGACTGACATGACAAATATGTGAACAGACTATATCAATCATATACTCTACAACCTATACATTAATGTTACATTACTATGGATATTTTTTCTGTTACCATGATGTTTACACAAGTCTGTGTCTGCAGTGTATTTTATAACGCCTTGCACTGATCATATTCCTGTATTCCTGCAAAGATTCCTATTGATTTTCCTCAAGTGGACACATACAGATCTACACAGTAGATCTGACCTCATGTCATTTCTGTCTAATATCCAATAAACATTTGTATCCTAGAATTTTAATTTTGAACAGCTACTGTGCATTACTGCCCAGGATGCCAGTTTGATTTATATACCCTAGCGTAATGCATTCATCCACTTTATAGCTGCTGTTAATGTGACCTCATGGATCTTAAATACTTTATGGAGATCATATCCTACTGTTTGCATGATGTTTGGTTCATAAATATTTCATATACATTTTTATAATTTTAGTTTATCTTCTTACTTAACTTAAATCTTAAAACTACTGTTACTGGTAGAGAGCAGGAGATTTATGTGAAAGCGCCGCATTTATGTTTATTGGGGAACTCAACCAAAACAACCAAGACAGAGGAGACTGTTTCTCCACTAAAGTCACTTTTTTTTTTGATATTGTTGTGTGTTTGTGTGTGTGCGTTTGTGTGTGTATTTGTGTGTGTATGTGTGTGTGTGTGTGTGTTTCTTAAGGCAGAGCACTCAACTTAAATTAAGTGCAGGAGATGTTGCCCACACTTCTTTCTTCTCATGAACTCAATCAAATGAGAGCCCAGAGCTGATTGATCAAACTGTCTCTGTCTCTAGTACGACAAGATCATCAGGTGCAAACAGTGGTGACAGCTGATGCCCACAGTCTCCTCAGAGCTGAGCATTACACAGCTTGTGTTTATGATACATCAGTGTAAAACCAGTCCCAGTACCAGGCCGACTCTACCATGGTGGTTGCTCTTTCCTTTCCTGTGTTTCACATGAAACAGATAATATCACAAACTCTATAACAGAACACAGAGGCCTGCTCTTGATTGTTGTTCAGATTAAGTTCATCCAGTTTCAATTACAAGGAAACAACGACAAAGGATCTGCAGTGCACTGTGCACTACTGTGTGGAAGCCCACACCGGGCTCTGCCTTTCCTAAACAGTAGTTTACATTAGCTACACTAGCACTTGAGAGGTGGAGGCTCACATTTCAGTGATGTGGAGCCCTGGGGTCAGAGTGGATTCAGAGGCTGACACACAAAGACTGAGATGGGGCTTTGAGTAATTTAGAGGAAATACTGAGCAGTGTTGGCAAAGGAAGTTGCTGTATTTCCCAGTTTAAAGGTGTTTCGCTTCAACAATTCTGGAATTAATAGGGCTGTCTAATTAGATGCTAGTGTCCACTGATGCTCAATCTCCATGTCCATGCCCATTATCCACAGCCATTAGACAGCATATTGTCACCAGCATCAGCACACTTGGTTAGCCTGGCCAAAAGTCTGGAACAATCAATCGAAAATTATTCTGAATGAAAAAATATTTGTGAAGCACTGAAGTGAGGTTATCTCTCTCTCAGTTGTAGGTTATGTTCCCCTGTAATGCTGAAGAGTAATCACTCAGCACACAGAGAAGCTTCCTGCCACACTCAATGCAAACCTGCTGTAAAGAAACATTTAAGTCATGAACGCAATGGACTTGAGCAGGCGGCGAGCCATTCTCACCTCTGCAGAGTAATCCATGTTCATCAGGATGGAAAAAATAAGAACTGCGGGATTAATGTCAATTACTCAACTCTGACTTTGTGTTTTCAACTTGGCTGCACTTCTGTGGAGTCGCTTTTCAGCACCTCTGAGTCAGTGTTTTTTTGCATCCACCCTTTACAACATCTTGTTTGAAGCTCTGCTGCCGCCATGACTCCTGGGTATTACAAATGCAGCAAGACATCACTTGCTATTCCACAGCAGCCTTGTGAATGCTCAAGAGCATATGGTAAACGGCGCAAGGCAAGGTGTGTTTTTCAGCATTAGAAAGAGGCACCTCAAGAGTTCAGCTGTTTGGGAGAGAGTTGTATTTTTTTCCCCTTTAGTTCACACCCACATCTTTTTTTTTATCAGCTCCTGAGGGGATTCATTGACATTTAGATTCCCAAAAAGCAGCATCTAAATCTCTATTTAACATCTCTTGCATCAGCTTGAATGTCAAAACGTGAACTGACAAAATGTTAATGATACACATCTTCCACTTTCTCATCATCATCCTCATCGTCTCGGGCGAATTTCTGCAGATGTGCCGTTGTGGCTGCTGAGGCACGTTTGAAGTCTGCTCACATGTTCAGAGATGAAAAAAAAAATATGAATGATTTGCATCATGGGTAAGAACGCCACAGGGAGTGAGGACAGATGAAGCCTGTGTATTCTGAAATATAGACAGCTTCGGATTTCATGCCCCTGGGCTACATGAAAAATTTAGCAGCTCAGATATATTGTTTGTTTTTGTAGTTGATAACTGGAGATTAATTAATATGATATTGCTTTTTTTATTTAAGGCAAACAAAACAAAATATATAATAGATTTATGTCTAAAAAGCACTATATGTAGTGGAGTAAATTTATTAAGGTGTCTGCAGAAATTAGTATTTTTCATATCCACATTAACTGAGCCAAATATCAAATAGATTTGATGCCCCCAAAAACATCTACAGTAGATGTGTCATTTTTTGCAGGTTTCTATTTCTGACAAAATCTATCAAAACAGCAGCAGCATGAGGGGATATGCAGAGACAAACACAATCTGACACATTACTTCTAACCTTAAAAAAGACAGTTATGGCCTTCTACAAACTGCCATCCCTGAGAGAGAGATGTCTGCAGCTGTAGTGTTCAGGTCAACAAATAACAGTGGTTTAAATAAACCGTTCATGGTGTATGTAGTGGAGAAAAATCTGCTCTGGAGTCAGTGTATCAGAGAAATATCTAAAAAAAAATGAATGTATCTGTAAATATATGAAGATATATATAAATATCATAATATTTGTCTTTTTTTTTCAAAGGCTTTGTGACACATTGTCCCACCTCAGTGGGTTAAACATCACTGCACCACTGTGTGACATGTCACATCTATTAACCGTGTATCAGCAAACATCATTACTGAGGTTAATTCTGGGGAACAAATGTCAGCGGAAAGTCTGCATCGTTAGGCTGCTGTTTGAGAATGAGCAAATCAACTATTAACCGTTAAAAATAGACTGCGTGGTGATAAATGATCTGTCTGAATGAAAGAAAACAATGGTCTTACTCTGGCTGTCGAATTTCCTAATGATGGTATCCAGGAAGGTGTTCTGCGGAGCCACATGGCCCCTCCGGACTGGCATCTTGGCTGCGGTGGCCCCTGGACTTTAAGAGACTTTGCAGGACTTTTATCAGTATCGCACCGTTTCCCTTCCCCGCAGCCGAGCGCACGGTGCTCACTGTGCTCTCCGCATGGAGGCTCAACGCCGGCGACCTCAGTGGCAGTAATCCGCAGGCCAAAGTTTTCCCAAGTTGGTCAGAGAGACGGAGGCTGCTGGTGGAGCTCCAGGAGAAAGTGAGGAGACGAGAGTTGTGGGAGGGAGGCGCACTGTACGCACGGCAGGTCTGAGCCGTTTCCAGCCTCCAGTTTCCAGGCTGAGAGGTGTGAAGGTGTCTGTTTCTGTCCCCCGAGGGGAGGGCCGCCCGGTCAGGTGATACTTCTCTCTGGTCTCACACTCGCTGGAGCAGAGCGGACCTCTCACTCTGCACTACAGCCCGCTCCTGTGAAGCGGACTGGGCGAGCTTCCCGACGAGCGTCGCTGGAGCCATAGTTGGGGCGCTGAGCTGCGCGTTTCCTCTTTTTATTTGTTTCTCATTCCACCTCCTCCCTCTGCCTCTGAAGGTCTGAGTGTTCAAACTGTGGAGAAAAAAGAAGGCAGTGGCGATGAAAATAAAACTGCAGAGCGCAGATCCGCAGCTGGAGTCGTCCTCGGTATCGCTCTCCCTCCTCGCTGTGCGCTCTGCCGGATGACTTCAGCTCCACCGGCGTCGAGCTGCGCCTCTTTAACCCTTTGCTCATCAGGAGCGGAGCCGCTCACACTTTGTTTCTGCTGGAGACAGAAACAGACGCGCTCAGCCTCACAAAGTCCTCTCTTCGACGAAAAGAGTCTAAATTGTACTTAAGTTTCCCAAAGTGGGGCCTCTTGGCTGCTGCTGAACTGACCCAAGTATCAATAATCGAAATGATCGCGAATTATTCCTTTCACAAAACTGATCTTTTATTACAACAGGAGGGGAAATGGGGCCTAAAATGGCACCTCGGGATAAGGCCAGTTTACATATTTAAGGTGCAGTTGGTACCAGGTGAAAGAGGAAGGTGCTTTATCACACACCTGCTCTACAGGTCTGCGGCCAAACGGCTGCTTTAACAGGTGTGAGGCTGGTGTCTCTGTGTGTATGTAGGGATTGATTAGACAAACACACACTAACACACAGGCTACACACGCCCCGTCTGCTCCCACTGTAGGAGGTTGCTCTGTGCAAAAGAAAAAAAAAAAAATCCATGCATCACAAATGAACCTTTACCTGCGCCGGAGACGCGCGTGTCCGCCGCACCCGGCTCTGTGGCGTGTATGTAAATGAGCCGGGAGACGCGGTCGCGCTGCCGCGCCTGTGTTTCGGGGTTGGATGGGGATTCACCTCTCAGGCTGCCCAGCTACGTCACACCGCCGGGGTTCCCCCCTTCCGTCATGCTGGAGATGATGCCTTCACGAGCTGTCGGATATTGTGGTTCGGGGCGAGACACGCAGGACTAAACAGTGCGTTTATACGCTATTTTTTTTATGAACGAGGAACCTCCAAACGGTGGATTTAAACAGTGTACTATGCTTTCTGTGTTAGAATTCACTCGAGTTAACTGGGGGAAAGGCTGAGTGTGAAATCTGAAACAAAACCTCCCTTACTAACCTACTTTGGTATGTTTTTTTCAAATGAATTCAAATTCTCTCTTTAATGCCAGGATAAAAGTCATTATGTACACATTAGCAACCATTTTAAATTATGTTTAATTTGACTGGGTCTGCTGCTACAGCTTTGAAAAGGAGCAGAAACCCTGGATTTCTTTTCTCTCTAATGACTAAAATTATGTAGTTTATATGCTGATCATCATCCACACTTTGGAAATCAACCAAAAAAGGATCCAGCCTCTCCAGGATATCTGACCTATATATGGAACTACCTGGCATGAATAAATATAGCAGCAGTAAAGTAGGAGTTTTTTGGGTTTTTTTTTAATCAGGAAATCATGCCATTAAATCTTCCTGGCCATGTATTTTTTGCATTCAAAAGTTGTTTTGATGTGTAAAACTGTGTCCTACACCCAGAAGGCTGCAGCAGACAGCTCTCCCCCATGCACCACCAACAGCCTCTTCTTTTACATCCACTAGAGCAGGACTTTTACATCCCTCTCAGGGATGGTCGTCACAGGCCTCGACTGTGTACAACTTTCTTGTTTTCAGTTCTGTCAGGCTGAAACAGGCCTAAAGCAACTCTGCTACTTCATGGGTGCATTTATCAAAATGACCCGCAGCAGCATGAATGCATTCATTTTTCCACCAATCAGTGTTTTAATGATTGGTTAGACATGATGAATTGCAGCCTTGCAGTTGTACGAGGAGAGAAGAACTATCCATCAAAAAAAATTTGACATTTTGGTATGAATTAAAAATGCATCAGTTCCTGCTCTTATTACATCCAGCAGTATTTACTACAGCAGCTGAAAGCCAGAGGAGGAGTGCTGGTCAGCCTTCCCCTCTCAACTCCCTTATTTAGTCTGGAAACGAGAGAGGGAGGAGGGGAGGAAGGAGGAGATGAGAAGGGGAAGAGGAAGGAGGAAAAAAAAAAAGGCAGACACTTTATCGTCATGGGAGAGGCACTTCACACTCTTTTCTACACATAGACACAGAAAAATGCTAGAGGAGTTCCTAATGCACTTCACCTTGGTCAGTAATGAATACATGTCTGACTGAAGGAAGTGAAAAAAGCTCTTGGCGTCACTTTGACACATCCATTAAAAGCTACATCTTCTTATAAGGAAGGAACTTTTCAGCAGCAAATGAAACTCAGAATTATCAAATGTAGCATTTTCAATTTAACCATTTTTACTAAGCGAGGTGTATAAGGAGTGACTGGCAGCAGGTTATAGTTACTTTCACACAAGAAAATATCAATTTATGACTTGCATCTGAAATGTAAGCATCATCTTTGTAAATTGGGTCTGAAAAAGTGAGGTTTTGTGTCAGAGACAAAAAACAGAAGCAGCTGGTTGTGAATGGCTCTGGATGATGCAAACTCATGTAACTCCAGTAAAATAAAACCATTACAGTTCCTAATATTTGTCTTGCATGTTAAAATGTGTTTTGGAAGGAGGTCAGTCTCTCTTACAATTTTTGATTTGAAATATTTAAGTAGAACCTACCCTGTTACAGATATTAAATTAAGAGTATATATTTAATATATGTGTATATAACAAGTAAAGCTACTTATTGCTCTGAACTGAAAAAAGGACAATTCTTACATATTAATGCAATAGTATAATGTTCAAGGTTTTTTTTTTTTTTTTTTTTTTTAGTCCGGTGGATAAACTTTGTATTTTAAATGAAATGGTTGTAATGGGATAAATTGAAGGGACAATGTGCTGGTGACTGTACAGTTTGTTCAAAGATTTATAGTGGATTGATATTTGATTAAAAAAGATTCATAAAAGAAGATGGCCAAGTGTATTCTCCATGTGTAGGAAATGTTTATTGACCAGTCCACTGTAAAAAGTGCAAAATGTGAAACATGTAACTGTGTACTAATGTAAGTCCAACTGAAAGGAGACTGCTGGTACATATATATTTTCTTTAAACATACAAATAAAACATATATAAATGCATAATAGCTCTTACTTGGATTGTATCATAGGTCTTTCAGTCTATAAATATACAGTAGAAAAAGGCTGTACAGGCTGAAGAATAAACAATGTTTCAGAGCAGGATCTCTAAGATCAGCAGTCATATGATGACTAGAGACTACAGAACAATGTGTGCATCAACAGGGACTTTTTCAGGTCTTTCCACAACAGTTTTCATTCTATCTATCATCACAAAAATCCTCCATGTCTCACCCTGCTGGCTTCCAGTGTGGTGCTGAGCCTTCATACTGCTCTCTCGCTTTCTCTCTCTCTAATGCATACACACATTCACACACACACACACACAAACACTCCCTCAGCGTCTGGACAGGTCACCTCCTGTGAAGAAGAGATACAGTGAGACTGATGGTGTCATAACTACTGCTGTTGTTCTCTGTCATAACTTAACACACACAGCAAACAGAGAACTGCCTCCACTGCAGGATAAAACACAAAGATCCAGTGTCTCCACAGTTTTTTATCTTCATTCTAACATTTGTCTGAACAGCTTTACATGGAGTATCTGAGTGTATTAAACAATCTATTAAATTCAACGTGAAAGTGACAGAAGATTAAATGGATGGTTTTTCATTTTATTACCATTATATGAAAGTAACCATTAACCACTCAACTCAGTCATGAGGGTCTCTTATGATATGAATTGTATTATCAGAAATGAATGTGCACTTGTACATTGAAGAAGACCACTGATCTCCTCATCCTGTTTATGCTTAGAGAGCATAAGAATTGCACATGGTTTGGGTCTTTATGAAACATATAGATGAGTCGCAGACATGCATCTATATCTTGTGGGTGTTTGCTATTGGTCATAATCATACATTGATATGTATCTTGACCAATATGTCTTCATTTCTTGTCTCTTGTTCTTATTCTATAAAAAGTTTAGTCTAAATCTATATTGTTTGGACAGGAAATGATTATATTTGCCTACTTTGTGCGAGTCTTCTCTTATTGAGAGCAAAATTTATTTTATGAATCTTTGGCTCAATGAGTGTCTGCACTGACTGAAACAAATCTGCAATATGAATATATAGTAAATTGTGTGAAATGCATTTATAATCAAACATATAAAAAAACTCCAACAACAGCTAAAAACTGTGTCTATGAAAGCCCTCTCCAGCCTTGTGTCTGTAATAAGTGTATGTGAGGAAGGAGAAGGAGCATCACATGAGAAATGAGAAAACTTGCAGTGGCAGTTAATATGTGTAAGTGTGTGTAAGAGCACGGTCACATGCTACACAGGATGGATTGCCGCAACAACCAAATCCGTCAGATGAGATGTCCATGGGAGTGTAGCACTGGGAGGGGAATATGAGCTGGGGGGATGTTCTGTGTCGTATGTGGCTACATCCAATTAACTCACGCAATCAGCCACGTTGATGAATGGATTAGCACATGATTTCTTCAGAGGTGGGATCCTCAATTGAATTATTCATCATGGGCTACGGCAAACGTATGTTTCACTGAGATTAGAGTGTATATGCACAATGTAAGTATATGTCCGTGACCGGCTGTGTGCATCTTTGTGTGGCACTAATGGAAACTGAAAAATTGCATTAGGAGAGGAAGAGTAAGACAAACCTGAACACCACCTGTTGTCAGTGAAGTTATGTCGATTCTTAGTTATTAGTTAGTAAGTCAAAATAGCTAAAGGTTACAGATTATGGTTGAAACATGATGGCGGGGTAAAAACAAACTTGATCAAACCTACTGAAAAAAAACACAGCTCCAGGATCATTACCTCTTGTATGAGTAAAATGTGATATCCACTTTTATATAGATAGTAGTGTTAAATATTCCCTCATTTAAAATGCCTTCAAATGAACACATCTGGAGCTGATGACAAGTTACTACTATAGGCCCACATTTCCACACCAGTGACAGCACTTAACAATACATAACACTGACACGGAAACACAGAACCCCTTTCAACGCCTGCTGCTACAACACTGATAGAGGTCTGGGCCCCAACATGCAACAAGCGTAAACATTGCAACTGGAAAAAGAGCTGGGTCTTGTTCCTCATGAAGGGGATAACTGAACTTGATTTCATGGTTGATTTGAAGTGAGAAAGTGAGGCCATTTTTAGTTCTTTTTGGTTTTATCAGACGCTTTCATGCTGAATTTTCTGCACCACATACTGTGCACAAATTTCTTGAGAATGATCAAGATCTGATGATGAATTTTGATTAAAAAATACACAATAAAAAAGGTGACCGCTTGCAGGTTAAAAACATAATTAATGTGATTCTACATCCTTAAAATACCCACAGTGCCACACCAGCTGACCATGAGCTCAGTTATATGATGAGCACTTGGTCAGTCATGCCAGTGCTCATCATGTTACAGATTTCAAAGTAAAAGCACTACTTCACTCATGGTAAATGAACAACACATTCAAAGAATGAGTCTGCAGCAGCACCATTTTTTTTTGCCCAGTGTGATTTAGTCCTTTTAGTTTATTATTTTATGATTTTATCTTTTTTTTCTATCAAATTTCCAGATTTTCCCTGTTTGGAAAACACACAAAGGATTTCCCTCTGTGTCAGCTGGGAGTCTGCGTGTCATGAGTAAATATTTTTCCATACATTTAAATGCTCAGCCCTCACACTGACATGATATGTGTACATGCAAATCTGTTCAGCCTAATTCATTACTCCCCCACCTTGGCAACTGGTGCACTCGCAGCTGTGTATGACAGGCAGGACGACTGGCTCATTCTCGCCATTTTCACACTGCAGACTGAGGAAACGCACTGGATTGTCGGGATCCAAACGGTAACTGCAGCACTCGCAAATTGACTGGAGGTATGGCTCCTGTTTGGAGGAGAGAGGATGAAATTACTGGAGAAAATGAGAGAGCCACAAGGAGGAGAGGAGGTGAAAAAAGAACCAGAGGGATAAGGTGCAGGAAACCAATTAGGAGATTGGAACATGATAAGGATAAGGTGAAATTAGAGGAGGAGGAGGTTATGAGTCAATATCAGAAGACAAGAGAGAAGAGGAAAGTAGAGAATAGAGAGATGATAAGTGAAAGAGGAAGAAAATATGATAATAAGATAATGTAAACGACAGGAAGATAAGACAAGAAAATAGGAGAATAAGTTTGTGTATTAGCAGGACAGATACAGAGGAAGAAAGTCAAACTGAGACAGCGGGAACCATACTGAGGACAATTAGAGGCTCAAAACAAGAGAGGTGTACAATATAAAATATACAAATATCCTGAATCTGAAAAAAATGGCATGAAGTCAGACAGGAGATTAGCTCATTGTTTAGATTTTGTGACAAACACAGCACTCACCTCATTTACAGACAAACGTGAATAAACCTACTGTACAAGCTGTAAGTATCACAGTGACATATAATCACCATATAAGGTTAGTTAGGTACCAAGTTCACAAATGTTTGTTTCTTTACATATTCAGAGCAAACACAGAGCAACACTGGATGTAATTTCTATCCATCTGCTCAGTTCAATATTCATTCTGTTTCAGCTCTGGTTTGTCCCTCACCAACTCTTGAGGGAAATATCTGAAAGCAGCTGTCTTCTGCAGCTGGAAATAGCGCTGCTGAGAGCAACCAGAGAGAACCAAAACAGCAAAGCAGCTGCAGGTTTTGAAACCAAAATAATGGGCAAGATGACCATTAGCATTTTTTTGTGGAAATATGAAAACCTAACCTTAGAGCTTTGCATGATAGAAGGCAGCCAGAGATGGTAGCTGTGCTCATGTGTTCAATTAGTGCAAGGAGCAGACTGAAGGATGAGAGAGACTGCAAAAAGTAAAGTGCATGGGAAGAAATAATAGCAGGAGATGGAGGAGAGAGGAGGGAGGGACTCCAATATCAAAAATACCTTCAACATCTCTGTCCACAGTGTGTGTGTTTAAGTGTGTGTCCACCTTAGTACTTCAACTGGTGGCGAAAGGAGCATGTGAATATATTCCTGCCTCTTCAGGCCCTGCTGATCAATGAAAAGGTAACTTCTCTGCGCTGCCTAGTCACTAGTTACCATCCCCTGGTTGCCACAGTAACAAGAGGTAATGACACATTTGGCTAAGCTGATGTTTATTTTTACTAATCCCACAGCATGACTGACTCTATTTTTACAGAGTGAGATGTATGGATGCCAAAGAAGAACAAAGTCACCATGGTGATGAGGTGATGAGTTCGCTGTCTTACTAGCATGAAAGCAACAAGTGAAGGCAGGAAAGAAAAAAGAAACAGAACCACTAACAGGCTTTACACGTGAGCCCTTCACAAGACTCCATCCAAAACATCTATATTTAGATCACTCGTGACTCATCTGCTGAATTACATACTGTAGTTTACCTGTTTTCATGCCATGTGAACATAGACGGCAGGTTATCTTCTGACAGCTGTGACTACAGCTGTTAACAGAAGGCAAAGTGACAAATAATCACGTTGCCATGTTCAGAGACTGTGTTCACTGCACTCTGTTTGTGGAAGATGGGAGATTACAGCAGGTGCGACAAGCTGTATGGGGCCGAGTGTTTGACTTGATTTTGTTTTGCAAAAACACACTTAACACCCTGATGTCAGGTCACGCTTCAGGAGGAAAACAGATGGGAAATTTGGCTGCACAGCTAAGGCAATAATCCTGATTGTTTTCTTGCATATTGCACACACTGTTATTAATGATGGATAGTGGCTTTGTGAGGATTTAAAAAGGAACAAAATTGTTCTGCTATTTTTTTGGCACTTTGTATCCACATGGTGGTAATTTAAGTCTGACAGACATATGTAATTAAATGAATATTGCAGGAATTCCTAACTGCAGGGACCAAACTTGTACAATATGATTACACACATTTAACTTGGCAACCCTGATGAGCAGAAAACAACAAGGAATAGCTTTTTTTTGCTGCCTGTATTGATATTCACTCTGTCACCAGTTGTCACTCGTGTTTGAGTCAATACTTGTCAGTGTTGCCACAAGATGTTCAATGAGTAATATCTCATCCATGTGTGTAGATGCCTCTTCTCCGTACCTCCAGGATGACATCTGTCCTGGACAGACAGCGTCCCCTGCAGAAGCTGACCTCAACGTTGTCAAGCCGACAGCCTCCCTTGGTGATGTTCCTGACTTGCATGTAGCGACGACACTCTGGCAGGGGATCGCCTAAAGGAAGCACAGAGAGGAGAAAGATGAGGAAGGGAAAGGTTTGAAAGGAAAGAGAAGGACAAAGCACAGAGAGAATACAGAGGGCAAGGAAAAGGCTTTTTTTTCTTTTTGTTTTTGCATGAAAACAAAGGAGCAAAAGACAAAGGAGGAGACAGAGGCAGAGAGCACAGTGACATTGCCATGCCCTCTTACAACATGTGACATTTCCTCCACTGGGAGATTAAAGCCCCAATGAAGGCTAAGTAATGTAATCACTCACTAATTGGGCACTGCAGAACTGAACTATACTACACTATATAAACTGAACAAGCTATATAACATTTTTGTTTTCACGTTAGATTTGTCACAGATGACACGAAACATGCACAGTCGTGAGGCTGGGTTAACAATAAGTACAGCCACAGAATTAATTTTTGTGTTTAATCATATATTGTTGTTAAAATTCATGTCTATCTTTTCCATGCAGAAGTTAGTGCACAAAAATGTTCTTAAATTCATTTAAATCAATTAAATCATTGCTCGTTCTCTTGTTAAATACACTGATGTGATATACACTGTGATATATTTTTCATTTCTGGACTCTCTGAGACTCTCTCAGTGTATTTGTGGTTTGTGTGTTGTACTGACCTGGAAACTGTTTTCTACAGACTGGACAGCAGCTGCCTGGTTCCTCGACCTTGACCTCCCCCTGACAGAGCGATGACATGAGTTTAATTTTCTTTCAATCAATTGAAAAGAGCAGACAGGTGTATGATACAACAAGTGATGAACAAAAAGAAATAATCAATTCAAATCTCCCACATAGTCAACACATACAGCACACCAACAGGTAACAACTATTTTTTGCTAACAGCTTTCATCAGGTACTCATGCAACATGTCACAGAAAACACATGCTTTATATACATTTGTTGGGAAAAAAATTATGGCCCATAACACAATATAACAGCTGTTAAAAATGTCTGTAAAATATTTCACAGATGACTTTTATATAGTATAAGTATAATATATAAAATAGCCAGGTCAACAATAATACTGTATAGGAAATGCTGGAAAAAATGAAAAGACCAGACCATCCTCTGAAAGCTACAAGGCTTCTTATCCCCCCAACCTATATACAACCACCTGATATTTCATACTGAATATATGAAGACAACAGAGCAAAATCTCCTCAACTGATTTTTCCTGAGGAGAAACATAGAAGATTCAGAAACCAACTGTTTTATAAACAGCCTTGTAATCAGAATATCCCACTGGTATCCATCCATTATACATATACATACACACACACACACACACACACATATATATATATATACATACACACACACACACACACACACACACACACACACACACACACACACACAGACAGAAACAAACAACCATTCCCACTCACCCTACAAGCAGTTTAAAGTCACCAACTAACTTAAATGTGCACATCTTTGGACTGTAGGAGGAAGTCAGAGTAACCGAAGAGAACCCACACAGACACAGGGAGAACATTCAAACTCCACACAGAAAGGCCCAGAGTTTGAAGCCAGAACCTTCTTGCTGCAAGGCGACAGTGCTAACCACTGTACCTCCCCTGCTGGTTGGGATCCAGCAGAGACTATTAAGGTGCAACTACATAAAAGTGACACATGATGAGAGAAGGATATAGGAGAGTAACTGAGTAACACAGAAAGATCAGCCAAACTGATGGGAAAAAGGATAGAAGAACAAAAAAGTGAGACATAGAAACCAAAAATAGTGAGTGAGAGAGAGTAAGAGAGAAAGTGAAGTAAGGACGCACAGGACAAATACAGAAGGAGTGAAGCCACTGAGGAAGAGAGATCCAGAACAGTCCTGAGAAAAGCAAGGTGTCCCGTACAGCTGCTGAGAATAGCTGCTATACGCATGCAGAGTCTCACACACACACACGCGCGCACGCGCACACACACACACACACACACACACACACACACACACACACACACACAGTCTGACAGCAGGCTTCACAGCACCCTCACCAACACCAACCTCATCTCACCCGGGAAACATCACCTAACTATACCATTTATTTCTCTAAAACTCACACTCTTAACTGTTCACCCTGAGGCCTTCTCCTCCCACTCTATACTGCCGCCAGCCTCCCCTCAGGGATGGAGGCGCCCACTCACTTAAAGGGTGGGAGGTCAAAAAGAGGGCCATTTCAAGAGGCTGTATGTGTATGTGTGTCTGTGCATGTGAGTGTCTGATGTGGCAGGGGTTAGAAATGGCGTGAAATGTGGATTCTGGTTATTTCAAAGAAAAGGGCACTTGGCATTTTAAGTAAAGGGTAGTCACATTTATGTCATCTACAGGCTACGACATGGAAATCAGAGCTCCAGTAATGTGTCTGGCACAAAAAAAGAAAAATTAAGATTCACTGTATAAGAAGAAAACATCCTGATAGCTTTTATCACTAGATATAATAACAGGAGCTTCAATACATTACCTTGAAAAGTGGCTCAGAGCAGAGCAGAGGAGGCATGTTGGGAGATTTCAGTTTTAAACAAGCAACGCCATTAACTGTAAGCTGAGTCATGAATAACAGACTGCACTGACAGTAACCAATTCTCAGCCTGTCAGGAGAGGGAACACAGTGCATTAAATGACCTTTTCATATTGGCCGGGATAAGAAGAGCTTTCACTGAGGCATAACTTAGTGCAGCTGGGGGACATGGTGAATTTGAAAATGCAAGCACAAATAGTTACGGAGGTCTAAGCCCCTCCAGAGACACTGCAACAGCATAAAGACCTGTGTACACCACAGGTGGAACACTTGGTAGACTGTCTCTCCTTTGTGTAGCTCTTGGTACAATCGACCTCTCCTAAAAGTTATGGATGTCAGCATGTTTTATTTTTACCCTGGCCTTTATTCAGTACTGGTGTGCTAAAGATATGAATCCTGCTTACTGTGTCAAGGATGAGACAGTCGACTTTTCTACTGTGACTTTCTTCACTTCATCACCATGGAGAGAAGATTGCCTTTTAATAAATTGAGCGTGTTTATCACCAAATAGCATTTTATGTGAGTTGCGCTCACTGAAAATGGAAAAAACACATTGTCTCATGCCTCTTGTAGAATTTTAGAGAATTGTATTGAGTGTACTGAGCAAAATATCTCAACAACTACAGATTTCTCTCATTAGGATGAATTGGAATAACTTTGACCATCCTATTTTTTTCCTCTATAGCTATCATTAGATCTAACTTTTTATTTGTCCACTACTTTGATTTATGAATTACCTGTGATCTACACACCAAAATGGTAATTGCTTTTGTTGCTTTCATCATTATAAAAACAATCCCTTGATCTGTGGATTATCCACAGAAACAGTGACAGGACCATTTCTAGAAGGACTTGTTGCTGTTGATTTCCAGAGATGTGATTTTTCTACACTGAGAGTCACGGATGACATTACATTTACCTTGATTGCTTTAGGACAATGACATAATGTTGGAGATCCATCAACATCTGTGAAAACATCTGTAAGTCCAAAAATAACTGTTAACTAACACTTGGTTCTAAAGCGAGGAGCTAAATATATATGGTATAGACTAGTTTCAAATCTTTTTGAAAAACAAAATGATGCCAGCAAACTGCTCATTTTGACATTGTTATACCCTTCTCCTCCTCTATTTCCATCAGTAACAAAACTGGATAGAATCTGTATTTATGCAGGACCAAACGTTCCACCTGTGTCACAGACTACAAAAACTGATTCATATTTTATGGGAGTTTATTTTTTCACTCTCCTGCTTCTGGTCGTACAGAGTGCATCCATAATTGACTGCTGAGGTCACCGTCAGCCATTACCCACCCATCATTGTGTGTATGACTGAGCATTGTCTGTGTGACAAGGGCAAAGTCCCTTATTTCAGTGAAGTGGCAGTCATCAGTGATGACAAGCACGCACTGGTACTCCTAATCTGACATTCCTGACAATACAATTACCCAACCCATATGCAAAATGATGCTGCACAATAATATAGGATACTATTCTTGATATATATTGTTTTTAAAAATTACTCAAAATTTGTGTTTTACAATATAAACTGTTAATTTTGCAAAACAGGTTTCAACTTTGTCAAAAAGGTGGTGTTTCCCTGGGATGAAGCTCAGCAAAGCTTAACAAGGAAACCGGGAGTCCGTGTTTCGAGGGGGGTAAAAGGGCATGGCAAAGGAAAAAGTGCAGGCTTGTAGGAGGGTCGGACAGTCAGGTATTGATCTGCTTCAGCCAGAGACTTGCAGAGAACATCCCACACATTCTAGAGGGAGTAGATTTTCTACCTCGCTCAGAGTAATTGAGATGTTTGTGACCACCAGAGAGTCTGCGTGAACTGTACCACCCTGGGGTAGCAGCGGCAGTTGAATGGACTGATGTGCTTGTCTGGGAGACTCATCGTGACTCTGTATGAGAATCTTTATGTCTTTTGGCTGCGAGAACAATCAACCTTGCAAAGCATACACAGAGAGTTATTATGATTCATATTATCCTCCTCTAATATATGACTGCATCTGCTTTGCAGAAAAGCACAGTTGTACTTCATCCAGTCAACCATCTCGATTTTGGTGGTATTTAGGATTTGCAAAAAACAGGCATTACTTTTTAGTTATTCAATCTATGAAGAGTTTTTCAGGAGAATTTGCATAACAACGTCACAATATAATAGTTTCAGCAAATGATAATAGAATATCCATATTTTATGGACATCACCCACTCAGTATCACTAGTGGGTACCCCTAGTGTATTATATGGATAAGTGAAAAATACACAGCAAATCATTATTGTCTCCTTTTGATGGTGCTTATCAATACAGTATATATAGATGGCACAATCTGAAAAATATTAATAGTGAGCATTAATGTTTGTGTCTCACCTCATCACAGTGGAGAGGGGGACACCTCAACTGGCACAGTTTTCTCCCGTTCAAACAGCGGCATGACGTGCAGCCCTCCTCCCACTCTGATCCTGCCTGACACACACACACACATACGCGCGCGCACATACAGACACACGCACGCACGCACGCACGCACGCACGCACGCACACACACACATATTCACTTTGCAGAGTCTGAAAAATTATTCTGCCTCATCAGCCACTTACTCTTTCCTTCATGCACATTCACATTACTGTCAGAGTAGGTTATGATGAAGTAAAACTAGTCATAGCTCAGAAGGTATTTACTCAGTGAATCTACTAACAATGTAGTAACTATAATACACTGTACATTATATATTTTGAGTGTGTGTTAGCTTTGGGAATCATTAACAGTGCTTTTACCCATACAAAAGCACCCACTAGGGAGTGCCTTTGTTGCTCACACTGAATCATTTGGCATAATAATCATAAGGTGGTTGATTAGAAAACCATTGTGATTGTGAGTCTTTATATGGACGTTAGTCATATCCAGCAGAGCGATAGAGAGAGGGAGTGAGGGAGAGAGAAACAGAGAGGCTGGGCAGACAGATTGGGAGGAAGGGGGTTGACAAGAAGGACCTAGAGAAAGAGAAAGGAAAGGAAGGATGGACTGCAGGAGTATGGTCAAGAGACAAAAAGGATGGAGAAACTTAAATCTATAAAGAAAACTGAGGAGACCTGGTGAGTGATAAAGTAAAGGTATGAGGGGAGAGAGTCTTGAAGAAGGAAGATCAAAAGGGTAGGGGGGTTATGACCTCTTGTCAGTGTATGATTAATACTTATAATCCTATAATATCCCCTCCTTCATAAATAATTCCTGACAGGCTTGCCCAGTTGCAGTCTGTGTGCTGGCTTTCTACGGCACTTCCTACATAATTGATGAGGCTGAGGGCTGGAGAGGCATTGTGGTGTAATGTTGCCCACGGGGCATGTCACTCATCTTCTAATAGGCCATTCTTTATGAGTAAATAACACAATGGGAGTGAATGGGAGGTAACGTAAACACCACACTAATGGTAAGGTTCCAACACACACCACAATGAGGCAGGCACAGTGGGTAGAAGCTGCCAAGTCAGCTGGGCAGCAGATGTCTGTTTACTTGGGTGTTAGTCTGTGTGTGTGTGTGTGTGTGTGTGTGTGTGTGTGTGTGTGTGTGTGTGTATACCTCTCGCAGGATGCCCTGGTCATGGCAAGGGCAGAGGGCGGGGATGACACAAACACCCTCTGTGTTTCGATAAAGTCCCTCCTGACACACACAGCCCTCGACAGAGTAACTGCAGTTGACAGGAGAGGAGGAGTAAATGTCCTGGCAGCTCCTCTCACATAGCCGGACCTCCCCTGACATGCTCCTCCTCCACTGCTCCCCATCAGGACAGGCTGCAGAGGAGGGGGTGAGGGACAGGAGTGAGATAAGTGAGGATGAAAGGAGAAGATAGGGAGAGGGTTGAGACAAGATGGTGGGATAGAGAGGTAAATTTGAAAAAAAGGAGACAATTTAATGATAGATTGTTGAGGGCAAGAGAGCAGGAGGAATAAAAAGGGGGTGTGGACAGAAAATGAGTGCATTAGAAAGTATAGTATTCATCATCATGACACTTTTTTTCTCTTGCTGTGATGTGAATATTATAATAAATATTTAAAGATGCGTTTATAGCCATAGTAATAACGTACTACCAACTGATTGTCTGATTATCCAAAACAAAATTAGAAAAACGCTCCAAAAAAAAGAAAACAGATTTGTGAATCCAAACTATTTTTTCTTTTCCATTAATGAATGAATTGATCATTTATTGATCTACACTAACTGTGTACAAAGTAGTTAAAACTAGCTTCACCTTGAGCAGCTACAACAATAAGGTGTAAATGTACTGGTCATTTTCTGTGGAATGAGTGCTGTTAGTTAGATGCTGAACTTTTACATATAATCAATCATTCTTCATTTACTGTACAAATAGTTTCACTTAAGTAAAGGACCTGAAGACTGACTATTGTTCATATTACTGCTTATGGTGAAAAAAAACAAGCTCCATGTCCTCTCTTCTCACTCACCACAGTCAGGGGCCATGCAGGTTCTTGTGCGGTGGTCGGGGCCCTTACAAGGGGCCCCTCCATACTGGCTGGGCTTAAGGACAATTCTGGTGGAGCTTTGTTGCCCTGTACCACAGCTGGCAGAGCATGGACTCCAAGGGGACCAGCTGGACCACACACAGTCCACTGGAGGAGGAGCAGAGAGGATGGCAAAAGAATATAAACCACCACTTTCAGGTCAGCGTTACTTTAACTTTCATTTACCTGCAGCTGTTATGCAGCATATGGAACAATTTTGCTCTGCCTCCCCAGGAATAAATTAAATCACCACACAATTATCATACCATCAGTTTATAATAGGCCAATCCTTAACTGTAGCATCCACTGGGAGTGATCCTGAAATTTGCAACAAAATAATATTATACTGAATCACATACTGTATGTTTTTCTTTTAAAAAATTATTTTAAACTGGACCAGATTTGGGCTCAGCATTTGAGAAGAAAGTTAGAACAGTAAAGGCTGGAAGAGTGATAAACTGTTGCTACATGCTGTGTGTTCAATGATAAAAGGAGACTATTTGCTCCACAGCTGCACCGTCTACATCGTCCACAAAGATTGACAGGGGACTACTTCCTGTGTTCACCTTTAATTGAGGTGTCAATTAATTATTTGTTTTACCTTGGCTGTTTTTTCCTTAGTTTACACCCATAACTCTTGGCTGTTAAAGTCCAAGACGACTGTATCATCACTAATGTATACAGAAGCTATATATTTCCAGTGTACATATTAAACCTTCAACCTGCTGTGCCTTTTCAAAACCTGATGACACAATGAGGAAAAAATACTTCTCTAATGAGTCTTAATATAAGTTCAGAAAGCTGTAGGACGCATAAACTCCAAAAACACTCAAATCTACATTGTTCTTGACAGACTTTCCCAAATAGCTGATATGTGGAGGCGTTGAGCAAAATGTCAAATCATGAGAAGTAGTTGTAGTGGACGAAAACAAAAATAACTCCCAGGTGGACAAGTATCTGAATACCCCTTAAACACAGAGGGGAGGAGAGAGCAGGGTGAAGGATAAAAGACACTGCTGATCAAATGATGACAGATAAAACACCCAGGTCAAATCATAGAGTTGTTTAGGTCTCTTACGAGGATGTGAGTGGTTGCTCTTTATGACACTCCCAAGTATCATTCAGCTATTTCTCTCCCTGTTAGTTTTAGATGTTGCCACATCTTTGCAAAACAAAAAACAAGTGATAGCTTTTGCAGGCTGTGATGGATGTGACTGTCATTCAGTTATTTCAACCAACTGCTGCTGCAGCTGTTACTAACTATAGACAAGTTGACATATATATCATAGCCCTGACAGTTCAACCAAAGACTGGTTGCTGGTGTTTCCTTTGCATATAGAGGCCCCTATAAAGTTTGTGAAAAGAAATGCAGCTGTGCTTGGCATCACTCACCATCACAGAGCTCTGAGGTACAGTTGAACACTCCACCTTGGCACATGCTGGAGAAAGTTAGAAAAAAATGTCAAGTATGTGAAGAAGGATGATGGCAAAACAGTTGTCTTATTATATTACTGAACACTGAGAAACCAAAGTAATCATCACGTCACACAACTGAGGCGATCATACTATATTAAATGATTAGGAAACCACTGAAGAAGATGAAATGACTTACGGCATGTCTGCTGAGTGTTAGACTATCTGTTACAGAACATATCATGGTACCAAACTGGATCGTTGTTAAGTGCATAGTTTGACTGAGACAATGAAATTCAACTCTGCTGGTGCTTCACAACACTTTCAAACATTAACTCAAAGGTGATTTGAGTAGCATTTTTAATTTCAAAATATCGGTGTCACATTAATTTGTGATATCTTTCATCATAAATAAGTCAGACCAGGATCAACCTGACTGTGGCACTTCTTGTTGTTGTGTTAATAGTTAAAACCACAGTTCCCATAAACCCCCTGTGCATACTGTTTGTTACTCAGATACTTTAAAGTCCTGATGCTTATTTCAGAAAAATGAATGAAAACCATTGTTTTAATTAGTTTAATTAGTTCTACCATCTCTTGAGAGATTTGCTGTTAAGCTCATTTGGTTTAACATAGTAAAAACAAAGGCTTCTTGCAAAATCTACTTCTCTCTAAGTAGCAAAAATAATGTGGCAATTAAAGTAATGGAAAAACAATTTAGAAAGGAGGTTGTTGTGGATGGGTACAAAAAGTGTCTGATTTTAAAGGCGTAATTTGACTCTCATCTACTAACAGGCAATCTTGATTTTTTTTTAACCATTAACCAGAGATATAGCTTTGCTATTGACTCTTAAGGTCATTCATAATGTGTTACTTACTCACGTCTTAGCAATGATTATCATGATAATAATAATTATCATGATATGATTGAAATTGTATTATTAATAACACTGGTAATCTTTCATTCATTAAAGTAAGAGATTGGAGAGAAAGGACTGTAGAGCATAAAAGCTGGACAGATACAGGACATAAAAGACAAAGTCATGTACAGTGCTGAAGTGATATAAATAAAATTGATATGATTAAATGATAAAAATGATTAGAGGTATATTCAAAGACAAACAAATATTAGAATATGTTTCAAAATAAAACACATATTTTAAGATGTTTAGATTTTATATAAGATCTTATATAAGGGACACAAGATGCTGCATACAGCAAGGTGTAGTGATCAAAATCTAAATGACTCAATGCAGGAGGCAATGCTCTCACTGTAAGGCAGACTATGCATTGCAATACATACCTAAAACAATTAATCATAAGGTAATTTTTTTTCCTGTTTCATGTGGACGTTTAATCTACTTTCAATAATAGAATTAGGTGCCAGGAAGGACAGCTAGATTGATGAAGAAGCACCGCCACTGTTCAAATGTGCCACAATGTTCTTTACAAGGGATGAATGAACACATACATTAATATGCAGGAAAGGATAAACGTCTGAGGAAATAAAAAAAAACTGAGCCATTGTTGAGGAAAAAAGACTCAATAACAGAAATTGGCAGTGGTCTTTCACTGAAGTACAAGGTCATACTCAGTCGTACATCTCCATCTTCTGTTTATTAAAAATATTTTTTTTAATATCTTGCACTCATCTTTGTTTCCTGCCAGGAGGAAATTTATGGAGTAGAGTTTCATTTCAGGTTATCTTCCCCTCTGCACTCTTCATTTCAATATGCCCTATCAATAGTATTTGTACCTTCTTTTAAGAGGCAAAGAATTTTTTCAGACAAAACTCACATGCTCACAAACTGCATGAGCCTAAGCAAATCCAGTAGGATGTATGGTCGACCATGCTTATCATATCCCGTCCTGTTGTTGCATAAAAGATTAGAGGCATGCTCTGAGAATCGGTTACTGTGCTTCTATTCAGAGATTGCATTTTCTGAAATACAGCATAAAACATTTCCCCATGCACCAGACCAGACTTCCTAATGCAGCCTTCTGATACCTGAATCTGAAGGACCAAGCAGTTTCCTGCAGTAGTCTACAATTCACTGTTTAGTGGTTAGTTGTTCATTGTTTCCTCAATTCATTTAGTAGAAAAACCATGGGAACGTGTCATATTTTCTTGCTATTTGCACTCAGTTGATCTTTGATGAGCTCCATTTAAAGGAAAAATGGTCATGCACTTCACAAACTGATGAGGGCCATCGAAATGCCAAGTACCATTAGTCTTTGTGAGGCTTGACTCTCATATTAGGATAAGTTACAGGTTTAGCCTAGTTTATAAGTCCCCTAAGGTCCCTCCTTCATGGACCAAATCCACCATTGAGCCTCTGAGTCAAAGCTACCTCAGCTTCCTGTGAAGGACAGTAAGGTTGCTTCCAACATGACTCTTGGTTAACTCACAGTATACCTCTGCCTAACTGCCTAACATTTGCTTGGCTTGTTTATCTGATAACTTATGATAGTGACATTCAGGAGATTTTTACTGGTAGCCGAATTGCTACCAGATATGTCCAGAATGGACATTACCATGATTAAAAAAAACAAAACACACTACTCAAAAAATATGTAAGCTAGGTCCACTCAAATTTAATGTGAAAAGGTTTAATATTATAGCTTTAGAAGCAGTCAATGAATGGATGAAACTGTGCATAGTGTATTACCATATGTTGCAGAGGTGCTGAACAGCTGTTCCAGGTGGCAGCAGAGCCTCAGTTATCTCCACAGTGCTGACATTCAAACTTTGATAACTAGTTGGCAGAGAGAGTGTCGAACAGGGACAGTCAGCGTGAGACACACATGAGCCTCTAAAGAACACCTACAGGGGGACAGAGTGAAACCATTTAGAATCAGAGCTGCTATCAAAACACAAACACATACATACACACACACATGAACAAACAGGGATGTTCAGACCTGTCCTGGAGGGCAGGTACACCCCTGGGTGCAGGGTCCAAGTAAACACTGAGTGTGTGGCCACAGGTCCTCACAGGTATATGGGCAGGAGCCTGAACAGTCACTGAAGACCTGCCCACTGGGACACTCTGCAACATACAATGCAAATGAACATCTCATGAATTACATCAGGTCTCATATATATTTCAGTGCACAGATATATGTGTGTTTTTTCTCAGTGCATACTTTACAATCTGTGTCTGCAGAACAGATTAGTTCAGTCACATTTCAGGTCACACCTTTGACTATAAGACACTATAAATACACTCAGTGAAAACACCACTCATTAAGTATCTCATGAGTTGCTTGGCAACCACTTTATTTAACTATAATTCAGGAATTATATTGCTCTGTGGACAGATAATATGTAAATGTGCTAAATTTCTAATTTTCAATAGTGTGTGTGCATGTGTGTGTGTGTTTGTGTTACCAGGCAGACAGCTGTTGGTGTTACAGACAGTGTGCTGTTCAAGTGGTCCAACACAGGCCACCCCACCAGGTTCTGGCTCTCTGAGGATTGTCTTGTTCCGCATTGACGACCCACCACCACATGTAGCACTGCACTCACTCCAGGGTGACCACTCGCTCAACAAACAGCCCACTGGAGAGAGGAATAGAGCACAAAGATGAAGGATTTACAGTGATAACAAAGAAGAACCTCAGAAATGTAACCTTTTAACACTGTAGGATTAGATATCTGATCAATTACAAGTTACAGTTTAAATCTAAGTGACTATAAAAAATAATGAGATGCATTTTTCCTGCATTTGAGCTTGTGGTCCATCTCAGACCTGGACACGATGGCAGGTCACAACTCTCCATCTCCATGGTGTCAGCACAGGAGGGCCCACCCTCTTTTTCCTGGCAGAGGCGTGTCCTTGTCCTCTGGCCATGTCCACAGGAAGTTGAGCAGGCGCTCCATGGGCTCCAGGGCTCATACACTGGGCAGGGAAGCTTGGTGCACATCAGAGTACCATTCTCACACACACTGCAGATAGGAGGTAGATGGAGAGATGAAATAAAACTCATGCTAATAGGAAAAGTGAGGTAACCAATTGGTTGGGGCAAAAAAAGTCTCATAAACATGCTCTGCTAATATTAGAGATAAATTTTCACAAACCTTTTCTACAAGCTTGAATTATTCATATTTTCACCTTTAAATTTCTAAAAACACAAAGTTGTTCTCACCAGCTGTTACAGTCCATGGTAAACTCCTCTTTAGGGATGAACTCCAGCGTCCCGTTGCCTGATGGGATACCACAGCGACACTCTGTCACTGGCACACAGTGACTATCCTGCAACAGCTGCCCCTCTGGACACCGACAGCCTGAGACAAAAGAAAGAAGGAATAAGTGAAACAGAAAAATAGAGAAATTTGCTGTTTGTGTTAGGGCTCATAGATTACCTGCGTGACAGGCTCCTTGCAAACACTGAACATGTTCCCATAAGTCAGTGCAACTCCGTGGGCACTGATTGGCACAGGTCTCTTGGTAGGTCCGTCCCCTGTCCTCACAGCGCTCACCTAGGAAACAAGAAGAAATTGTCTTTTACACATTTCATACAAGGCAAAGCTTGCTGCATGTGCTGCTAACCCATGTTACATTTTCTGCCGTTTCACTTTGGACACAGTATCGACAGTATAGATCTGTGCAAATTTATGTGACACACAAATTGCTGATGAGATTCTAAATGCCTTACATTTGACTTTTGTGTTGGACTGCAGATATTTACATCTACCTGAATTTAAAATAAAGGATTGTTGTACCTGGGCAGAGTCCTGTGTTGCAGCTCTGGCTCTGGGTCTGTTGGCTCTTACAGCTGGGCCCCAGAGGAGAAGCTAAGGGCCATCTGTAGCGCTGCCTGACTCCACCGCTGCATGGCTCTGTGCAGGCCGTCCACGCACTCCACACACTCCACTGACACTGATCTGGAGGAGTAGAAGGATTGTCATCAATACCACCCTCAACTATGTTCTCATTCTGATTATAATGACTGTAATTACCATGATGCCTGCTGTAATAGCTGTAATTGTTGGGATTCTCATCACCATCATCATCAACAACAATAGAAGTGTATTTACTTATAGACTTATGTACAAGCTTGTTTGAGCTGATGAGATTTCTGATTCATACATTTGAGATGAAGAGATCATTCAGAGTAAATAAAATCTTTGTTCATCTTCTTTCAGTAGCTCAATGATCTGGATCCACTATGATGAAGTACAAAAGATGAATGAAGGACTTTCCGTCATTCCATGCACAGAAACATGGACTTTTAACTCTTCTTTACTTCCAATCCAAGGGATTTTTCTTTCTTCCTACTAATCCAAGGGATTGGAAGTAAGGAATGAATGGGGCTGAATGGGGGTGTGGGGATGCACAATAACATTTTTCACTGTGGATACTGATTGCAAGTGCTTAAACTGTCTACTGATGGTTACTATTAATCTGCACTGACAGCAGTGAACTGACACACAATAAATATCCACACAAAACCAATGGGAGACTGAGAGTACACTTTAGATTTTAATTAGATTCCACATTGTCAGTCATTCTTTTCTGTTTATAATGCATTCATTCTTCACTCAAATGGAGCAAGGATAAAAACATAAATGATTGTTATTGGTGCCAAAGAAGAACGACTGAGAAGAACCAAGCAAAAAGTCTTGGAGTAGCGATCAAAATAAATTTTAACATCCATATTGAGCAAGACACAAAATTGTCCCATTGTCATTATCACAAATACAGTAAGAATTAAAGAATCAGTGTCTCAGGAATAATGTGAGAAAGTTACTTTTATCCTTAGGAGGATTTGACTGCCGTACAAGTCTCTAAAATGTCCATGAGAGAACTGCAGCTTATTCACAATGCTGCTGAAATCAGCCCAGTCCTTAGACCATTGAACTGGCTTCCTCTGTGTGTCAAAGTGCTGACTTTAAAATACTACAGTTGGTTCATGAAAGACTGAATGGTTTAGGGCCAAAATACCCGACCTCTTAGATTGTCTGGAGCAGTTTTGCTCACTAAGTCAAAACTAAACAAAGAGAAACAGTATTCAGCGTTTAGGCAGCACAATTCTGTATCTAAAGATATTTATTCATATCTTTCTCAGCCTGTTTGTTCAATTTTTATGTTAATATTATATTTTATTTATTTTTGAAAATAAATTTAGATGTATCTGTTTAGACTTAAGTCTCTAATACAACTTACCACCGTTAATGTCTTTTGCAAAGCACTTTTGAATGATCTTGTTAAACGATGCTACACAAATAAATCTGACTTTTTTTATTCCTTTCATATTTCAAAATAAAATTATCTCCCTCTGCTCTCCAGAGAAAGCCATGCTACAGTCATTTCACTGTAACAATCACAGTCATTCTGACCCAATCTGTAATTCATGATTTTCTAGGATGCCATGCTTGTCTAGCTCTGACTAGTTCACTGGGTTGTCTGCATGAAATCTTTTGGTGGGACATAGTGTCATATTGTTGCAATAAGTCAAGGGGAACTCAAATGGAGCCAAACTGCCACATTCATTATTTTCCCTCACTGTGGAGTTAAAGAAGGAAGTGGAGCTTAACGAAGACTGACTGAGAAACTGACTGCATTTCTGGACTAGGATATAGAGTGTACTTCTTTGTTCCCTATGACAAACTCCATTACCTCTGCAGATGTTAGCATCTGGACAGAGCCGCTCTTCTAACAGCGGTCCTGGACATTGGCTCTGCTCCTCCTCTCTAGAAACTGGAAGACCAGAATCAAGGTCCAAACAGGCCCGGAAACGTCTCTGGATTGAGACCATTTGAGTGCCACTGATAACCCCTGATTGAAGAGTGCTGTGCAGCAGGGAGGAAGAAGGTACACAGGGAGAACAGGGGGTCCACTCTGACCACTCACTGGTGATGACTGAAAGAAGGAAAAACAGAGGCAGGGTAACAGGATGAAGGCGTTTTTCAAGGAGGAGCTCTTTTCATTACTCTACTTTCTTACCTTCACACTCTCTCATGTCACACTGCAAAGTCCCATTATGGCAAAGGCTGGAGAACAGAGCAGCAAAGAAGCAGATATTAAAGCTCCCATATTGTAGAAAGTGACATTTTCCATGTCTATTTTCATTATAAAGGAGGTCTTGGTAATAATAATACTGTGAAAGTATCAAAATGTTCAGTTCAAAGAGAAATACACACAGCCCTAAATCAGAAACTGTGCCTTAAAATGAGCAGTCAGGACTTTTGCAGTCATGATTTTAGGTATATCAAAACTTCAATAAAGCACTGGAAAAGTATAAAATATGAAACGTTTAACCAAAGTGAGTCATTCTATCCCGGACAATGCAAAAGAGACAAGTTAAGAACAAGTGAATATTTGTTCAAAGCAGAACCAGCACACACACTGATGTAAGCATAGCAAAGGTCCCTTATATGGCATTTATACTTTATTCTTGCAGTGCTTAGCACATTTGCTAATAATTTCTGTGTGTAAATCCTCTTGTGAAAAAAGGACTAGTTATTAATTATTAATAGTTTGGGTCAAACCAGGTGCTGCAGCCTATAGTGACCATGGCACCCTGAGGGACAGTAACAGGTATAGGTGGTTGTCCTGGGGCTTGGTGCTGCAGGTGGACGCAGCCACATTCCTCTGGAGGAACACAGCTACCATTCTGCTGCAGCAGGCCCTGGAGGGGAAAAGAATGACTGAGTGATAGTTTCATTGTTTGGATAATTTGGTTTCAACGTGGATGAAGTTTATGCCCAACACTTCTTCTCCATTGTGTTGTAAGTGCAATGACTAATGAATATATATAGAAATACTGTATGTTGATAACTGTATACACAAGGTAAAAAAGTCCAATTGTTAAACCAACATTTAAATACAATGAACATTTAGAAGTTCAGCCAAATATACATTAAAAGTTGGTGTTCAATGAATTATGGTTACTGGTGTGTTTAACACCTCTGTGATCTGCTTTCTATTCTATATTTCATTATCTTCCCTCCCCTCTGCTGTATGGGCACATCATCAGTCTATCATAAAGGATTCTTCAGGTTTCTGTAATAAATCAAAGCTGGAAGCTCAGAAACTGGGCCAAACAACATTATAAAATTGTCATCACCAGTCATATCAAAGTGATGTATTAACAACAATATGCAGCACAGCATATTACACTCTTTTAAGTCATATTGGTACATACAGGCACTCGTCTTAATGAATACGGCTTTGATATGACATTAGAGCTATTGCTGTCTCCTTGTCCAGCCAGTGCTCTTTTTTTATGTTGATTAAAGTAATGTGCAACTATTTCCAGATACAGATTGCCATGTTTGCAGAATCATGTTTCAAAAATGTTTGGCACTTTTTCATGACAAATATATTCAAATGCTCTACATTTCACATACAGAGTTTATAATAACTCTTTTTGTGACAGAATGCACCTACATCTACATTCAGTTTGTCTAAAAACATTTAATTCACATTTTCCCTAAATGACCAGCAATCAAGAATGTGCCTTTACTTTTACAGAGTCAAGATTAATTAAGTTTTTTATAGAAACCCCAACCATGAACATGAAAAAACTATTCTAGAGGTTTTGTTAGAAATGATCCAGTTGACTTTACTTGGAGCAAAAAAGTTTCACGTCTTTGAATGTGGATTTAAACACACTGTGTACTCTATATACTATAAAGTAGACTGGGGTTACTGAAAAATTCACCTGTGGACAGTAGCAGCCAGGTGTACACTCCCTGACACCTAAGCACAGATCTCCCCGGCCCTGCAGAACACACTGCTTCTCACAGGGTGCACCACACTCTGAGTACACGAACGGGGCTTTGCAGTCTACAAACAGGAGGGAAAAAAACAAGAAATAACTGCTGTTTCACACATACACAAACACACACTTCTACCATGGTCACTAGCTCACCATCACATTGACTGAGGCTGCATGTCCTGCTCTGAGTCTCAACAGGAGTGCACTGTTGACCCCTGGTGGCTGGGGAGAGAGCTACACGGTAGCGCTGCTGCCGCTGAGATTCACAGGAGCACTGGGACCAAGTACTCCACTGTGATGTGGGACAGTCTGTAGAGATAAAACAAATCTAAACCAATCTGATGCAACACACAGGTTTAAACATGGTGTCTGTGATGCTGGTCCTCTTGAGTCTATTGTTAAGTTATTCAATGTATAATTGATTTATTTATACAACAAACATTAGGCTATCCTCTGTTATAATCAATACAAGGTTGGTATCAATAGTCACCAGAAATTAAAATAAAATTAGCAACAATAATATCCTGACATTAATAATAATAAAGCTCACAGTCAAGACATCCAGAATAGTTTGCAGTGCATTGATACAGTTGCCACTCCCTTCAAGTGCTTTGTCCACTAAACACTAAATCTCCTCATGGACAAAAGAGGCTTATTTCTCTTCTTCTAGCTGAGCTATTTTCATTCATGGCTGCTTATTATCTGCCACTCCATGGTACACATGGTATCTGTCTTTGACAAGTTTTCGCTTTGGGTTGACAATTTCATTGAATTTCAAAAGATCTTAGTAAGATGTATCCTACTAAGCATTTTATTTCATTTATGCCACAACGGTTTATATGTAATTTTCTGTTTTAAACAAACCCAGTTTCATCTATTTATTTCCAAATTGGATTTAGATTGTCTTATTTACTTATATCACATGTTGAATATTACCTGATGAAGTTAAAATACCAAAACATTGTAATCTCACTTCTTTTTCTGATTAGATTCTTTTTGCCTGTACATTACCTTATGAAGCACTCATTGTACTGTATTCACTAATAGCTAAAACACTAAGACTAGCTAAGACTATCCAACTGGAATAATACAGTTCATATTCCACCAGTTATCATGGTCTCTCATACACATAAATATTTCATAATGTCAGACAAAAATCAGACAAAAGATCCACAAACTGCAGTCATAGCTTCCAGCAAATTTAATCAAAGTAACTAATGTTTTGACCGAACAGAGATCTTCATCCGGCACCATAAGACAGACTCCTTTACAAATAGGATCCTCAGAAAAGCAACGCTTGTTGAGTTTTGTCTGTTCTTACCTGGACAGGGCTGTTTGTAACACAGCTGCGTCTCCTCTCTGTTCCTCTCAGCCTCGATCTCAGTGGGACATGCTACATCACCCCCTTCCTCACACACACACATCCTGCGCCGTGCCACAGACCCTGCACCACAGCTCCTGGAACATGGTGACCATGGTGACCAGGGGCAAAGGTCATCTGCAGACAGGGCATTACAATACAATCAGAGCAAATATGACCTGTATCATCTTTCATGGTTTACCGGACATTCTTTTCCAATATTATACATACACTAGATACAGCCTAAATGCAGGATATATATCAGGAACAGAACAAATTGTTTAATAGTCGAAAGAATACTGTTGAATTGTACAAACCCAGACAGGGAGGGGTATGACATTCCTGGATTTCTCTTTCTGGTCCAATGCAGTAAGAACCATTATTTCGTGGCGGGGGGTTGATGCAGGCACGAGTTCGAACCTGTGTCCCCTGTCCACAGATCACTGAGCAGTCAGACCAAACTGACCAAGGGGTCCAACCACCATCCACTGACAAAAACACCCCAAATTCAGTCATTTGAAATTCCAGGTCCAGGTCATGCTAGTCAAACATTTTCTCTTGGAAACCAGTTTATTAGCTGTACATTCCCTTTTGAGAAACTAACTGAGAACATACTGTAGTTGAACACATCTGCAGTAGAATCCATGTTGTTGTATCATATTTGGCTCATTTACCCTTTGTCTTTTGAGATAAATGTAGTGACCCACCTCTGCAGTCAATGTCTTGGCAGTAATCTCCCTCTGGAGTACATGTGCTAGGAGGCAAAGCAAATGAGAAAGTGCTTGGAGTACAAACCCTTCATCAGGCAAATATTCTTTTCAACTGTGTTTGTATTCATCCATCTCACCATTGTTTGCACTCTCCCTGTAGCCAGGTGTCCCCCACACTGAGCTCCTGGTTGTCATGGAGACAGAGGGGCGGGCAGGGTCCTGGGGCGCAGGATTTATGTTGGACTTCCTCAAACTGGCAATCTGTTCCTTCAGCCTCTGGGATCAGAGACCTGACACACAACAGTGACACAAATAGAATGAGTATAGCTGATCTACCTTATATTATATTCAAAACATTTTAATAATGAGAGTGAACAAAAAAGTATCAATGCAGTGTAAACAGTTATTTGTGAATTTCTTCTCACCTGTATCTGGTTCGCTGGCCCTGCCCACACGAAACGCTGCATGACGCCCAACTGGACCAGGAGCTCCAAACGCACACAGGCTGGCAGCTATGATTTGTGCAGAGGAGCTGTCCATCAGTGCAGCTGCAGTTGTTACAATCCACCTGGTGCCAGCTGCCGGCCGCCCACATCTGTCCCAACGAGTCCACGCAGTCGCACTGCCAAAGCTGCACACACATCCCATCCTGCTGCAACTGGCCTGGAAGCACACATGCATTGTTAATGAGTACATATGGGTTTTACTCATTTTATAGCAGTGCAGCAGTCCTCACTTGCTTCTCCAGTATTTATCCATGCAGATAATTCATGTTTTATTTGTCATACCATCAGTGGGATTATTTCTTTGGAAGAATGTACTCTCAGTAAAAAATGCTGGCAATGTCATTTGGGTGAGAAAAATCTGTATATCAAAATCTTTGGTCACTTTGGTGAAGTGGAAACAAGTCATAAACTCTAACATATATCACCTTTTAAAGTTAAACAGCTAAGGGCTCTAACATGCTAAATGTGGCGACCCTGTGTTCCTTGATGTTTCAAATGAAAGGTTCACACTGGGTCTGCACGCCTCCAGACACAGATCAGCATTAACATTTATTTGGACTTGTAACACCTGGATATTTTAAGTACAATACTCATTGCCCTTTTAATTTTGGTCCCTACCATCTCCTGACAAAAATATCTGAATCTTCAGCTTCTCCATCAAGTTCACTGCACCAGCTTCTCACTAACTGTGTCTGTCTGCTGGGCAGGTAGGGCATAGTCAATTTTCTTGCCTAAAAACATCTGCACTATAGTGTCTGAAAATGAGCCTAATGAGAGTAGTGAGACTACACAAAAATAGTAAAGCTGTGGGCTTGAAAACCAAAATAATGAGCAGAAAAAGATGCTAACAAAAAGCTCTGTGGAGCTGTGGGGACTTGCAGATTTCAGGTGATAATTGCCTGTGGGGTCATTGCTATGAGCAGCTGTCCTGTGATCCATTAATATAAAAATATCTATTATTGCTGCTTTAAGTTCTAGCAAAGCAAAGCAGAGACTGATGTCTTAATATATGTCAATATCATTCATTTAGTTGAAGTGGGTTGAAAGCAGGCTCTAACTAGTTTTGAATTAGCACCAGGGATATTTCAATGACCTACCTGTGTAGCTGTGAACACATAAACACACACACACACACACACACACACACACACACACACACACACACACTTATGCTTATACATTCAATACCAGCAGGCCCTGAACCTTTAGGGAAGAGTCACTTAGACAAACAAACACAGCATCTTATGTGTTAATAAAAGGAGAGCAGCCCCTGTACCTTTAGGGCAGCGACAGCCCGGCTGACATTCTGTGTTCTCCTGGCACTCTATGCCCTGCTGGAGGTCTGAGCACCGCTGTGGACACTGGTTGGCACACAACACAAACTCTTGGCCCAGCGGGCAACCTTTCTCATCTAACAATACACAAACAGAAGGTCATGAATTCCCCCATGATGCTATAGGCATTTGCTTCACATAACATGCCTCTCCATGAATGCTGATCACAGGGTGTGTTTGATTTTTTTAAACAGTCAATGAGCATAATGCATTAGATGAACTAACCCTGGGGTCACAGTAATATAAAACACAACAGTTGTGTGTAAACATGCTAGGTCTGTCTCACCGCAAGGTTTGGTGTTGCAGGGTTTGACCTGGTTTTTCTCTCCTTCACACTTTTTCCCACCGTTTTTGGGTGGAGGGCTGGAGCAGGAGCGAGTGCGTATGGAGCGCCCACCACCACATCGCTTATCACAGCGGGACCAGGGACTCCATCGGGACCAGCCTCCATCCACTACATCATCCAGACACAAACAAACATGACTACAAACACAGACCAGTGAATCTCAACATTTTGGCCTCTGACCCCTTGATTTGAAGCAACTTGTAACCTTCAGTTTTTTAATCTTTGGTAAAATTACAGGACATCACTGGTTGTTTCCTGAAGGGGTTAAAGTGAAAAGCATGCTGCTCTGGTTGGCTGACCTCTGCAGGGCCTGATGTTACAGAAGCGCTGTTCCTGGTTCCCTCCAAGGATGTCTTCACACCATGAACCATTGCTCCCAGGGCTGAGGAAAGTTCGAATCCTCTGCTGCTGACCCACTCCACATGACCGCGAGCAGACGCCCCACTCCCCCCATTCTGTCCACGAACAGTTCCTCCTCACACAGTCGGCTCCCTTGCAAACCTCATCTCCATCTGGGAATACGTCACAGAAGACAGAAGTGGGTTAATATACATCAAAGTAAATGTGGTAGCTGAGTGAAGTCAGAGTAATATTGGTATAATTTCTGGTATCTCATCTCCATTCACCTCTTCAAATTCTTACACTTAAAAAAAAAACATTGCAGTATTAAGTAGCAATTCACAGCAATGTCTAAATATTGATTTATTTAAGTGAAACACAAACGCTGAGTGATGAATGAATCATCAGGAGAATGAATTTCATTCATAACCTACACTCTCTTGCTTTCAGCTCTGATTGTTTTTGTTATCTTGCCTCACTTCATTGTGTACACACACAGTATTATCTTTTTTCAGAATGGTATGTCTCTTTGCTTCTATTCATCTATCTTGGTGGAATATACATTATAGATACAAATATGCCTAGCCTCTGATGAGATTTGAATAAATTAGCTATTGTGTCCACATAAAAATTCACTATGATCTCCAGCAAAGTTGCTAAAAAAAATACAGCTTGCCCACGTTAATCTCTTCTGTCTCTTATCTCTTATGTCTGCACTGATCGGTAAATAAAAGAACAAATCCACTACAAAATCTCTTCTGTCATCCATGAGATAAGAGACATGTTGAAAATCATAAACCAAGCCACAAATAACCTCTAATAACAACAGATGCCATAAAATTTAGTGTGTAAAGAAATGTTTTACTGGGTGCTCTCTGTCTTTCTCATACATACAGGGAACCTAAAATAAAATATCAAAAATTCATCCTGTTGTCTGATATAATTAGACAGCTGAATGGCAAATTTTGCAGTATACACCATGACTCATTCATCTGGAGATGCCTGATGCAAGCACACTGCTCTACTATTAGCTACTGAAGTATTTAACAGACTAGCAGCAATTGCTTTGCTTCAGTTCTCCGATACATACAGCACTACATTTGAACTCTTTCAATCTCACTATTTAATTGCTATTAGATTGTAGTTGTATTGTGTTGATTTTCAGGAGTGTGAGGAAGAAGATGTGGTGGTGAGATTCACATTTACACTATGCAGACTGAAATGCACAGGAACGATGTGTTTTGGTTGTACCTGGACACTGGGGCAGGTTACAAGCCTTCTCTTGGTGAGAGTTCCCAGAGCAGGGAGGTTTCACACACTGTCGATGACGGGACTTAATGGCTGGCTTCAGAGCATCAGTGCAGGTCTTAGTGCAGGGACTCCACAATGACCAGGGAGAGAAGCCAGTATCCTCATCTAAATATGATAATAACGTTGAGGAAAGATGTTGAAAAGTGGAGAAGACATTTAAACAAAATCCTTATTTATTTAATTCCGCTTTTATTTACTCAAAAGGTTCATTTACCTGGTAAACCTGGTTCTTCTGTAGGACCAACAATCACTGCCAAAAACGTGTAAAAATTAATTATCATCACAAGCTACATTATTTAGCATTGTGCATAAACGAGCACTTGGCTGTATGTACTGTCTCTGTCACAACTATTTATAATGGGTGGGAAGTAAAACAAAAGCCTTTGTGATTAAAGAAGACTTATGATTAAATTTAATGTACTGCACTCTGCCTAGACTGCCTTGTACCCGTTGTACCTGGGCAGTCAGGAGCCTGGCAGTAGGTAGTTTCCTGACGTGGCCCCTGGCAATCCCTCCCTCCATGGGCTGGTGCAGGCTGTGTGCAGCCCCTGGAGCGAGTTTTCAGTCCCAGACCACCACAGGACAGCGAGCATGGGGTCCAGGGGCCCCAAGGAGACAGGCCACCATCAACTGGGCAATGCTCCAAGGAACAATTCCACCTGCCATGTTCACAGCCGCTGCGGGGAACAGGAAGGAGGAAGGGCTCAGTTGAGATGTGGTTTTAAAGGACAAGGACAGGAAGGTGGCTGCCCAAATGTTACAGGCAAGAACTTTGCAGCTCCATGTGTGAAAAGAATAACTGCTAAACAATTAAATTGAGACACCTTGTTTTCAAAAGCTTAAAAGCAAATGTTTTAATAAATAACAGATCTAGTCCAGAGGTAGAAGACAGACAGTGTAGTAGGCAATAAGGGAAATGTTGAAATGTTTTATTGTTGCAAATATTCCCATAACTCTCTACTCACCATGTGCTGCAGTCATGGACCAATGTGTCTCCAGACAGAAGCTCCATCCCCTCAGAGATGTTGTAGAGGAGCAGTGATGAGACCGGTGAGACAGAGACACTCTGCAAGGATGCCAGAAACATTCTGTCGACCAGACATGGACACTCCTGAAACACATGCAAATAACAGAAAACCTTTTTTTTTAACTTTTGAATTACAATTTCAGAAATATCTTAAATATTGCTTTTTGTCTATTGTGTTCTAAGCTCTGGTTTAAGCATTATTCAGATTTAACTATCATGAATCTATCAGAATTCAAAACAGGAAGCCCACCTGCACACAGACTCCCTGGTGTTGGTAGGTGTGTGGGGGGCAGTGGCACCCTTCCTCACAGCCATCTGAGTAGCAGCCCTCCCTGCCGCTGACCTGAGCACAGTTGAATGGACAGCCTTCGCCGCGTTCACACTCACGGTACAGCCTGCCTGGGGGGCACCCCACCTCTGCACGATGACATGATAGCCATACAGTAAAGACATTCAAAAACAGTCTGTGAATAAGAGATTTTCTACAAGGTTAGTCTGCAGGTTACAGTTAAAATAACTAACACAGGTAGAGACACTCAAACAGGGACTCACCAAGGCAGACTTGGGTGTTGCACATCTTGCTCTGGCGACTGAGGCCACTGCAGGGTGGAGAGCTACATAGACGGGAGCGGGACTGCTGCCCTCCACCACAGCTGACTGAACACACAGACCACTGTGACCATGGCAGCCACAGGCCCCCTGAGTCTGGAGGCAAAAACAACAAGAGAGGTGAAGACAAGAATGGAGACAGAAAGACAGTGACATGCTTTGATTTCATTATATCTAATCATAATTTTCACATTATCATTTTAATCTCCATCATATCTCCCTCACTTCCATCAGTAGTTCCATCAAAGACAGATTCTCCATAGATGTACGGAAGAAGCATCTTCTCTAATAATTTCATTTCATTTCATCATGCACGTGTCACTGTAATGTTGAATATCTTACTGAACTCTAACTAACTTAACCTCACAGATCTGCAGAAGGTGAGGACTTCATATGCCCAAGAGGAATAAAAGCATTTTTTGTTTTTAATGGGTAATGTAAGATGTAAACACATCAAGTTTTAAGTTGGATTAACTGACAGTCCTACCTATACAGGGGTGTATGTTGCAGTCTTTCTGCTGCTCAGTGACTCCCAGGCAGCCTCTTCCACCACTCTGAGGAGATGGATTATCACACTGGCGTCTTCTGAACTTGACTCCACCTCCACAAGAAAGCGAGCACTCAGTCCAGGCTCCCCACTGGCTCCAGCCACCATCAACATTGCAACCAGGGACTGATTGACATTGTAGAACCCCTGCCTCGCATGAACTGAGATGACGTGAGAATGAAAACAACATTCAAAAATAAAGGAAGATAAATGTTGTGTTTTTCATATATTAAATGAATGGAATTATTCTATAAATTAACATTATTACAAGAATCAAAATGTTGCAGGGTTGTACCAGTTTTTGCAGTCACTGATGATGCTGTCTCCTGGATTCACAAACTGCCAATCAGACCCACCAGGCCATACCCATGATGCATTACTGGAATCTAGACCACCTGCTCCACAGAGCAAACCGAAGGGACAGACATCAGAAACCAAAGACAAACAACTGCTGATTAGACTAATCTCTGATTAGTCAAAGACACTTTACACATACAATGTATGTACAAGTAAACAGATTGTGGATCGAACCAGTATCAGAACTGTTGTGGTATTTGCAGCGACACTCGTCCCTGGCCACACACACTCCGTCTTGCAGAACCATGTCACTTGGACACCCACAAGTGCGGCTGCACCCAGGGGAATCCAAACACACTGTGTCACCATGGAGATCTGAACAGGAGCGAGGACAGGGCTTCCCACAAGGCCACTCTTCCTGGCCTCCACCACAATCTTGAGAGACAGGAGGAAGGGAGGAATTATTTGAGGAGAATTAATACACAGAGGGGACTAAACAGGTGTTAAGGTTCAGTATGTCTTAGAGTTTGAGGAACTATAAAAGCAAACTTGAAACTAGCTAAACTGGAGAAAATGTTATCCTCCAAGAACTGAGGTCAGGACAGAGGTGTGGGTCAAGCTAATGAAATGAGTAGCTACTGGAAAATAGATGCCATCAAAGCTTGGATGAAAAACCAATAAAGCTATTGATGTGTGTTAATAAAATAAATGCATTTCTGAAGTGGACTGATTGATGAAGTGTTTGGATGGAGTCTCCCTGACACTTGTTTCTGTGTGCAGAGCTTTTGCTGTTGCGCAGCAGTGCAGAGGTCTGTCACTTTGGTGTTCATCAGTAAACCCTGCTATCATTCTGTGGGGTTGGACATGTGCAGCAACATGGGAGGGCAGAGAGAGTTCAACTGCAGCAGAGAGTTCATTAATCTTCCCTTTCAGACAGCTATTTCATTTCAACAGGCTTTTTGCCATTTATTTTATTGCATCTCTGCAAGGCCTCACCAGCAGGGACACATTTTCTCACACTATCCTGGGACATGAGCACTTTTAACATACATCCACAATTAATATACAATCCTTTCTTATGCTGACCTGAGCAGACAGTGATGTTGTCATGGCAACCACGCCTCTGCCTGCTCTCTCCAAGACATGGCAGGCCACCAAACCTGGCAGGAGGGCTGTTACATTCCCTGGTGCGAGTGGACGATCCAGCACACCCATCACAGTCAGACCACACAGACCAGGGACTCCATGAACCATGGACTAGAGACAGAATGAAGAAAAGAAACAAAGAAAGCAAATTAGAGGAAGAGACAAAGACAAAAAGTGACAAAGAATAGAATGAGTTCAAAAGACAAACGGGGATGAAAGACAGAGGAGAAACTTGTGTCTAAAAGAGTGAGTAGCTTCAGGAAGTATCCCATCAAATTAATAACAGCATAAGGTTCTGACCATAAACAATTTCAGCCAAAAGAGTCTGAATTGTCTGATCAGTGAGCTCACTTTTAAACAACATCCTTCCAATACAAGTTCTATATAATTGTCTCTGCCACTCAGTGGTGTTACCTGGAGTCTTACCTGGACAGAAGGTGATGACACGACAGGGCTGTCTCTGGATTTGAACTCCAACCCCATTGTGTATTTCCTGTTCTCCAGAACAGGGTGCTCCTCCGGCCTTGGGCTCAGGACAGCTGCAGCTCCTGTAGCGGGATACCGATTCTGCCCCACAGGTCCTGGAGCAAGGAGTCCACTCTGACCAATCACACCAGTCACCTGACACTGGAAACAAAAATCTAAATTTACAGCCATTCTCAAATATAATTTTCCCATGGAAAAACCACACCCGCCTTCTAAGAATTTAGTTTTATAGGTTGTTCATTGATCACACAGAACTTCCATTTTCCATATATGGAAAAGCAGACCTTCCTCACCTGGGCAGGTATATCTAGTGCAGTTGAGCCTCCCTCCCTCACAGGTGCTGAAACACAAGATACATGCATACATAAGTTGTGTATTTTTGTGCATGTACTATGGGTATCTATATTATTCTCACCAGTTGTTACATCCATCAGGGGCTTTGATGGTCTCTCCTGGTTCCAACCGGTGTCCAGTACTGAGGTCCAGGCAGGGACAGTTTTCTCTCTCCAGACAGACTGTCCCATTAGCAGATAGGACCTTTCCCTCCGTACAGTAGCACCCTGGTTCACATCGCCAATCACAGTGCTGAGGAACAGGGGGAAGAAAAAAAAAAAAGAAAAAAAGAAAATCACTTTTGCATCACCAAATGTAATTATTTTTAACCATGCTAGGCATAATACTCACTGCCAGGTCATCACAGGAGCGAGGGCAGGAGGGACCACAGCTACTGAATGCTGTGCCTGGAACCTGAGAACACGGTGCAACTGAAAACACACAAATAGGTACATGTTGTCACAACACTGATATAAGACCAGATATACTCTACTATACATCTACAGTTTACACCCATACCTGGGCAATGGTCAGCGTTACAGGCTACGACCTCAGTTCCCAGCCCCTCACAGTAATTTCCCTCCCCCTCAGGAGTGGGACTGTCACACTCTCTATTTCGGCTCCGAATGCCCCCACCACATGACTTAGTACAAGCTGTCCAGTTACTCCACTGACCCCACCCACCATCACCTGGAAAAGGAGACAGAGGCATCATCACTTCACTTCATTATCAACACTTTCACAGTATATGACAAATATATCGATCAACTATTTAAAAAAAAAATATGGTAACATCACTGATAGACTGGGTTACAATATGCATCTTTCTAAAAATGAAAAAATAAATAAAGCAAGAGAGATCAACTTTTTACATAACATCAACTCACGATCACATGGGCTGTTGATGCAGACTTGGTCCTCTCTGTGAGGTCCCAGACAAGGCAGGCCGCTTCCAGATCGCTGGGGACTAGAACAGAACCGGTACCGAGACTGGAGACCTGCTCCACACGACACTGAACATTGACCCCAAGGAGTCCACAAAGACCACTGGCCATCAACTGCAGAGAAAAGTAGGAGGAGCAGAAAATTTAAAGATACACCTAGGAGGCAATGCTGCCATGCATCACCTCCGCTTTATTGTCTGACATTACGGTTTATTTACACACCGACTGACTACAGATAATTCATCCAGCTTGAAAAGTTGAATTTTAGAGTACATCACTGTAGACTGGATTTGGATTAGAGGATATTGGCATACAAACTAATGTTACGTTGTGCAAATCAGGATGTGACAAGAAAAAAAAATGCACAGAAAGGAGCACAGTGGTTGTATTAAAGATAAATTCAGTGAGGTTTTACCACTGCAGCTGCCTTTAGAGCAGTTTACCAGCCTCCCTGCTTCACATGTACTGAAATATAAAAACACACACACAAAGAATTTAAATCATAATGTTATCTTTTATACTGATGAACAGAAACACACAATGGTGGTGATCAAGTCATTATTCAGTTTTACTCACCAGTTGTTGCAGTCTGTGGGGACATTATCTCCAGGTTCATACTGCTCCCCATTTACATCACAGCGACAGTCAGACTCCAGCACACACACACTATCCTGGGAACACAGGGGGTCATTAACAATAAGGGTGTGATTTCTATTTATGTGTGTCTACATATGTATGTTTGTATATAGCCAGCCCATCTACCTGTTGGACAGTCCCTTGTGGACACTGGCAGCCAGGTGTGCAGTTCCTGCTGAGGTCCATTGTGAGGTCTGTGCACGACACTGCCCCCCTCACACACTGCTTCCACTGCTGGCCCGGAGGACACAAACGGCCACCGCCTGAGACAGCAAAAATTTGTCAGCAGAAAACCACAGTGCATTAGAATTAAGACAAAAGTCCTGTACTTTGCCAATGTGTCATATTTTTCCTTGAATTCAAAAGAATATTTATAGCATGATCCATTAATCTGGCAATTTAATACATTTTAAATAGACAATGTTGGCATAAACTACATAAACATCTACTTCTCCTATTCTATGATGATTTCTGCTTACCCTTTACATTTGTATGTTTTGCTTGTGTTCCATTGCTCTCACTCTCTCTTTCTCTCAACCCCAAAAAACCCTTTGAACATGTCAAATAGTTGATCTTACTGCATTCTTATGTTGTTTTCTGGTGGAAATAAATATTCTGTTTCATGAGTATGAGAGAAATAAAATACATTCCCCTTCTTCAATATACAGTAGTATTGCTAGATGAGTGCGTAGTTCTTGTCATACCACATGGCTGCAGATTACAGGCGCTGAACTGCTGAGCAGTGCCATGGATTCGAATAGGCCCACGGGTTCGAGTCCGGTAACCTCCTCCACATGTCACTGAGCACTTTGACCATGCACTCCACGGTTCTTTCACACCTGGGACACAACACAACTGGATAAACATTACTCATATTTTAATCTGTGGTTTGGTTTTAACATCTACAGGTATAAAATAAAAACAGCAAACTTCCAAAAACCCATCTTTTAGTTACGATACATTCTTTTTACATTTCAAAATATAGATTTTATATTAATAAAACATAAGTAAAACAGTCATTTTACAAACCAAAGCAGGGTTCAATACTGCAAGTATCAATCCCAATTCTGTCTCCTTTGCAGGGACGACCCCCGAATGCTGGAGGAGGATTAGTTCCCGAGCGATACCTCCTTCTCACACCAACATCACATGTTCGACTACAGGTGCTCCACTGTGTCCAACTGCTCCAGCCACAGTCCACTGAGATACACACATGGTAAGGTTACAGAAAGAAAGAGAGAATAAGAAAGAGAGAATAAGAAAGAGAAAGTGAAAGCAAGAAAGAAAGAGAAAATAAGAAATGAAAAAAATTTCAACTGATAGTGAAGCACTAACCAGAGCAAGGAGCTGTTCCACACTGCATTTCTCCATTAGTGCAGGTGCTGCAAGAGACATCAGAACAGGTGACATTTGATTATGATATGTACTTCCATGGCATGTATATATGGATGTTTGTAGACTAAATTTGATTTATCCAACAGAGGTAAACAGAGGTATAATTGTTGTCGTAACAGTACCAGTTATTGCAGGCATCAACAGGCAGGCTGGCACCAGCTGGGTAGGTCTCCCCCTGATGGTAACACGGGCACTGTGTCAAGGGCACACAGCTGCCGTTCAACAGGTAGAGGCCCAGGGCACAGTAGCAGCCGTCATAGCAGGCAGTGGCACACTGCACGTCTGTGGAGGTCATGTCCAAACAGACCCGTGGACACGCACCACCGTGAGCCACACATTCAGCTGCCGTCATGTACACCATGTCCTCCGGACACTCACCTGAGAGAAGCAAGAGTAGAAATCAGAGTGGGGTATATAATAACAACTGAATAATACAGTGCAACACAATAAAAATAACAAAACAATTTTATTATAAAGTGTTACTATTCACACATATTTATTCGCTGCCCTTTACTGACTGAGTGGTAAGAAGACTTGATACAGCACCTGAGCAGGGGTGGGAGTTGCAGTCTCTTGTCTGTATGTGTGGCCCAGGGCAGCTGCTGCCCCCATGCTGTGGTGAGGGGGAACTGCAGAATCGTCGTCTCGTTTGTACACCAGAGTCACACTCAGATGAACACTGAGACCACGGTGACCAGTCTGACCAGCCGCCATTTACTAATTTAAGTGAATATTAAAATTAAAATCAGCTTTTTATCTTACAAGCTTTTTTATCAACACAAGATGCATAATATTTTGGCTGCAGAAAAACCAATGAATTATTCACATGTGGGTTTTGTCATCAGCGTCCGTCTTACCTGGACAGTGCACAGTGTTGCATGGCTCTTGCTCCTCACTGTCTCCATCACAAGCAGAGTGTGTGTGGTTGAATGCAGCAAGTGTGTGGTTACAGCTACGAAATCGTCGCCTGATTCCCACCTCATCTACTAGGTTGAAACATGTCTTGCTGCACTCTGACCAGCCTGTCCATTTACTCCAAACTCCATCTGGTAGCTCTGCACAAGACAACAGCAGAGTCATCATACAATCAGGTGATGAGTATGCAAGCATGCAACTGACTTGCATTTAAGTATTTGATGAAAGGCTTTATGGTAGGACTGAAACTAACAATCAATCATTTGATAAATGAAATAACAGGAAACAGTGAAAATGCTCATCATAATATCCAACAGCACAGAGTTAATTAAATGTCCTGTTTTGTCCAATCTGCATAACAAAACCACAAGATATTCAACCTATTATTAGGTAAGTCCACGAAGAAAAGTTGTTGCTTGATTTGCTTAAATTTTTGATCATCTGATCTTTGCTGCTGTACTTTACTCAAATTGTTGCTCATGAAATCTTCAATATACTGTAAAGCCCAATACAATTATGCATGTATTGGCAGATGAAGAGAGAAGTATGATAGTAGAGGGATAATAAACCCAATGTTACAAAAGAATCTCAGTTGTACTTAATTTGGAAAAAAATGTCAGTGTTGATGTTGTGTGCAGTCATACCAGGGAGGCATGGACTGGAACAGCTGCGGACCTCAGTGGAGTCTCCTGGACAGGGCTGGATTTTGCCTGCTCCTGTTGGGTTCACTGGGGACCTGAGGAGACAAAGTTAAGGCATATGAAATCCTGATCCAAATGTAATAGGTGGTGTATGAGCAGTTAGAAAAACACAATGCTTAGAAATTATTTAATTTGGCCTAGTCACACGTCTAACTGCTTTAGTGCCATCCACCAAAGAATAAGAGTAAATCTTCTGTTGAGTTAAACAGGTTCACCTGTAGCGATGCTGTAGCCCCAGACCACAGGTTACATCACATGGTGTCCATGAAGACCATGCTGACCACTGACAGCTTGCCAGACAGCTGGAGGCGTCACAGGTGACTTGTCCATCCCTGCACACACTGGTGGTGCATTTCTGACAGTTAGATTTTATTTAATTATTAAGAGACCAACAGCAAAAGCTCAGGTAACATCCCAATGGTTCAACACAGTGCTGAGACAAATCAATTAAATTTCAGACATTAAAAATTAACTTTTAATGTAAATAAATAAACATTTATTTCAAGCATGTTATGTTATGTGTGGTTTTAAAAAAGTAAAATTTTGGTCATTTTGCATTTTAGAAATGTCACCAAGCTCGCTTCCAAAGCAAACATATCTGTGTCTCACCATGTGGTACACTGGTCCCTGTGGACTGACTGTCCTGGCTGCAGTGTTTGGCTGTTCCAGTGACAGATACATTGGGTGGCATTTACACATCGCCCCTCCTGGAGGTACAAACCACTTGGACAGCGACATCCTGGAGAAAGACATAATTTATGTCAGTGTTGTAGCTGCCAGTGACTGAACATATGTGCACAACTGTCCTTCCTGCAAAAATATCACTGACTTTGTTTCAGCATAGGTCTGTTGCTTTTAGAGTGTGACATTGGCAACTCATTGAATCACAGTCAGAAATCAATTAACAGATAATGAAGCATAGATGATTAAATTTGACCTAGTCTCCAGTGCAATACAGTGTTTGATTTTGGCAAGACTAACCTAAAACACCCAGAGCCATTGCTGTTTATCTTCACAAATTTCACAATGAGAATTTACAATTTCTGCTGAGCATATTTAAGGCTATTAAAGCATGTAATGTACGTACATCAAGGTAAGGGACCATTGAAATTGTTTACATGGGATTTCCCTCTTAAGACAATACATGCAAAGTATCATCTATGCAGCTGCACAAACATCAGAAGCTAAATTCCAAATAGACTTGTGCATCTTACCCATTACACATGCTGATGTGCAGTTGTTGGTCAAGCTGAGGTGTGTGCAGGTAGGAGGACAAGGCTCAACTCTTCCAGCCCAGCAGTCTGCTTCAGTCACGAGCACCATGCCATTGACACAACCTGAACAAATCAGTTTCTCAGTATGCTTACACAGAGATGTAGGTCACAACACTTTTCAAGGCTTTAAACGCCATCAACAGATTTACTGTTTGACATGGTCACCTGTCTGAGTGCCAATGTCTTTGGTGCAGGCCTGGATGTTGCAGCTCTGGCTCTGCAGGGTCATGCCCTCACAGTCCCGCCCACCATTCTTCGGTGGGGGAGCAGAGCAGGTTCTGTTCCTCTGCCTGACTCCACCTCCACACCGAGCATCACAGTCCGACCATTCTGTCCACTCTGACCAATGACCATCAACTAGCGAATAAGATTGATATGATCATTATATCAGATACCAAGTACTTGTGAAGCATCCAGTCAATGCAATATCAGTTTCAGTGAACAGACCTGGACATGCTCGAGGGAAACAGGCTCGACTGTCGAACTGGGCTCCACCACAGGCCCCTCCAGGCAAAGCCTCCCTCAGTATGTCCCTCTGCCGAAACAAGGAGCCCAGACCACAGGACACACTGCATGCACTCCATGCTGTCCATGGGGACATGATGCAGTCCACTAGAGGAGAGGAAAGGAGAGGAGAGGAGAGGAGAGGAGAAAGCATATCAGAAATATGCATGTGTTTATCATATTGTATGTATATATCTTTTCCCGTCATCATTTTTTAGGTATAATTTTAACCCACCACAGTCTCTCTCATCTGACCCATCTCTGCAGTTTTTCTGGAGGTCACACCTGCGGTCCAGGTGAACACACTCCCCACTGTCACAGCGGAATTGCTTGGGAGAGCAAGGGCTGGGCACTAGAGGGCGCTGCGAAGTCACCACTGGTCGGGCTGTGGTACCTATGAAGACATAGCAATAATAGCAAAACCATATATTGAACTCACATATGCATACGGAGAACCAATTTATAACTGTATATAGCCCATTACAAAGAGCACTTAGTACGTAGTTTTAAGCACTTGATTATGATGATTAGATTTGTATCCGTCATGCAGCATCATCAGGGAGGTGTCAGCCTGAGACATAAAGAACTACCCGTCACAAGAAGAAAAAGAGAAGAAGGAGTTCTGCAACTGGTGCTATGGCAAGTTGTGAAACATGGCTCAAGAGAATTGGTGCTGTTGTAAAGGCAAAGCAAGGTCACATCAAATATTGGTTTGATTGAGATTTTTTCTGTTTTTGTCTTTTTGTGAAGTTGACTTAAAAACATTCATGAAACATATTTTTGAAAGCATCCCAACTTTCTCTTTAGAGCCTAAAACTTTGATAGTGGTGACTAACTCCACTATGGTATATGGCCAATAACATCAATATCAGCTGTTCAGTGTCCATACAATTTAAGTAAATCTCATTTCCTCCCTCTGTACTTCTATTGCCCCATGCCCCCGGATACAGTGTTGGTGCATACCACAGCGTTCCTCATCTGACCCGTCCAAACAGTCCTGTCTGCTGTCACACACCTGCGCAGAGTCCACGCAGCCAAATGACCGGCACGCAAATTGGCCCTCCACACAAAGCACTCTGGGTAAGCCTCCATCATCGGGGGCTGTAGTGATCCATGGGGCTGTACATAAATAGTAAAAAGAAGTAGCAATAAATGTCTACTCAGCAAAGGGTGTTAACCCATAGGTCCTTTGTGATTGTAGAATGAATAGCAAGGCTCACACACTTCTTGTGGTTTGTAGACCAGGCCTTCCAGAGTGAGGGGTTGTAGTGAGGTGCAGTCCAGGCTGACCTGTGGTGACCCCTGGGTAAACGGAGGGTTTGGTGGTCCAATGTCCTGATCACCGAGATCAAAAAAATTATCAGTGTTCTAGGTCTGCTTAAAATAAACTACTTGAATAAAACTTTGCATTAAAATATTTTGTCATTTTGAAACGTGCAAATTAGATGTGATCAATAGCCAATCATTCTTATCCATACTTGGATTTGTGGTCTTCTGGAGTCCAGGTTGACCTGTAAACCCTGATGTAGCCACACTAGGAAGGCCACCTTGTGACTTGGTAGTATGGAGGCCTGGGGCACCCGTTGTAGAGTCACTATAAAAACCTGGTCTCCCCGTGGAGCTGGTCTGGTTCTGCAGCCCTGGAAAGCCTCTGGTTGGAGCTGTACCTAAGGGTGAAGATGAAGAAAAAGAGACACAAATGAAGACAGATGAAAAAGAAACTGGCAATGAGAACACTGGGAGGGCAGGATGTGCTAATCTGTTAAACATAAATTGCTTTAATCACTTGAGCCCATAAGGACACTAGAAATTGGCATGAGTGGTGTGACATGACTTAAAAGCATATAAATTAAAAAAATGTATATGGTCCAAAATCAGGTCTCACCACAGTTGATCTCGTCTGAGTGGTCTTTACAGTCTGGTTTACCATCACAGAGCATAGAGACAGAGACACACTGGTCACTGTGCTGGCATGCAAACTGGCCTGGCTTACAGTGTTTCACTGTCACTCTTCCTCCACCAGAGGGAGACGAGGTCACACTGTAAGGGGTCACCAACTCATCTACGGAGGAGGTTGATTTATTTTATCATTGGTGTGAAGTCACTTTAACAGTTTTAGAAAGATGCAGCATTACAACATTTACATATTAGTTTTAAATTCAGAAGTCCTAAGAATCATTAGCATATACTTGTGTATTTAGGTAAATTCCTCACCTCCTCTGCAGCCAAGGATCTCAACACGCAGGTAGAAGGTGTGTCTGAACTCAACAGGGATGATGCGCAGGTAGCGAGCTCTGACCAGTCGATTGAGCCATCGGGTCACAGGAGTCCGGCCCACCATCCGCACCTCAAACACCTGCCAAAAAAAGAATATATTTACACATATAATGATGGTTATATGCATAATGGTTTCCTTGAGAATAATGCAATGGATTTTTGTCCACTATGACAGAATATCTCCACTGTATGTACATATTCACATATACAGAATTTAGAACAAATACCTTGGATGGACCACCAGGCTTTCCATTCTCTGTGTAATCTGTGAAGAGGCTGCTGTGCAACGCAAAGGCCAGGCGGTATTTAGTGAGGTAACCCCACATGCGTTCACTGCCTTGGGTCACCACCCCTGATACCCACATGGGCTCCAGAAAGTCTACCTGAAAATATGGCTGAGCATCCATAGGCAAGGGGCTCCATCCAGGCTCCATAACCTGCCTACACGGAAGATGATATGTATGATGTTACTTCTCTGTATGCCTACAGGTTGTTAATGTGTATGCATCAGGGGCAACAGCCACACAAATACCAGGCCACTCACACATTAGGGATGATGTTTAGTCTTCCAGCATCAGCAGGGTTGTTCTCACGATGTGAGGATGAGGTCAGCTGACCATATCGAATTCTCCCATCCTCCAGTCCAAGGGGAGAAGAGCAGATGCCTGCAGAATATGATGTCTTTTAAAATCATCCAAAAGACACTTCATCACTTCAAACACATATGGCCTGCAGCATCAATTGGCTTTTCTTTAAGAAAGAAACAAAGGCTTAAGAAATCAAATAATATATCAATTCAACACTCACCACGATATCCTGGGCCACCACCCTGTAAACACATTACAAAAATGTTATTGTTCCAATATTTCTAGCCATTTCAACAGTCTGTCTTTTAACAACATTCAAACCACTTACCAGTTTTAATGGTGTGGCTCATTAGTGTATGTAGCAATTTTATAAATTTTACATAACAGAACCTTTAATATAGTACTTTTGAGTTTAGGTTACATTAGAAAGAAAATATGTAAAATTTTGGTTATTTACACCAGTGACACAAAAATAAAGATCTTGGAAGAACTGATGTTTCACTTAAATATTTTCTTACCACTGTTGTCACAGCAGGATGAGTAATGGCAGCCATGGATGGAGTCCTGAGAGGGGCAGGGGTGGGTGTGTAAGGTCTGTAAATTGCCACAATTGACAGTAATGAAAGGGAGTAAATACAACACCTAAAATCCTAATCAGCAGAAAGTTTGAACTTGTTTAAAAGTGGTTAAATTTGGGTAATTACTATTAACCCCAGTACCTGTCTGACTGGGTAGTGATGTTGTATGGGTGGCAACCAAGTTCATCCTCTCCTTTGGGACAATGGGGGACACCATCACAACGTTTCCCTGCCTCAATACAGCCCCCTGGTGGGGGACAGGAGAACTGACCAGCAGGGCAGCTGCGTGAACTGGTGGCAGTAGGAGAGGGCTGTGTACCTGCAGGTGGAGAGTTAGATTAAGTAAAAATGATGATTACCCAATTGATTTGTGTGAAAATGAGTAGAAAACATGAGTAGAAAATATGTAAATGTACTTAGCTAAGTTAAGACAGGATGCATGAAAAATAACTGAAGGTTGGGAAAGGTTGGGAAACTCACCACAGTACATCTCATCTGAGCCGTCACCACAGTTATTGACTCCATCACAGACGACTCCCAGTGGACCTGCTGGCACACAGCGGCCGTTTTTGCACTGGAACTCCATTACTCTGCAGCCACCCACTGGGGATACTGGAAAGGGAGGGGTGGAGGTAGTTAGCCAGTGATAACCTGAAGAAGAGGACAGGAGAGTGTTTTAGATGCACATTTGTGCACAGCATCACCAACAAAACAATAGTTAGTAGCAAGAGGCTTTAATACTATATCCTAACCATCACCACAGCCCATAATCTCAAGTCGAAGGTAGATGCCATTCTGAAAGTCATGTGGCAACAGGCGAACAAACTGAGCTGACACCATCCTGTCCAGTCTGTTCTCCGCAACCCCTCGATCGTCATGGTTAGCAAGAAAAACCTGGAGGGAGAAAGGTAACACATCGACTTCATGATCTCAAATGCCAATGTTAAGTGGAGTTCAAAGTATGTGATGGAAAGTTGCTTGGAGTCGGTTTTATGTCTGACCTTGGCTCTGGGCCGGGTGTCAGCGACAAGCTCTTTGTAAGTGTACCACTGTCTGCCATCCTGGCTAAACTGGATGTAAAAGCTGGACACGAATGTCCCAAACACACCACCGCCCTGGGTTAGCACACCTGCAAAAAGGTAGAATGCATTTTATTTATTTCATTGATATATTATAATTTTACATTGAAATTCATTAATACACAGCTACACACTTCTGTGTGTAGCTGTGTATTAATTAAGTAATTAATTAATTCATGTTCTATGGTATAAATGTTTACCAGTTATGTTGTATGGGTTCAACAAGTTTATCTGTAGATAGGGGCTTTTTGTGTTGCTAGTGTGTCCTTCTGGGTTTCGCTGTGGTAGGTCCTTATATTCCTCAGGTTCTGGACTCCAACCCTGCAGATTTGCAGAATACACCCAGTGTTCATGCTACTCAATATTATCCTGATAAACTTGTCA
>CM076667.1:6754941-6816385 GCA_038496675.1 Rachycentron canadum
AGGTGGTGGTAGTCAACACACTGGTCCCCACTGAGGCATGGAACCTGAGCAGGGCCACATGGGGTGGTACACTGCTGCTCATCGCTCCCATCCAAACAGTCTGTCTCCCCATCACACCGCCAGGCCTGAGGCACACACTGCCCACCAGTAGCACAGCTAAATTCATAGGACCTACAAACTGGAAAAAAAAAAACAGAGGGCAATAAGGAAACAGTGAGCACTGAAAAATAAAACCATGAACCTCTAAAACATTACTGCATTACTTTACCTGAAGTGGGCACAGTTGGGGTCACATGCGGAGGTGTTACAAAAATAGTAGAGCAAATGGTCCTGTTCTCATCCTCCCCACTTGGACAGTCTGTTGTTTCATCACACAGCTTAGTCATGGCAACACATGTGCCATCTCTGCAGGCAAACTGGTCAGGAGCACAAGTCACTGCCAAACAAGAGGACAACACACATTTAAATTTCCCAGAATTTGCCTTCAGACATAAATGTATTAAACTGATAGTTGACAGTTTTATTTTGCTATTGCTACTTGCACCTTTAGTTGGACAGACAGCTTCATCTGTTCCAGATGGGCAGTCTCTGTGTCCATCACACACTCTGTCTGCAGGGACACATAGATCCCCTGGGCACTGAAACTCCCCTGGTGCACACACACACCTGAAACAAGCCAAAATATTAGATAATGATCATCACATCATGATATGGATTGCAGTCAGGCCACATTAAGTGTCAAGATTTTGTGTTGCACAAACGCATTAAAAGCTGCACCCATCTGACAAAACAAACGCTGTAAAGCATATTTATGCATGGCTGCCACATTGAGTACCCAAAACACTAAAATTTTGCACAACAGAACACCCACCCCCTCTCATCACTGAGGTCCCCACAGTCATCGTGTCCATCACAGCGGTGGAGGTAGAGAATGCAACGTCCTCCAGCACAGAGGAACTCCTCTTTGTCGCACACTACACCACAATCTGGGTCAACGAAAGAACACACAGACACAAAGACATCAGCCACAGACATATAGACGAGTAAACATACAAGTATGACCAGAAAAACAGATAGAGACTATATATAATATAATATAATATAATAGAGACTAATTAAAACAGATTTTGCTAACTAAAACTGATCCTGATAAAGTAAATTTGACACTAATGTTCATACCATTTTATGATGGTCTGTCAACAGTTGAGCTGAATATACTGTTGAATAGAGTGTAAGTCAAATATCACCTTGTTCATCAGACCCGTCAGCAAAGCCGCAGTCAAGCCGGCCGTCACATACATGACTGGCTGACAGACACTTTCCGTTGGCACACTGAAACTCCCCTGGTGGGCATAGGGGTACGGGGGTGGCAGGTCCACAGAAGTCCTCATCTGATTGGTCAACACAGTCTGGGTGGCCATCACAACGGAGAGCCAGGTTCAAACATGGGCCACTGCAAGTTTGGGGTCAATTTACTTTATTTTTCCATAAATTATATTAAAGCAAGAATGGCAACAGAACCTGACTAAAAGTCTACAGTCATACTGCCAACCCTGTCAGGCTATGACCACAAAATCAACATATGAACATGCGGACCAAAATGTATACTATTACTATTAGTTTACTACTATTGCACTGATTTTTTTAAGTGTAACATTTAGCAGAGAAAGACACTAGACTCTAAAAACAATATGTTGTTCCAACAAGCCTGAGTTACAGACACCATTGAAGATATGTCTCTACACTACATTATGTTTAGGACCACAAAAAACAAGTACATACTGCAGGCTACACAGGCTAGGAGACATACATACATTGCAACATTGTTTTAGCGTGTTACATGGTGTACGACTGACAAACTGCGCTCTTCAGAGCTATTCCATGACATTAGCATGTTTAAAAATGAAGTCTGCTTCTATTCACTGACAAAGACTGGAGGTTGTATCCTTATGCTTGACTTATCACATCAGAAATTCTTTCAGTTTTGAGCTTTCATAATTTTCACACACAGCAATTGTGCTTGTTCAGAAACTACAGTGAGTTTGAATTCACCTTGGTGTGCTGGTGCAGCGAAATTGGTCTGGAGAGCAGGTGGCTAGACAGAGCTCATCTGAACCATCGCCACAGTCATCCTCATTGTCACACACCCAGTGAGAAGGGATGCAACGCCCCTGAGCACAAGTAAACTCTGATTCTAGACAAGGAGGGGAGGGGAGAGGGCATGCCACACCCCCACACTGCCACACACCTTCCTCACAGGAACTGCACACACAAAGGGCAAAGAAGTTAGACAGATTTCCATTTGATGGTGAACTTCTTTGAAAACATTATTATGTTAAAAATAAATATGTAATGTACTTTAACAAGTATTTAGAATGACTCACCAGTTCTGACAGTGTTGAGTGATGGTTGTTCCAGGTGGAAACATAGAGCCTTCCCACTCACATGGACACTCAGTGGGAACAACACAGCTGTCTCCTATAAAAGAGACAGTATCTTGACAATACTGCTATTCTTCCAGCTTACTGAGTGGCAAGTAAGAATAATATTTCTCTTGAGGACAGCAAAAGAGGAAACAGAGCGTTGTTAATATCAAAAAGCTTTCCTCTTCAGCATTACCGGAAGGTATTATATGAAAGCCAGTGAAGGGTCCAGAATGGACTGCATTCACAAAAAGTATCAGGCAACATCCTCTTAGGTCCAGTCTCACCACTAGCTTTTAGGTAATCTTCTTCTGTACCAAAATTTTGCAGAGAATCTTTGTTTGATTGGGCTTGCAAACCCAAGTTGACAGAAAAGTGACCACTTAAGTGCACTGTGACCCTTAGTAGTCACATTGGATTAGTGTGGTAAATCTGTCTTACCATGTTGAACAGTGCCAGCAGGGCAGAAGCAGCCCTCCACACAGGAGAGGACACCACACTGCGAGTGTGGACTCTGCTGAACACTGGGACAAGAGGGAGAGCAAGCTGGACCACAGGGATCGTACACCAGGCCATTCTCACACTGTAGAGCTGAGGAGAATGATGCAAACAGAATATGAATTTAAGAGACAAAAGAGAGCAAACAAATGTTACAGAAAGATGATTAGACAAGACTTAAATGCCAGTGTGTAATAGTGTGTTGAGTGCCCAACGTACGACAGAGCTCCTGGGATCTCCAGCGGATGTAGACCCCTCGGCGGTTACACTCCTCAGCATAGGCAGCAATGGCTGTGCAGAGACATTCACAGTCCCCACCTGAGTCACAGCTAAAACACACAAACACAAGTAAAATATCATCAACATCACAAATCTACAGTATAATGGTGAGAACAAGTCTCAAGAAAATACAAGAACTAAGGAAATTAGTATAATCTTTTGCCACTAGTAGGGTTGTTTGCTATGTTTTGATAAAGAGTTGTTGTTATCTCTGTTTGTGACCCAGCATGACACAAAGTCACACATGAATGCCTTATGCACAAAGAGGAAGAGCAACACATTTTTACTGACTAAGGTATTGTCTGACAGTGGCAGAAGTATGACTTGCATATTCCTGTCTAATGTATTCAATATAGCAATAGAGAAAAAAATTGCAAGTTGATCTCAACAATAGAGGTTCAAGTACACTTTGTGGTTGTTCTCTTAGGTCCTCGAAATTGCTGAGAATATCTCTGATATCAGTGCATTTAACAGTTTTTTGATAAAGCACAGATACTGTATATGTGAAATTGTAAGCTGTAACCTGGAGCCTCCTTCAATCTGAACCCTTTAGGACTTGTGTTGGTTGGTTCTGTCTTGCTTTTTCAGCCTATTTCACAACTGGAAAAAGATCAGATATTTTGTCACTGAAAAATGACAAAAGCAAACAGTGAGACAGATGTTGTCATGTGTCCACTATGTGGTCCTCAGTGCTCTTTGTATGAAATAAATTTGAGAACTTTCAAAATCAGGTGGAGGAAAGTGGAAACAAAAGCAGAATGAATTCAACTGTCCGGTCACTTACAGGTAATTAAGTTCCTGTAATTTCGAAGGCACTTATTGTTAGTGCAGTTACTTACCCACAAGCGTCAAAGACACACCAGTCATAATACTGCTGGAAGGGCACCTCATGGTGGCACTGAGAGAAGAGCTCCTGGGTCAGGACTGCACACCTTTTCCTGGCCCATGTCACTCTGTGCGGGTTCAGCTGAACAAAACAGACAAGTTAGTTTGCTTTTGCTGTTTGTTAGAAACAAAGCAAAAGACAAGATAGCATCGAAATTAGATTTGCAACAGTATTAAGTCAGTAGATTCAAGTCAACCTTCCTGAAAATGTAAGTGAATGTGCAAAGGTGAGTTTGTCTCAAATAAACTTACAGCACATGGGTCTCTGAGGTCCTGATTTGCCACGTCAGGGCACGAGGGGCTGACCTTCCAGGAGTTTCCAAACAGCTCAGCTGTAGACTCCACAATGCCCTGCCGTGTTGTGAAGTCGTTCTCTGCATCTCCATCAAAGTTCCCACACAGACCCCCAATCCGACCCCGCAGATGGGCAGACAGACGCACATATACTCGCATACCTGGAAACAATGTGAAATGACAAACAACAACATTGTTATTGTTACTTAACGTGTATCTATAGCCACATATGTAAGCAATAATCTGTCAACTGTCAATATCCACATTACTAATGGATAAAGTTCAGAATGCAAATAGAAAAAAAATAAATAAATGGAAAAGCTGTATGCTTGTCCTACCCCCATCCCATAGCAGAGTGACCCCGAGTCGGGAGGAAAGGGACACAAACATTCCAGCTCTTTCCAAAGTCAGACCACTGCCACTGTAGGATTTTGGTAGAGTAACTGGCATCCCATTTACTGTCACAGCTTTACCTGAATGACAAAGACAAGACAGTTTATCTCAAAGTCATTCATGACACCCATGAGAATCCAACTTGACATCATTCAGCCTCTGCTTCTACCATAACACATACCTCTCAACAGGTGTATGATGGTATTTCCCAGGGTGAGGGTGACCGACTTTGTGCAGGTGACCCCGGTGCTCCCGCAGGGCACATTCTCTGCTGTGACACTGAACAAACCACTCGTCTCCCTTGCTAAGACATATTGGCAGTCACCCAGGAAAGAGTAACATCGGCCATCAAATGTCACGTAGTGTGGATCCCCAGTTGCCACGCACACACCAGCACAAGTGGCCTGGCTGCAACGCCACCGGCGCTCCTTGCACACGCTGCAGCAAAGAATGAAGTGCGGCTAATTCAATATAATGAGAAAGTGAAGAGGTGCAATACAAAAACTGCATACATTACCATGTGTTGCAGTCTTTAGTGATGGTGTCGTTGCTGTAGTAAAGTCGGCCATTATGGTGACATGGACACTCATCTGGCAGAACACAGCGATCACCCTGGAGTGAAACAGAAGAGTGTACTCAAAACTCTTGTTTAGTTAATCAGACATACTTAACCCTTTTTAATTCTTATCAGAAGATGACCTTGAGCTAAATAAGGCAGGCAGATTTGCAACTGCATAAAAAAAAGCTGTGAAAGCTTGAAAACAAATTCCTGTGATTTAATGACACTTTTTCTAATCAATCAAGCTGAGTGAACCAGGGGGTAGGTATGTTTCTCCCCTAATTTTACAGCTTTTTAAATACATTTTTAAGCACTGTTTTTGTCAGTAAATCAAATTCAAAGGGAGTGGACCTCACTTCAGTGGATCTCACACCTCCTGAGCACAATGAGTGGATGATTTTACCTGCACAACTGCTTTGATGGAAGCAAATCTTCCCTGAGAGCAGCTATAAGTCCCTTTGAGTCCCATGGTCCTTTGAAGTTCTGCTGTATTGATAGGAATATCTACCATCTCGCTACTTTACCACGACCATCTCCATATTCAGTGACTTCAGCCTCAAGCTCTGCTGAAGTGACAGAGACTGCCAGCAGATCATTATAGGATAAAAATGAATGAGACAAACGCTGCCTGACTTCCCCTGCAGCTGGTGTCAGTTTGTTTCCCTGTTGATCTGCATTTCCTCATACTTTAACCTGAACCTCAACTTATAACATTTGTCTCCAAACAATTATCTCTATTATGCATGACACCGCTAGTCTAACTCCATCAAAAGTAAAAACACACAGCTTCTTCCAAAATACACCTGTTGGGTATTACCTGCCTAAATTTTATTGTTCTGGTTCAGCATCAGTGCTTCATCAACATCATTTCCAGCTGCATCCAAGCATTGTGCATGTGCTGGCTGTCAGTTTGGCGAATGACATCATCAGTCTGCACTTCCAACATTCGAAAATATATCTCATATCAATTCAGAGAACTAAATTTGAGTTTCCACTCACTAGTAGGACAGTTCCCTGGGGACAGACACAGCCAGACAAGGGTTCTTTGCAGCTTGACTGCCCGACACTGGACCCTTGCTGTTGGCCAGGAGGATCCAGGCTGGAGCAAGTGAGGAGGCATGAGTGTGGAGAGTAGACCAAAGAGCCTGGACATGGGTTCACTTCCTCACATCGCTCCAGAGTACAGTTAAAAAGGCCCCGCTCACACACACTGCAAATGGAAGAGGAAAGTGAGCAGAGTCGGCAGTGAGTCCACTGAAAGGTATTTAAACATAGGTAACCAAAGTGTAATAAAATAGACCTAGGTTTAGGCAAGTTGGCCCAGAAGTTATATAAATCTAAATCTGCAATGTGTACAAGTGCCCTTGTGCGAGACACTGAATCTCTGATAGAGTTTACAATCTATCAATAAATTTTCATATGACTAAACAGAAGCTGTAAAATGTGATGATGCAACAACAAAATATGCTAAGAGGTGTAATGGAAATCATTTTACTGCAATCACCAGCCAAGGCTTGTCATTCAAGGTGAATGGATCTATTGTAAGATCACATTGTATATCAGTGTAATAATTATTCACTACCAAATTTTCTTATAGCAATTAATCAGGTCAATGGTCAGTGCAGGGACAAAAGTCAACAATTACATTGCAATGAAAGTTAGTTGTGTACAAAAATGAAATGCATCTACTAAGACTAATTCATTCAGCTATCTAGTGTTAATGTGCTGCAATAGATGACCATTGCTGTTATATGGTGAAGAGATGCAATGAAATCAACCTATCCTGTACCAGAAAGCAGGAACATAGAGCGATTTCATTAGAGCTCTTACACCACCGGGGGTCCACTTAGGGCAACATGCTGTGATAAATAGGCAGTTTCAGTCATTCAAACACATTTAAAGCTCTTTTGAAATGCGTTGCCCCTCCGGCGCCATCTTGCCTGAGCCTGTCTCCCGGGTAACTCCCAGCTCTTCCAAAAATGGGCAAAGAGGCGGAGAGAAGAAGTAATCTGCAGGCTACTGACAGCAATTAATGGCCTAAGCTAACAAGCTAGATGTGAACCAATGAAACAAATAAACAAACAAAATAATACTAGAATCTCAAAATACAGGAGCACAGACTTCCTCTGTTAGTTCTGTTAGTCAATTAACTGCATAAGAAGCCATGTAATTGTGAGTAAAATCTTCTGAAAGTCATTAATCTTGATCAAGTGTAAATTATATAAAATTTCAGCCCTGTTCAAGGTGAAATGTATCCATTGACACCAAAACCGATTTGGTATCAGGCTGTGAACATGTTTATTTCTGCTGTGAAAATGGGTTTAACATGGAAGTCTATAGGGATTTACTAACCTCTAGAGGCCAATTGAGGAATTGCAGCTTTGGCACTTCCACGACAGCTTCATTCTTCCCTGAGTTACTTGCATGCAAGGCAGCAATTTCTTTAACTATCCATTTAACTCGAAGGATATATACTTTTTAAATTGTAGCATCATTTACATTATCCTAAATCCTATCACTGGAGGTGCACATAGTTTAAGTTCTCAAAAACCAATCAAAAAAGAAAAAAAATCACAAAGACATGATCATTTTACAGTAAAATAGTTATGCCATGGGATCTAGACTCAATCAAATTCACCAGAACCATGCTTGTGAAACTGTGCCAATGTTATATTGTAAGTGCATCAAAGCGCCGTTGTACTGACAATGGAGAAATCATGCTTACTCACAGTTTTTAATCACAATTACCACATGATAATCACGGCACAAAGATAACCATAAAAGGAAGGTCATTTTTTATGATGTGCTGTAAAATATCATCATCCACACAATTATGCCACAGACAGCTTGTACTAAGTTAACCTCTACCATAAGGTTTCCTTTTGACAGGTTTAGTATGTCTGCAATCCTTTGTTGCAAGAGTAGCACGTCTGTGAAAAAGTGTTACTATTTAACCAAAGGGATATTAAGCTGATTTAAGCAGCAAGTAGAAATATTTCAAACCTACCTTTAAATCTAAGACGAACAGTGTCATACAAAATATTTATAAAGCATGAAGCAAGAATTTGGCAGTTAGAGGTATTCTAGCCAGGAGCAGCTAATTTGAACAAAGATGTGAAATCCTACATACAAGTTTGTCTATACAACATACCATGTGTTACAGTTGTTCTGGATAACAGCCCCAGGCTGGTATGTCTTGTCTTCTTGCATACATGGGCACATGGTCATGGGCACACACTGCCTCTGGTGGTCCTGCACTAGTCCCAGTGGGCACTGACATCCTGGAACACAGATCCTAAGGCCCCTTCCACCTCCATCATCGCAGATCCAGCCCTGCCGCAGGTCTGAACAGGAGCCCCCACATGCACGACCACACTCCTGGTACACCTGACCCCCTGAACACTGTACAGCTGGGGAGAAAGAAGAATAGAAAAAGCTCTGAAGATGGTAAATAAGCTTGGTATAGTTTGTGATTATTGCTTTCAAGGTTAAAGCCTAAAGGTCACTAAATTCTGTCAAGGGGATTCTCAGTTTTGAGAATCCCCTTGACTTGTGTTCATGTGCACGATCCTGATTAAAGATTTGTAGCTCTTAAAGTACTGCTGCCAATATTATTAAAGTAGAGTTAACTTTAAACCTTCTTTCCTCTACATATTTGAGAGGTCACTTCCTTATTTGTAGGCCAGCAAACTGAACACAGGAGTCTCAGTGCCTAAGCTCTCTGCAGGTAGCAGCAAAGACTTGTGCAGGGGCTCAAATCCAAGTCCAAGTGAAGTCAGTTACTGATGTCCTTAAAATCAAAGTCATGTTATACTGTAAGTCTTTCTAAAGTCATGTCATGCACCTTAAGAAAATATCACAGTTGCCTACTGTAGTTGTTGTGTCTTGAACCATTCACAAATATGATGTGTGGGATTACTCATGAATCAATTCTTTCTCATGAAAAAACAAATAAAATGAATGCAATTACAAGCAATAGATGACAATCTTCCTCTGACTTCACAAAGAAAGACACATAATTAGTTTGGACATTCAAATAATTATTATGGACTCCACTGTGATGAACATCCTAAATCAACCCTAAACCAATGCCTTTCCAACTTACGGCAGAAGGTGTGGTTGCGCCATTGAACTGCAACACCCTCCTGAGCACAGTGTCGGGCGTAGGCAGTGAGGATGGTGCAGTGACAGGACCTCTGTGGAGCGCAGCCACAAACCTCAGACAGACAGAGACGGAAATAGGACTCTCTCTCCACCACGTCATGACACACCTGCAGGATTATGGAGAGAGGTGCAGGTGTGAATAAAAGAGAGGGTGAGAGATAGATTTAACACATTCCATATACGCTACCTGAAAGACAGGGCTGTGAATTACAGAGCACACTGTCTCTGCATAGTATCTCCTCTGGGTGTATGTGGTGCAGGGATCAGGTGGAGCTCCTCCAGGTAGACTACACCTCTCTGATGTGAATTTCCCTGCAAAGGATGATACACTGTTCTCCACGTCTCCTTCTGGGGTCGTAAAATCATCATACTGGTTCCAGGTCAGAGTCCCACACAAGCCACGCACCTTGAATACAAATTAAATTGTATGTAGTTAAATTTTACTCAGCATGATTTAAAACTACACAAGTACATCTCTTTACATCTCTGCTTCAACTACTTTGGACTCAAAATAGGAAGATAAAGACCCCACACCTAAGTTTGTTTCAACTGGAGACTCAAAATGAATAATCCATATGAAATGTGATGGTCACCTTGTTTGCAAACCCAGGTAGTAAGGTAATGAGGGCTAAGGGTCCATCTAGGTACCAGAGTAACTGGGCTCCAAAAGTCTGGATGAGGAGAAATGAAGAGGAGGCCCTACGCACAACCAGGTCCCCTGTCACCACAGGGAATGCCTCTCTCTGGCCATTCAACGTCACTGTACCTGGACATAACAATATCAACTGTCAGCAATCAGAAGGCAAAAGACACATTCAAAGTGGAGACTTCTCACAGTAGTTTTAGTAAGAACAGTTTTAGATCTCAGAGCTAGTAACAGACTTATTGTCATGTGTTAAATTGCTGGTAAACCAACAATTGCCTATTTACATATTCAAATAAATGCTGACATTGCTCCATGTCTGTTGGGGTCATATTTGTAAATGTAAAGTTGTAAGTGTAAGTTCAATATTCACTCCCTTGCTCTCAATCTAGCTGCTATTTAAAACTACAGTATATTCACCAGCTAGCTTCTGTCTCTCTCTCTGTGGTTTATCAGAGCGAGCAGGGAAATAAGACTGATGTGATGTGGGCTTAATATCTAAACAATTGACTGAAAAGTCAATTGACTCATTGTTAATTAAACAAATATTGATTAGTATGGTGAAAACACACACTTTCACCAGATCCAGCCAAATCAAGAACAGAGAGTACTGATGTTTTCAGTACTCACAGGAATGTCTAGTCAGCAAGAGTGATTAACTTAACTCACCAGTGTCTGTGATGGTGACCGTTGTGCGGAGTGCTGTGACTGACATCTCCCTTAGACAACCCAGGTCTCGCCCACCTCCTCCTACTCTTCCTCCTAATCCTGCTGTACACTCCCCACAGCGCACGTTCACAACAAGCTTCCTGTCAACAAAGTCCTGAACACACACAGAACTTATGCACAAAGGAGAAGCAGCTACCACGAAGACAAATGCACCTCATAGTTTATGTACCTATAAATGGTTGCATTTTATGTCTCACCTCCACAGCAGTGAAGGGACAGTCTCCACACTGTAGTGAATACCTCTTTTTGTCAAAGGTTGTCACCTGTAGTGCCCCCATCAGGCTGCACTGGGCTGCACACTTCTCCCCAGTACACTGCCACTGGCCTGCTCGGCACACACTGGGAGGATTTAGGATGAAAAAGTATAGTTGGGGAATTAGGGAGGAGAGCTGTAGAAAACAACACATTTCACCCTTGACGTGGCCAGGATGTACCCCGCCCTCACCAGATGTTGGGAAATTTCTTATCATGTGTGTGGTGAGTCAGTGTGGTCAGTGGTGATGAAAAGTGCGATGGAGTCCAGGATGTCTTATACTGAGGACGTTTACCTCAGCATTCTGACTCCAGTAGTATCAGCAGAAAACCACAGCTGTGTCTAGAGGAGTCGCCCGAGTGTCTCAAGGTCTTAAAATTTAGTGCGGTAGCGGGGAAAACAGATCTAGACCTCACAGTGACCTCTGACCCTAAGTCAGTCACTCATATGGAGACAGGAGAAACCACACCGAATGTTAGCTGGAATTGGCCCCAACCCTCCCACAACCCTGCACAGATAAGTGGTTTAGATAATGGATAGATGGATTGACTTTCCACCCTCACCAGGTGTTGCATCTCTGCTGTATCCTATCCCCTGACTGGTAGGTGCGTCTGCGATGGAAACAAGGACAATCATCTCTTTTTAGACAGAGTCCCTGGTGCTGGTAGAGGCCCGGCGGACACTCACAGCCCCCTACACACTCCTCCCTACACTGACCAACAGCTGCAACAGGCCCTGGGGTTTGGGGAGAAGCACAGGTTGGGGGGCAGGAGGACACACAGTCCGAAAACACCTGACCTCTGGGACAGACACGACCTGGAGAGACAGAGAAAATAGGAGGAAACAGAGTTGGAGAACCACAACGTGTGTTTGTGTGTGTTTTAATCTAATATGCACTTTACATTGGTACTTTACATTGGTGCTGACAGTATCTTGAAGAAGATGGTGATTGCTTACAGTTCATGGACAGATATGGTTTTATTCTCCATAAAGAGATATGTTTTCACAGCCAATATACTCAGCACTCATATCAGCATGACCCATATATTCATATACACACACACAACTGGATCTGCACAATAATTATTGTCAATGAAGCTGTTTGTTTGTTTCAGTTAGGGCTGCTAATGAAAAAGCGACAGAAGTTCTACCAAAGTGACCTTTTTTTAAAGTCCTGTATCAGTGAGCAGAGGGAAAATGTGTGAAATGAGGATTCTGCAGGCAATCTGTGTCATTTTCTTAGAAATATTATATTTCTCAGTGCAAGCTGTGTGCTAAAGCATCCTCTGTCCTCTCAGTGCCATCAAATATACAGGTTGAAATCACTGAAAATAAAAGGTTATGACTTTGGGATACTTAGCCAGCTTGGAGCTAGTGCAAAGACATACAGCTCATGTTAACTGGTGACCCTGAATTGCCTGTAGGTGTGAATGTGAGCTTGTTTGTATCTATAGGTCAGCTCTGTGATAAACTGGTGACCTGTCCAGGGTACACCCTGCCCAATGTCAACTAGGATTAGCTCCACATCCCTCTCTCTCTCTCTCTATGGTCATGCAATAAAGACAATGGATTAATGGATGAAGCTAGCATTCAACATGTCTGGTGTACATACTTATGGAGTGGAATGTGACGCTATCACACCACCCTTTGTTGATATAGATGCCCCTCTCCTCACTCATCTGAAGAGCTCCCTGCAAGCTCCCTCAACCAAGCACATGGTGTGCAGTACATAAATTTCATCCTGAAGTGAAGATACATCTGCCAGTATGATGAAGGAAGTGGGTGTAGATGCTCATTTTCAGTTGTCGTGCTGAGCTGGTATCGCTGACACACAAGCCATCAATGTTTTGAGGTACACCCTAATTAGAACAAGCTTTTATAGTCTTAGTTTTCTTTTCCACTGTTTTATCAATGCTTTGTATGTGCAGCAATATGTCTTTGAGCTAAACTTAGATTTTCCATTTTCATGAGGATGGCTAATTTTACACGGCATAGGTTATTGTGGCAACTTCTCCTGCATTGGTAACTTATTAACAGGTTAACTAGAGTGAATTAGATCAAAATTTGCTGCTGATAGCTTGACTACTGACCAATCCGAACTCTGAAAACATGGATTCATATTTCATATGGGACTCATGGTCATAAGTATCTATGACAGTAAATGATGATTATAGCATCATTTTAATTCCACAATTTCCTTCTCTCATTCTGGACAGGATTTCTGACAGTGTTGCTTTAACACTCTTATTCCATCGCTGCAGCTCAGAACAACATGGGGAGACTTTGTGAACGTTTGTTGAACAACTAAACTGAGACAATGGTTTGACATAAATGTCATATATCTACTTTAAAAACTTATCCAGCTGATACAACAGGCTGCCCAAACAATCATATTTCATTACCACAAAGGGTGGCTGTCCTCCACATTATGATAACGTGTTGTTGGGTGCATTCTCGGGCGTAGCTGGCAAAAGTGTCACACACTGCTCCATCCCTCTCTTTGGGTGGCAGGCTGCAGAACAGGTAGAGACAGGTGTCGATGTATGCTTCTGGGTCCAACTAAGAGACAGAAACACACAAACATAACAGTAGCCTTAATTATCAGAAATGCAGTGAGTATTGATTAGAGGTATGCATGAATTCATTTCTGTGTGCAGGGAACAGAACAGGCAAAGGGATAGTGAAATTTTTACAAACCACAGGAACAGGATACGCAAACTTGCATATTATGCACTACATTATAAAGACCACACCAGTGTAGCGTGGCAATTAAAGTCAGAGAGAGATAGACTACAGAGGAATAATCATACCTACATGCATAAATTCTTATTAAGCAGAATTTTGTGACTGTCATTCATTCATTCATTCATTCATTCCTTTAAGTGTATGATAATACCAGAGAGGTTTTTCAAGAATTTGAGAATGATCAGTTCTCTTATTCCTTTGGTTTGTTTTTAATAGGCTTGTGGCTGGCATCAGTGAAACACATTTCTTGGAACTGATCTAACAACTGATATGTGGTAAATAATTTACTTTAAGGAGCTTTTTGATTTACAGTTCATGACACAAATTCACAGGTTTGCTTTCAAAAAAATTGGATCAATATATCAATATATGATAAAAAAAAAAGTAAAAAAACAAAGAGTCAGCAAACAGTGGTAATGCTATGTGATTGTGATAAGTATCAGGGTGTCTGACCTGCGTGTGGCAGTGTTTGAAGGGGTTTTCCAGCAGTCGATGACAAACAGATTCTGCCTGCCTACGCAGAGCAGGGTCACCTGAGACATCACAGCTGTGACCAAGCTCGGCCGCATCGCTGCAGCCCTAAGGGAAGAGTAGGACACAGAGAGGCTTAATTACTCAAATATGAATTTTGTCATTTATTTTAAAGTGTCACAGAACTCAAATGAAACTATAAACCATTGATGAATTTTTCAGATCATAAAAGAAGCATTACAATGATAGGGTTGCTTTCACTGTGTACATCACAAATATATACCTCTCCTGTGAAGAAATATAAATAATTGACATAATCACTGAATCAGTGTACGTACTTCATTCTGCTGATCAGGAACTTTCCATGAGTTGGCAAAGCTAGCAGCAAACTGGGACACAGTTCCACTCATTGTGGTAAAATCATCTATGATAGAAGAAACAAATATATTGTTTAATCTGTAGTGGTGAGAAGGGTTAGGGTAAATCAAATCAAACCCAGACTAATCCAAAAGAGAATTAACATTCTCACAGTACAGAAACAACAGCGGACTACGGGATATTTACCATACTTGCCACAAAGTAGTGTCAGTGGCCTAAAATGTTGTGTCACTCACTGCTATTTACTGAGAAAATAGTAATAAATGAGCCTAGTGAATTCATCTGAATTTTACATGTCACACAAGTGTCAGTAAATAGGCCTAAATCAAGTCTGAAAAGTAAAGCACAATCCCTAATTATCTCTCATGATGTCAAGATAAGGCCGTTAAAAAAGATTATTTAAAATATGACTGTTCTCTGCTTTTGTAGCTCATCATGTGCAAGCTGGTGTTTAATGTGTTTCGCTCACCATCAGCGTTGTTGTTGTAGACTCCACAGAGCCCCCTGGTGGCTGCCAGGTGGTCAGCGGTAACTGTCAGGTAGACTGTATTGACCAGGTCAAACTTCACTCTTACACCCAGGCCACTCTCCACAAACACAAAGTCTCCCAGCCAATAGACACTGACCCCTGTAAGACGAAGAAACAATATTTTGTTTGCTTTGCTGCACAGTGTGTCCATCCATCCATCAGATCCATCACATCTATAATAAACCAATAATGATGATGAAGTCAAGCAACAATAGGAGATCATGGAAAAGTGCAGCTAATCTTTTCAAGTACATGTCATTTAACTGGAAGCAAACAGGGAATCGTTCAACAAAACACTAATTTATATTGCACTCTGGAACAGATTAAGATTTCTGTTATGTCTGTCTGTCTTCTTGTTAGATAAGAGTTTGAGATGAGGTAAGATAACTTCAATGCTGTTTAAACATTTTTAATATAATTATTTAGAACAGATAGTGACTTGTGTCATAATGTAATATAATGTATTTATTTCAGCTTAGAATGGTGGTTAACAATGTCAGACTAGAAATGACACGAAGAAAGCATTTTAGTGACAGCTGAAAACATTGTACCATTTTGGAAAACAGGCTCTCCATTTGGAACAGGAAGGTTGTTCAGTGTTAAGTTTCTGTGAAGAACTGAAACCAAATCGAGACCCAGCATCATCCTTAAAGTCTGAAAAGAACAGCCACAGATACATAAAAATACAATACATATACAACAAATACTCCCGATATACTGTTTTCATTAGCCTCCAACTATGCTCCACAATGCTTTATCAACTCCATCAGTGGAGGAATCTGCTGCATCTCATACCTTACTGCAGTCCCCTCTCCCATCACAGACTGTACTGATGTAGACTGCCCATGTGCCATCAGTGGATGAGGCCAGCAGGTAAGTGCAGCTGCCCTGGAAGTGGAAGTGCTTCCTGTCAAAAGTGCGGTAATGGGCTCCACCCCAGGAAATGCAGGTTGCTGAACCCTGGGGGACCCTGGCACTACCCAGCAGACCACTGCGCACCAGTGGGGAGGACTGGGAATCTGGAGACAAGTAGAAGTAGTACAGAACTCCATGAGCTGTAGTATTAACGTCTTTGTGAACATAACAAGTATCAGATAGAGAGTCATAGGAATTTCGGTAACAAGAACCAAATCAATGACAAATCTGAAGCTATTACATGTTCAACTCAAAACATGCAGTTAGGTCTTCCTTATGTGTATATACAGTGTTCATATGTAGTCTGACCAGGAAGGAGAGTGTAGGTGCAAGACAAGCAGGTCTGGTCAGAGGCGTTTCTCCAGGTCAGTCCCCATAGGCTGCTGCAGCACTGCTCCAACGACATAAAGGAGGAGTTATGAATCCCAAGGAACTCCTCACAACTCCACGTAGAGTAACACTGACCACGCACACCCACCCCTTGGAGGAATAGAAATAGAAATATAGTTTTTGAGAAAAGATAAGAGGATGTAAATGAATAAGAGAGTGTCAGAGGGAACGAGAATGAAATCAACAACCAATCACTGTCAGGCTGTTTTTATTCTATTATGATTAATTTAAAGTAAATATAATGTATTGTAATTACTCATAAATGATCAAGTTAAAATAAGCCTGACAACACAAACATCCCAATCCAAAAATAGTAGTATAGTGCTATTATTTTTGCTGTACAGTTGCTGCAAACTTGTTTTCTGAGTTTGAACATATAACTCTATAAAAAAGCTACATTTATCATTACCATCATTGATAATATTTTCAATAATTTTTAGAGTTTAACATTTTGTTAGTTACAGTACTTTTTACATACATTTACAGCAATTCCAACTTATCAGCGAATCTGTATTTGGTATTTTGAATAATGATACATTTCATGTGCAGTGTCTCATTTTTTGTCCTCACCCTCAGAGCAGTGTGGGCCGCCCCAGCCCTCACAGCATGTCCTCACTGTCTTGTTCACCACCTGCCTCTCCATCTCTGGAGGTCTGAGGTAGACAGACACATCAGGTGAAAAGTCAGTATATTCATAACGCTATGACACTCTATGAATTAATTCAACTGTCACTGAGGTGGATTTCCTTCCCATTTTCCTTCTTCTTGAAAAAGCTTGGCTATGGATATATAACATGCTAGCCTTTCATGCAAGTTAACTTGATATTGTTGTATTTTCAAAAGCAAAACATGTACCCCAGGTGCACTATTGGATGTTTTAAACAATGTAAAAAAAAACTTGGGCTGTATGTTTGAACCTAAGATATAGACTTACATGTGCCTACATGCACATTTGTTTCTATTGTTTGTTAACTTATAACTGGCAGTAGCTGACAAATCCAAACTAATGCAACACAACAAGGACATGATTCCTCCCCACATCACAACACATTGACACAGGAGGACATGGGATCTGTGCAAATATCACAGGTCATCTAGGATGTCTTTTTCATCTGATCAGCACCAGGAGGCAATGCTGTCGTAATGTTGAACTACAGAAATCCTCTTACTACGCTAAGACCACCCATTGTGTCACTGAGAGAGGTAGAAAAGACAGATAACCACTCAACCTTCCACTTACTTGTACAGGAAGCAGGAAGCCTTGGGCCCCTGCTGTTTGTAGTACAGTGCGATGCCGTCATCACCTCCATGCTTGACACGCATCCTGTCCACATCTAGCCTCCAGCCCCTGGTGTTATACTGATACACCTCAGAACAGCTGACTTCAAGCTGTAGACGTGGGGCCAGGACTCTCTCCACTTTCTCCTCCACCATGCGTTCACACCAGTGTCTGGAGTATGATATATTGATTTAACTCCATGTTCAAGTGTAGTGGTTGGCACAAAGATACTTGCACATGACCCAAGGTCCTGAATTTCATAATTAAGAATTAACTTTTATTAACTTCAATCAGCTAAGTTATGAAAGCATATTGGAATTAGTATCTTATGAAAAAATGATTAGAAACAATGTTCTATTATAATAACAGACATATACATCTCTTAACCATCCCTGGTAAAAGCCTATAAATCAAATTCAACAGCTTGCACTTGACTCAAGGTTTAATTTAGGACTTCAGTTCAAACAGCAAGTCCAGGGCTACTAAAACACAAAGCTTAACCACTTCAATACAAATCCTGATGTCCCTTTTTAACTTTTACTCTAATGAGTAGATGATTTCTAACAAAACTCAGGGGTTAGTGCTTGGAGGAACATTATTTTAATGTGAATTTGACATGGCTTTAACCACCATCTCCTGTTTTAATGGTCAACAGTGCAATCTCTATAGTATGCATCTTTCTCATGATTTATTCTACATTTTATCTCTCTGCACAGTCTTTCTTGCCATCCTCACCTATGCAATTTATAAAATGTGTTTAAACCTGCTTTTACTGGTCTGAATCATACTCACCCCATTCCCATCACTGTCTGAAGTCCAAGCAGAGTCAGCAGTAATGTCTCCATGGTCCTCTCCTAAATATTTGACCTTAAAATTCCTAGACAAAAGTCCGAATGCAAGTCCATATCCAAGCCATATAAACTGATCCAACCAATACATAGAAAATTCTTTGAATTCATAGATATTTTTATAATCTTCCTGCTATAATGAAAGGTGCTCTTACCTTTGAAGTGCTTTTGTGAACTCTTTGGATTTTTGCCACAAAGTCTTTGGTTTGTTAATTAATATTCATATATTTTTAATTTCATTTTTTTTCTGTCACTACTCTTGTCCAGAAGAATGCGATATAGTCCTCAGTCAAGTGATGCTTTGCCTTATGCGGGGAGCAGAGCCAGGGTTTTAAATGCGGGGGGTGACTCGTGGGAAGTAGAGTAGCATCTGAACCTGCTGCAATTGGACCCAAGTGGCAATGTCACAGCTGGTGAGACAGGCATTGGTCCCCAGACCTGTGACGGACACATCCTCTGACCTCATCCTGTCAAACATTACAGGACGCTGTAGGTAACTGCGGGGGTGGTGGAACCTCAGCCACAGAATAAAGAGGTGTTTGTCAGAGCCTAATCCTGTAAAGAGACCCATTTCGGGAAGGATGATGGGGCATTTATTTAATGAAGCGTGTCAACAGACATGGGAACTGAAGGCTTTTAGACTCACCACTATCCTAAGTCTGACCTCCTGACCCCGGAGCGAGGCCCAAACACAGCTGTCACCACAGTACACTTCAGCCTGAGATGAGAGGAGAGGGAGGAGAAGCTACTGTTATCACACGATTTTTCCTTGAGTATAATAGTATAAGCAAAACAGTGTCCCATAATTGTCTTCTTTGCTTTTCCTCCATGTAAGCCAAAGCTAACTTTCCATTGCAGCCTTGGAGCCACTGTGTATCTTGATAGAGATAACAATTGGCTGAGTCACTGTGTTCACTGTGTCTTAAGGGGCCTCTGGGATGAGAAGTGAAATGTCTTCAAATATCTATCACTAAGTCCAGTTGCCCTCAATTCAACTTTTCTGGGAAGGGTCACTGTGTTGGTTCTTCATCATCTTTTATGGGAGGATGGGTGAGAAGAGAGGGTAAAAGAGCAAGGTTAGAGGTGAAGGTTTTATTCACATTACATTCAGACAACAAGAAACAGGATTTAGATTTAACAGCCGGGCTAGCAGCTGCATTAGGCTGTACAAAAGCACAGTGGCGCTTTGTGCAGATGCAGGAAAATTATACATTAAACATGACTTCTGGCTCAAGGAAGCTTCTGAAGCCACAGTTTCTGAATGTTTTTCTCCCGCAAATTATCTGCAAAAAAACAAAATATCACCAACAGGAAACAAATTTATGTGTTCACATGACCCTGAAGCGTGTGAGGACGTGCTTCGGGGGGACAGTCTGTGAGGAGCTGCTCCATCTCAGCAAAGCAAAGTACAACCTAGTCATAATAAATGTATTGCAAATTGTAAAATCAGTTTTTGGTGTTGTGTAGCCCCTGTGCTATTCTAGAGAACTGGAGACTTGTAGCTAAAACCCCCTTAATGCTATCTAACATATTAATGCTTATTGCTGCATTTTACCAAATTACAGTCAGAGAAACCTGAGATTTCCCTATTATTAAAAGTCTATTTTTAGGTTTTTGACCCATTTATATTCCCCACCAAAAATATACAATAACATTAATGAGGAAATTGCCATGACAAATTTTGAAAAAAGGTGATTTCCAAAGGCAACCAAAAATAATCATTACCTGGTTTGAATCCTATTTAAATGATAAGGGTACATTATACACACACACATCCTTCCACCAGCACAGATTATAGAAAATAAATAACCATCACCTTAAGAATATATCAAGATTTAGAAAATGTTTTCCATGTTTTTATCTTCAGAAAGAAAATATATAGGCTACTGTACTGGTGTCTTTACAGATCTCTCTAAAAAGTGGATCAAAGATCTGCAGCTAATTCACACCTCTGCTGTCCATTAAGACCACTAAAGTAGGCAACATCACTCCAGTTCTCAGATCTTAATACTCTTCCTGTGTATCAAAGAACTGAGTTAAAAACATTTCTGCTGCTTTATAAAGCACTGAATGGTGTAGGATCAAAAGTTCTGCTGATCTGAAGTGATCTGCTGCTACAGACCTCTCAGAGTTAAAACTAGACATAAACAAACAGTACTCTGGTATGTTAAGCACCACATAAACCAGAATTAGTTATAGTACTGTGCATCTAAGCAAGTACTAAAGTTACCCATTTGCTGAAAGGTTTAAAAATGAATTTGCCTTGTCTTAAGCAAGATTAATTATCTAAGCACAGCACCTGGTATTTCTTCATATTTACAACACAGTTGGGCAATCACAGTCAGTTGTAAACTGACTCTGCAAAGCAGGAAGCTAAATATAAGCAGCAAAGCATCAAGGGTGTTTTGCTCAATTGCTGAAGCAGGAGGACTGGACTGATCAACCTTGGTTTACAAAGAACAAAGAAGATGATGACTACAGGTACAGTAGCTTGGTCTATTTCTTTGTTGTTAATACAGAGCTGCAGGTGTTTCCCAATGAAAAGAGGTGAACTGCTCCAAAGCCAGTACATCATGTATTACGATATTACTATATAGATGCTATTATGTAATATGCAATGTTATAAAATCAAATTAATTACAAAGTATGTGGCAAATTACACTGAGAATATAATACGAATTTTAAAACTGACACTAGAATGAAGTGCTACTCGTAAATGTGCAACAAAAACAAAGCATGGCATAAAAATAGCACAGAGAGCAACACTGGTTAGGGTGAATGTGTTGTAGCAATGGCTGATAAGTGTTATTTTTGTCCCTGTGGGAAGAGAGATGAGATGAAAGTGATACAACAGGCATACATAGTAAAGGTGCTGTAGTTTTTTATTCTTAACCTAATTAGAAATAGGTGGTGTGTAGAAACTAAATGTATGATTGTTTTTTAAGTGATTTCACATTAAAACATATTCATATTTTGTCCTTAATTTACTGAATTTACGCTGAATATTCTTCTGCCATTGTTTTACAGCCATGAGGCTTCTCTGTCTGCTGCAGTTGGTCTATTTGGCTGGTTGCAGTGCTTCCAGGTCAAGAGAGTGGGCTCACCATGGTGCCCCTATGTTTGCCGACCTCACAGTTCGTGAGATGAAAGCCATTCGGGACTACCTGCATGGAATTCCAGAGCTGAAGCTTACTGACGCTCATAGCAAGACTCTGAAGAAGAACAGCATCCTTTTGATGGAACTCAATTTGCCGAGAAAACATGAAGCTCTGAGAGCTCTGGACCGTGGACAGGCCAAACCCCGACGTGAAGCTCGTGTGATCATGCAGTTTGGGAACCAATCCAAACCCACCATCACTGAGTACATTGTCGGTCCTCTGCCATCCCCAACGTCTCATGTAGTCAAGACGTTCAAGGGGCACAGGCTTATCCGGTTTGAGTCGAGGCCTATTACTGCTGCAGAGTATGAGCACATCAATGACATCCTCGAGAAGATCACAAATAAAGCTCACAAGCTTCTGTTTGAGACCACAGGAGGGTTTTCCTTCACTAACTGCTCTGACCGCTGCCTGACATTCTCTGATATAGCCCCCCGTGGGCTGGAACCAGGTGAGAGGAGAACCTGGATAATGTTGCAGAAGTTTGTGGAGGGTTATTTCATCCACCCAGTTGGGTTTGAGGTACTGGTCAACCACCAGAATCTGGATCCAGAAAAGTGGACTGTTGAAAAGGTCTGGTACAACAGCATGTATTTTGACAGTGTTGAGGAACTGGTAGAAAGATATGAATCAGGAGGTGTGGAGAAGGTCAAACTGCCTGACCACGATGATAATGACCTCTACTCAACCTACATCCCCCGGGGCCACAGCAACACACCCACTAATATCCATGGGCCAAAGCTTGTGGAACCTCAGGGGCCACGCTATCACATTGACCGTAACTTTGTTGAATATGCTGGATGGTCTTTCGCTTACCGAGTACGCTCATCAGCTGGGCTTCAAGTCTTTGACCTCCGTTTCAATGGAGAAAGGATTGCCTATGAGATCAGCCTCCAAGAAGCCATTGCTTTCTATGCTGGTGATACTCCTGCTGCCATGCAAACAAAGTATATTGATGCTGGCTGGGCAATGGGCACCTCAACATATGAACTTGCACCTGGCATCGACTGTCCAGAAATTGCCACCTTTATTGACCTCTACCACTACTATGACACAGACAAACCTGTACAACACAAAAATGCCCTCTGTATTTTTGAGATGACCACTGCTTTGCCTCTGAGAAGGCATTTCAATTCTAACTTCAAAGAGGGATACAACTTCTATGGAGGGCTGGAAAACACAGTGTTGGTCTTGCGGACGACCTCAACAGTTTACAATTATGATTACATCTGGGACTTCCTCTTCTACCAGAATGGGGTGATGGAGGTAAAGGTCAGCGCCACTGGATACATCCATGCCACTTTCTTTACACCTAATGGACTTAACTACGGTACCAAGGTGTACAACTATGTGTTGGGCAACCTGCACACACACCTAATCCATTACAAGGTGGACCTGGATGTTGCTGGTGAGTACTACAGTACGGTGGAGTTTTTTATGTCCAATTTAAAGAATTATTTATTTACCACCAACCATCCCTGTAAATAAAAATAAAAATAACTTGGTACATGGTATCATTATCTATGAAGGAAATTCAGCTTACTTAAAGTTCTTGAGGCATTTAAATTCTTTGAGGGTCATGAATACACTGGGGATCATTGAAGAGAGTCCTTGACCCATTTGGGTCACCCATGTGAGTTGCTAGTGGCACCTGAGACATGATGTGGATGGGTGTTGCATTGTCTGTGGATTGATCTCAAGACTGCATTGTAAGATGTTGATAAGTAGTATCATAGGCCACCTCCTTTGCGTAGTGATGATTGTTCCAGTTTGATGTAGATTACTTTTTTTACTCCTCTCTAAAGCATTGGCCCTCTTAGCTTGAAAATGTGTACACTGCTGTCCTCAAATGAGTGTCACTTTCCTTTAGATGTAGGTGGACTGCTGAGTCCTGACCTGAGGAATTGCCTCTCTGTGTTTTGCCATGCATGAAGCAGTTTAACTTCATTAAATTGTGTACACTACATTGTTCTGCTTATGCCTGGATGTTTTGAATCTCAAAATCTTGTGTTAATAGTGTGTATTTTGAAGCTGTGAAGGCAGTGAAAAGAGGTAAAGGTTACACAGGAACTAACCTTTCACCAAGTCTTTTATTTGTGCCAGTCCAGATAAAATGTATTTCTGGACTTCACCCCTGTAATAAAGACAGACGGTGTGTGCAACTGCTCTGTTGAAATGTGTGCTCAAAGCTATGCTGAAATCAACTTAATCTGTCACATTTACTACTTTTTAAGTGTATTTAAGATAACTGTTGTCAGAGTTACAATGGCAGATTTTAATGCAAAAATAAATGCATTTTATTGTATTGACTACTTACACCTTGACATCTAACATCTTTGTTTTCACTGTGACACAGGTCGAGATAACAGCTTTGAGACTATTGATCTGAAATTTGTCAACTTCACAAATCCCTGGAGCCCGAAGAATTTTGTTGTCCAATCCAAACTTCACAGGACAGAGCACAAGACCGAGCGATCTGCTGCTTTCCGCTTTGGCAAAAAGTTCCCCCGCTATGTGCACTTTTATAACGACAAAGAGAAAAATAAATGGGGACACAAGAAAGGTTACCGAATTCAGTTTAACTCACATGCCCACAGTGTCCTCCCAAGAGGCTGGAGAGAAGAAAATGGCATTAGTTGGTCAAGGTAATAAAATATTTTCCCACTATGTTGTTAGAAAAAATTTTGATGTCAGCATCATTGACGTAAAACATTCAAATGCAATGGGTTTTATGGTTGCCACCATTCAAAATGGCTTTTCTTTATCTTAATCCTCAATTCAACACATTTGTCCCAACTTCAGTTATATTTGGTATCTTTGGACACACTGGGCTCTCCAATAGTCTTTAGTTTCTGTGCATTTGGGCAAAGGTTGCTCATGTAACATAATTTGTTTGCAATGATTGACCACGCAGAGGATCAATGCACTTAAAGAGCTTAATCCCTGGATTAGGAGTTTGTCAGAGATCAGTTCAAAGTAGAGTTGCTTTGGGTGTCAAAAGAGGTGCACCAAGTAGTCACCATTGGGCTATCCAAGTAAAGTGTTGCAAACCTTGTAACTTAGATGAACAGGGTATTCCGATTACCACATTAGCCATAGTCAAGTCTACTACTCCAGCAGGTAGTGACTGATTCAGTTGTTGAATAAACCCTAACATGTCTAACTAGCACTTCCTATGCACAGTAAATATAAATGTAACAGTCCTCAAACCATCAATGGAGCTACAGCTAGTAACAAAGCTTGATAGCAACTTTGCTCATGCATAAGCAGAAGCCTCAGTGTTGGTAGCCCTACCCAAGAAATAAAACTAGACCCTATATTTCTATCTACCTGCCACATCTACCTTAGCTGGCTAAAGGTACAGTCATAGCTTTGTTTTCCAAGCGACAAGGTGTAAGATAAGGTTTGTCAGGGAAAAAGGAAAACACGGCCTATGGTACACGAACAAGGTGTGGTGGTAGAAAAGCAATTTGTCCATTATTAGCTTCCCAAATTATTAAGCTGTAGACTACACAGATCCGATAAGTTATGAAAAAATTACAACAATTATTAGCACTAATAGACACTAAAAGTAACTATTATGGTCAAGTTGTCAGTCTTGACAAACATTTCAGACAGCAGGAATACTATCCACTGGCTAAAATGCTAACAAGCTAACAGGCTAACTGGCTGGTAGTAAGCTTGGTAACATAAAAGCTAAATTGATGAAGATGTTTTTTAACGTCAGACCTGGTATGAATTAAATTTGCAATAGAAACAGTAGAAAAGAGCCTGTCTAACCACTGCTCACATATCAACTGATACACATGTCCCAGCATCCAGAAATGAATACATGTGGCAGCTCACTTCAAAACTGCTAATGTTCCAGTCCTGCAATCTTGTCTCTCCGCTGTCAGACTGACAAGGCAATATAATGTAAAAGAAAATGATTGGGGCACTGCTTCTCTGCAGGTATTCTCTGGCTGTGACTCGTCATAAAGATAGTGAAGCCACCAGCAGCAGCATTTATACCCAGAATGACCCTTGGGAACCTATTGTTTCCTTTGAGGACTATATCCACAACAATGAAGACATAGTTAACCAGGTACTGTAATGAAGATTAGTTCATGTACATCTACATTCCCTGTTCATGTATAAGACACATTACTGCTGTGAGATTATAGTAAGAAAATTGGGAGACAGTAGTTTTGTCCACATTGCTTAGGAAAGTCAAGACAGAAATGTGATTGATATTGATGTTCTCCTAAAAATGAACAAATCTATTTTCCAGTTATGTTGAAATATTCCTTCAATCTAAAAGGCATTTTACTGAAGAATGTTTAAGCCATTTGAAAACATTGTGTTCATTTTGCAACTAACAAATAAGTGCTTAAAATCACAACACTTCTTGTTGTTAGATTTTAAGATTTGGTGCATTGGTGAGTGTTAAATCAAAGGGACACGAGCAGTCATGCTTCATAGCGTTTCTGAAGTTTTGAATGGATTCTCAGAAACACAGTTTACATTTCAGGAGTGGGGAGGATGTTTTTCAAAGATGTGACAACACTTAAAACACTGCAACATTGTTATGCAGTCTTTGCTCTCCTGTGTGCAGGACTTGGTCGCCTGGGTGACAGTAGGCTTCCTGCATGTGCCTCACTCAGAGGACATCCCCAACACGGCGACACCCGGCAACGCAGTGGGCTTCTTCCTCCGACCCTTCAATTTCTTCGACGAAGACCCTTCACTGGCATCCAGAAGCACTGTCATTGTCCGACCAGGCCCAGACGGCAAACCAATGGTCCAGAGATGGACACCTGACGTCATAGGTCACTGTGTAACGAACAAGCCCTTCTTTTACAATGGCACTTATGCAGGAGTCTAGATGTGTTTTCCAAAACCTTTTTATCGTTTATGTTTGATTTCAGTAAATTGTTCTTGCAGATTAAAAACAATCACTTGTAATATAATTATTAAATACTGTCAGATTTATTCTCAGCATAAATATAACAATGTGACAACAAAATTTAGAAAATTAGAACAAGATTTCAGAAAGTTCTTGTTTTATAAATTATACTTAATACTACTTATAATTTATGTAACTGCACAATCATTCTAATACTAAATTTTTTATGCATGTCTGGCCTAGTCCCAGTCTCTCTCCACAACTGCTACATCGAAATAAGAAAAACACAGACTTAAAACTATGGCTGAAAAATAAAAGAAAAGCTATTTTTTTGAACGATAGTGTGATTGTAATCTAAATTATGATTTCAGTTGGAATTATCATTTCTGCCTTTAAAAAAAAAAAAAAAAAAAAAAAAAAAATGGTGTGATATTTTGTTGGGACGTGTACCTTATATCTGGAGAATATGATTTGTAGTCCGGAGTGTCTCTAACAATGCACAACAATGTTGTGACACATTTTATCTTAATTTTAACTGTAAAAATTGCAGCTCCTGTGATTTGGATGTTGCACTTAGCTGTACTGCATTTTATATTGTATATATTAAATCAAACACATGTAAAGGCAACCTTAATGTTCCCAAAGTAAACCACACATGTAACCTGGCAGAGGGAAGAGGAGGTAGTGTGGGGCACCCTGAGAGCCCCAGTAATCCAATGTTGGGTCTCCGTGGCTGAGGTTTAGCAGCAGCAAGCATCCAGGATGCAGGAGGCTGTGTATCCGGCCTGCTCGGTGTAAACTGCTCTCCCTCAGCATGTGCTGCTTGCCTCCCTGGCGAGAATGTCTTTGCTGGCCAGACAACAGGCCTTACAAAGCAAACAGCCTGATCCCGGATCCTTCCCCACAAACAGTCCAGGATACCTGACAGCACCGTTGCCCCAGGAAACCTATCTTTACATACAGTGTACAGAGCAGCACATGTAACTGCTTTGTCCTTTATGCACACATTCCTAAGATAGAATCCTTTTGTTCACAACATGGCTAAGTGCAAAATAAATCCATCTAATCCATCCAATTTTGTTGATACTGTATGTTTTGATGATTGCAACTTTTCTGTATTAAACAATAATCAATAAACACGGGTCTTTGTTTGCCAGCAGACTAAATATAACCCTCTGGGAGATAGATGGACTTTGCAGTTGGAAAGTCAGTTTGTGTGAAGGGTAAATACGTGTTTTTGAGGTGGGGAAAAAGAATCTGGCCAACAACTGTCGTCACTGTCTAAGAATCCTTTTTATAGGTGTGTGCCAATGTTTTACAGTGCACATTACAAAAGAGGGATAGTATGAGAGCTAAGCATGCATTAGTAAATGGACAACATTAGAGGAGGGGACATAAAGGCTGAGAATTGGCTAACAGGCATTCCGATAGCTATTCCCATGGCAATGGTGGTTTTGACGTTGCCTACTAAACATATCAGTAATGGATGATTGAAAGAAGATTGACATTACAAAAAAACATCTTAACAGTGGGAAATGTCATTTCACTCATACTGCTATGCCCTTATATCATGTCTTAAAATATTTTTGTATCCTTCAGTGAATTCTGAATTCAGTCATGATAGAAGACTATAAGACAGCACAACATATGAAATGTTTCTGCATGTGTTTGCTGTGAAAAAAATTTGAGTACCATCATACTACTGTACATATATACTGTATGGCCTAAACTTAAAGATATCCATGTAAGGAGAAATCCACACAGTTCATGTACTGAAGAAGAGACAACATGTTTAAATCATGTTCATATTTCTACAATACTACAAAACTATTAAGAAAATTATGAATAAATAACTATAATCCACAAGTGGGATAGAAGAAGGTGATAAATAAAAAGCCTGCAAATTCAGATGGAGAGTTGGTGCCACCCAGTGTTTGCTTGAATAATTGTTTAGTTAACGGTTGATGTTCGCTATTTCTGTTACGCACAACATGAACATGTTGTGGAATATTTATATTATATTTCTGTAATTTCTAAATATAAAAAATTATATTATTTACATTTGTTTGCATATATTCACAATGATGCTTATACTTGTCTTTTTTCATTATCATTAAAACATATCAAAGACTTATTGGATCATTCAGTAGGTATAGAGTAAAACATTTCCAAGTAGAAATTACTTGGATTAAAATAACAGCTCTAATTCATTGCAACCATTAATTCAATCATCATGGGAATCCAACTCTCTCTGGAAAGAGTTATTATAACATCTTCTATGGCTTTGGAAAGGCTTTCTACAGTTTTGAAAATAACCCTGATAATTTTAAAGTTATGTTTTACTTGTACATGAAGACAAACAAAAACTAAAATGGAGCTTGGAAGATATAGGGATTTGAAAAGGGTTTACCAGCAAGGGTCTTGTCAAACTTCATTATGGAAAGTTCAGGATCTGCCAGTCTTAAAGCTTGATCAATATAAAGGGCTCAAAGTCATCTCAGCCTGTACTGCATCAGTTTTATGAAGAGAGGATCTGGTCAGAACTTATAAAATAATTGGCACAGTATTGGCAGATATGACAAATCTTTAATGGAATATCATAAAATATATAAGTCATGTGTGGATACTACACTGCCTTGCTTCTCTATGAGTGTATTTTCCAAAATTAGTCACAAAAAATTCTGGCTTGTGAATGAGCATCCTTCCTTACTGTCTCAGTTTTTTTTCCGTTGTCTATTTCCAGTTGTGACTTTGCTCTAATCATCATCTGTTAATATCAATAGATGATTAATGTTCTTTCATTTAAGCCTTTGTGCGAGTCCCTCAGTGAGACTTGCTTATGGAAATGTCACATATATTAGAATGACCTACATCCTATTTGATATCCTGCAAGACCCATCAACAAATTATCTATGAACATGAATCAGAAAGACAGTAAACACATTTGTAACGAGGGAGTGGAAAATTACAACAACTCTGGCAGCTGAGACAAGCTCTACCCTTATTTCCCGCCTTTCAAGAAACACATTCTTTTCACACAGCCATTAAATATGCTGTGTCGGAACACTGTGTAATGCACCAGTTGATATTCTTATATTAATAATAGAAATTATAAGTAATTAGAAAATACTCAGTGGCAAACCCTTAGGTCAGATTTGGTTTTTTCCATCCGTTCATTCAGCAGAGGACTCGCTAACTCTTGATGATGGGTTTGGGGGCACCCTCTGCCACCTCCATCCTCCAAGACACAGACTTCAAAGCCTCATTTCATCTGTTCAAAGAGAGTGTCTTTTTATGTCCAAGCTGAGGTCTGTGATCTGACTGTTAACATATTCTAGTGAAAAAGAAACCTCAAAATGTACATCAGAAACTTCCGACCTACAGCACAGATTCTCCATAAGGACTGGATGATCTTAAGGCACCTTTCTGCATAGATTTGTATACTAATGAGGGAACACCGATTTCCCAGAAATTGCTGTTGACATGATATCCAAGTTCTCCAAACTCTATAACCTAATGCTTTACTTTACTCAATCCAATCTCAAGTAATCCAAAATGACACCTTGGGTTATTTTATTCTTATTATTATCATTTTTAGACTCAATTTATGAAATGCACATTTTATTTTCATGATTATAAATGTATTAGCTTATTATGTTGTATATTGATATTGTCAATTTCACGAATCATTACGTAACTGGGATGAGACAGGAAAAAAAGACAGCAAGACTGGGCTGGAAATTTTATATATTCAGTTCTAATATGAATAAACACCATTTCCTTTTCCTGCAAATCTTTCTATTGTCGTTTTTTATCTTATCTGTTTTTGCTCTGATCAGTCATGATGTCTGTGGCTTGTCAATGCCTGGTGCAGCCACTAAAAATCACCTCCCTCTATTAGAGCTACTCAATAGGTTTAGGCTTCACACCTGTCTACGCTGAGGCGCTGCAGTAACTGTAACTGTATCATATTTCACTAGTAAAGAAATCAATTCACTACTGTTTAGTGGTGAAGTATATTTTTACAGGCACATGGCCATATTAAATTTATTTGGTATAATTATGTTTGAACTTTTTGTAAAAAAAAAAAAATTATACAGATAGACACTATATCATTATGGGATAAAACTATAAAATATCTGATGGTTGAATTTTTGGCTCCTACTCAGAGATGAACTATATTCCTTTGTTTTCACAACACAAGACTCTTTATGACCGCTCAGTCTTTATCAAGAGGAACAATGCGGCATGAAATGACCACTTTCCCCCTCAGTTTTAGGACTGTAAACATCTAATAATCAATAAATTGTTTAGTTTTCGATTCAATGTTAATATATAATCTATCAATATGTTTACTGTATTGTTAATAAAGTTAAAACAAACACCGACAACAATAAAAAAGACTTGGATACCGTGTTTAAAGATGGCGTCCCATTCACTCACTGAGTGCAAACCACATCCACGTCTGCTCCAGTCCAGCGGGTTCAGAGCATGCGTGTGTGAAACTTCCGCAGTCAGGGCCCAGGCGGTGGACTTCCGCACACATGAATGCGATGAAGCTGTAAAATTACACGGCTCTTCTTCACATCTTAAATGTTACTGGATTAAAACAGATCAGATTCTGATGAAAGGAGTCATGTCGGAGTTTATGGGGCTCAAACCACCACCAGCCACCGTTTTCCTGCCGCCGCTTTCCTGCAGACTACGACCCTCGTAGAGATGAGTAAAAAAAAAAGGTAACGTTACCTGCTGTCCTGTTTTCGTCTGCCTCTTAGGACAGGTGTCATTTCGTATGTCCCCACACTGCGGCCTTCAGAGACATAATTGATGTAGATCGTGCCAGATTACGATTGGACCAAATTAGTCATGTGACACGCAGTTTAAAGTCAATTCACACAGGTGTAATGTAGTTTGTACAAAATCTACAGCATCCCGTCAAAAATGAAAAATGAGTCTTTTGTTACAATAGAAACATAGATAGAGCTCAACAGACTGCACCTTTCGTTTTCATCGGCTTTTAATGTGAAATACTCACAAGAGGTGTAGAGTGAAACTGACTACACATCAAATGTAAGTAGCTTAAATGCATCTTTTTTCTTTGTTTCAAACTATAATTGGGGGTGTGTTTTTTTTTTTAACCTCCCCTCCCAAAAGTACTTTTCCCTTACATAAATTTGACAATGTCAGTTTGGTTTTTCATTGTTAACAGGGTAAAAGGAGCTTTGATGGTGACAATGAAAGCTGAGATGAAAATATTGACCTAAAACATAAAGTGGGGCGCAGTGTTAGAGCAATGATATATTTATTTGACGTTTCAGTGCTAGACATTAATCTTTTTTTCCACTTCATCATTCTTTTTACCCTGTGTTGAGTCTTACTTTTTATCTTCAACATTTAACTGGCATAATATCCAGAATCATCCAGTCTACTCTATGCATGCCTTTTATTTTATTAGTGAGTGAGTTTCAGCCTTTCTCTTCTTTTAACGTCCTAAAGGATATAGCATCATAGACTCTTCAGTCTTGACATAATTGTCTCTAATTGTGCTGCAGAATGCACATTATATTTAAAAAGCAGATCAGGAAATATGTGCAACTACCCCTGCTATTATTAGAGAATATTTCATACGCTGTGCAGGATGTTACAGTTGTGTTGTTGTTACATAATATGGCTCCATAATGGTTAATGTCATTTTATCAAGTTCACCCTTAATTTCTCTGATTTTATGTTTTACTCATATAAAACAGGCAGATGCAGACAGGATCAGTGTGGGAAATCATTCACTTGGTTTGGTGGTCTAAGAAGAAATGGACTCTGTACTGCAGAGAAACCACCAATGTAATCGATGTGGCAGCAGTTTCAGCCAACTAAATGCCTACAAGCTGCACCTCCAAACCCACACTGAAGAAACACCACACAGCTGCGACCAATGTGGGAGACAGTTCAAGAGCCAAAGTTCATACAGACTGCACCTCTGTAGTCATACTGGACCAATTGTAAAGAGTTCCAGTGACACAGATGTTTGTAAGACACACCTGCGCAGCCAAGCAGAAGAGAAACCATACCAATGTGACCAATGTGAAAAACATTTCACTTTCTTGTGTCATTACAAGACACACCAGCTTCTCCACACTGGAGAGAAGCCGCATCAGTGTGATCAATGTGGAAGTAGTTTCAGATTGTTAAGAAGTTACAAGGACCACCAACGTGTCCACACTGGAGAGAAGCCGTACCAGTGTGAACAATGTCAAAAAGGTTTCAGTCACCTAAGCAGTTACAAGAGGCACCTGCGGGTCCACACTGGAGAGAAGCCACACCTCTGTGAACAATGTGGGAAGAGTTTTCGTTTCTTAGGTGACTACAAGAGACACCAGCGTGTCCACACTGGAGAGAGGCCACACCAGTGTGAACATTGTGGGAAGAGTTTCCGTTTGTTAGATGACTACAAAGCACACCTGCGTGTCCACACTGGAGAGAAGCCTCACCGGTGTGAACAATGTGGGAAGAGTTTCCGTTTCTTGGGTGACTACAAGAGACACCTGCGTATCCACACTGGAGAAAAGCCATACCAGTGTGAACACTGTGGAAAGAGTTTCAGGTGCTCAAGTCGCTACAAGACACACCGGCGTGTCCACACTGGAGAGAAGCCACACCACTGTACACACTGTGGAAAACAGTTTATTGAGTCCGGTGATCTTATCAAACACCTGCGTACCCACTCTGGTGAGAAGCCATATGAATGTGAACAGTGTGGAAAAAGATACACTAATTTGAGTGGTTACAACCAACATTTGCGCTGCCACACTGGAGAGAAACCATACTGGTGCTCTCAGTGTAAAAGACTGTTTGCTTGGTCAGCATCCTTGAAAGTACATCGCTGTGTTGTTGTAGGTGAAGACGGTGTTGACTGAGGAGTGAAAAGCTTGTTTCTGCATGTTGCCATTGTTCAGCAAGTGTGCTAAGTCCTACTTCATTTTATGTTCTACTGGTCTTAATCCTGGTCTGATCACTTTGCTTTGAAAGGAGACAAAGTTTCCTATCAACCAATTCTCTAACAAGTGACTGGCATGGTTGCAAACCTGGACATTACAATTAAATTTCAGGAGGCACAAATTGCATCTGTGGGCTGGCAGCAACTATGCAATTGCTGTATGGTGCAGAACAACATATGTGTTCATGTTAAGCAAGCAACATGTTTTTTTTTTTTGTCAAATAGCAGCAATACATTCTGCTGTAAGAAGTATGTAACAAACATAAACGCACTTCAAACATCTACCTGCGACAAGTGCAACATCGGTTTTCAGGCTGAATAGTTAATTAGATGCTCACCACATTAAATAGCATGTAAACATACTTACATATACCTCAAGGTAGTGCATCCTTACTCCTAAAAAATACTAACTACAAGCTGCCTGTGACCTGTATCTGTATCTCATTCCCAATGAAAACTGAGCAGTGTCTCAGCCTGATTTAACCCTCCATTTCTCTGAAAACATTTTTTCTTTTAAGAATAATTAAAAAAAAAACCCAAATACATTTAAAAACCACACTGACATTTCTGACAACCAAAACGATGATGACTAAATGTGGTTTCAGTCATCAGTCCTGTATTATGTTACTGTTAATGCCACTGCTTCATATTGAAACTATTCAGCTAGTGAAATGTGAGGGGACTTTCAATGTGAAGCAACAACAGGAAAAGCAGTGTTGTAATCTGGTTAGCTGACGGACTGGTATTGTTTCTGCACCGTTCTATCAGTAGATCATTTTTAGCCTTTGTTAAGTTTAACAGTGAGCTGTATAATGAAGGATCTTCATGAGGCAAGGCAGAGAATGTTAGAGACAAGTGTTTTTATCCCGTTAAAAACATGAAACAACATTGTATTATTTTTTTAAGGCACCAAACAAAGACATCTAAGTTCACCAAAGGGGTTTAAAGAGAGAGACCTGTGTTCCAGCTGGATGTGTGTGTGATGACAGACAGTAGGATCTTCTGGAGAACAAACTGTGATGCTGCTGATGAGGACCCATCTGGAGCTGCTCATCTGCACTGGAAATAGATAATGACAATTAATAACCTCAACAATCTAGTGACCATTACAGTCTGTCTCCTCTTCTCTTTGGTCATGACAAATAGCAGACAAGTGGGAAATAATAATAACTTCATAAAACGTATAAACAAAGTAAGCAGCCATCATTCTATGAATGACAAAGTAAATGTCTTTTTACTTTATAAATAAGATGGGTCATAATGTGTCCTCTTTCTACTCCTTGTCTCAGCTCATCTTGCCTCCTCTGTCTCAAATTAGTTGTAAGAATAGTTAACAATGGCTGCTTTTACAATTACATTAACAATAGTTAATCATTTCATAATAGTTCTAGCAATAATAAACTGTCTAAGTATAAGTATATAAGTATACGTCTAAACTTATCTTTGTAAATGAAATGGTGGTTCACAGTGCATCATATCTCATCTCACTGTAAAAGACAAATTGAAGACTGGTTAATAGAAATAGAAAGACTGGTAAAGACTGAAATCGAATAGAATAAATGTATATATAATATTTACTTATCTTTTTAAGTGAGAGCTCACAATGATGTCTCCTCCTTATCTCTTCTCAGCTCCTCATTCTCTAAAAGACACCTTTCAGATAAGGGAGAATGACAGTTATTAAATTCGGTAATGGGTCAAACAGAAGAACTGTTAGTGTAGAAACTCATTCCAGATAAGGGAAAATAACTGTTAATAACTTTGGCAGCAGGTTAAACTATTGACCAGTATAAAAATTCTGACAACACCATAAAAATGTACACTTAACTTTGTTGAGGAGGTGGTTCACATTGCATGATGTCTCCTTTGCTCATCTCTTGTTTCCTCCTGGTCTGGACATCTTCTGTTCTCTCTTTAAAGGGAAAATGGCTGATAAAAGGTGGCAATAGTTAATCATTTCATAATACAAAAATAGAATAACTGTAAACTTATCTTTGTAAATGAGGTGCATCATGTCTCATATCCTCCTCACTCTAAAAGACAAATGGAAGATGAGGAAAATGTTGGTTAATAATTACAACAGTTGGGTAAATAAATATTGATCAGAGCACAAATTATATAATATTATAATAATAATATTATAGAGAAATATATTATAACTTATCTTTTTAAATAAGAGGGCTCGTGGTGAAGTCTTCTCCCCCAGCTCCTCTACATTCTCCTTCTCTAAAAGGCACATTTCAGATAAGGAAGAAACAGGGAGAAACAGTAAATAATTACAGCATCAGGTAACAAAATATTGATCAGTATTAAAACTGATAACAATAAATGTATGTATAATATAATATAACTTTTGAATGAGAGGCCTCACAGTGCTGTCTTCTCCATATATCTCAGCTCCTCTACACTCTTCTCTAAAATCAGATAAGATAGAATAACAGTTAATAACTTCATTGAGATAGAAGAACTATTGATCAGAACTGATATTGTGATAACATCAAATGAATATGAATTTGTATTTTTTAATATGAGTTAAAGGTGCACATTAATTTGTCCTCGTCTCCTCTCATCCCCTCTTTTCTTCTCATCTGGTTCTCATCCTCTTCTCGTTTTATTCTCTTCTGATAAGGGAGTGGAAACATGTTGGAAACTAATGTTACTGTTACAGTCTTTTGCAAAAATAACTGATTCTATATATAACAAAATGCATGTGACACATCTGTTATAGAATATATTATATTTACACATTATATTCATTTTGTAGTATGAACACAGTCAACCTTTTAGATTCTCTGTAACAGACCACTCACCAGTCTATTCAGTTTTGGTGTTGTTTCCATGGCTCCTCTGTAGTTTCACCATGTCAGACACACAGACCAGCTCCAAGAAAGAAAGGTGCAAGAAGCACCAATGCAAAATGCACTAAAAATGCTGATCTGTCCTCTGCAGCCATGATGAGCAAACTATTTACAAACTATTTACAAATACACTGTTAATACAATGTTCAGGCCTCAGTCAACCATATGTTGGATATGCGTGTCCACATGGGCCCTGGTGCAAGACGCTACCAGGGGCCTCACCAGTCCTGCCAGATGTTCAGGCTGGCTTTGAGGAGGAAGCAAGACGCTACTAGGCACACAGGCCAGCTCCAAGAAAGAAAGAAAGGTGCAAGACGCACCAGTGCAAAACACACTAAAAACACTGACTTGTGCTCCGCAGCCATGATGAACAAACTATTTACAAATATACAGTGTTTACTCCTCAGTTAACCATATATTGGATATAGTGCAGAATGTCCACGTGGGCCCTGGTGCAAGATGCTACCAGGGGCCTCACCAGTCCTGCCAGATGTTCAGGCTGGCTCTGAGGAGGAAAAATAGTCCATCTTGTAAACATGCCAGATGCAGGATACAAACTGCAGGTCAAATGACCTCAAAGAGCCTGGAGCCTGCAGGTCCTCCAGGAGGGGCTCCCAGGTAGTTCATGTTAACTATTAGACCATCCCATCAAACTCTGAGGTGTTTCTTTGGTTGGGATGAACAGCTGCTGTTGCTCTCTTCCTCAGGGGCCTTCCTCTTCTTCCTTTCTACACACTCCATTGATTTTTCAGTGAACTGACAGAGGACTGACATGAGAATGTGTCCGTCTTCTGCATCGTCGCTCACTCTCCAGTGGTTCCTCAGCTCGGTGCTGTCACGCCGGTACACAGAGGAGATGACTCTGATCACAGTCTTGCCATCAATCTTTATATGTCGGGCACAGTTTCTGTGGTTGGCCCACAGTCGTGCCAGCTCTGTCCTCTCAGGAATAGCTGGAGTCAGGATAGTTGGAGCAGAGCTGGAAGCCACAGCAGGAACCATCAAACCTGCTGGTTCTTCCATCAGGGGAGATGGGCTGGTGTTCTCCATCTTCTGCGGCTCCACGTCAATAAACAGTGTGGCCGTCTGAAGAGAGCAAAAATGTTCCTCTGAATGGAATGATGGGGAACTTCTTCAAACCTGTGATGGCGTTGTGATACAGGCTCAGGATGCAGTCCTTCATGGACTCCACGTTCGTGCTGCTCAGAGGACGGTTCCTCACATTGGTTTTTATCATCTGGAGGACTTGTCCTGGCCGAGGCAGAGAATCTTAATGGGAAGAACAAAAAGGAAAAGTCACATTAGTTTGGACTACACAACACCAAGCACAATACAATAGGCCATCTCCATTATTGGCCTCATCACAATGAGAACAGTAGCTCAACAAATGAGCTGCTCTATGAATTTACAGTATATTGTTAAGTGCATAGTTCAGAGCAGCAGAACAAAAATGACTTCCTTTTCATTCCTGTCTTGATGTGTACAAGGTGATTGAAGCAGCCTGGTGTTACTTGAACAAGCTAACAAAGGACAGTTATGCATAAGGGAACTGCACCTTGGCACTGCAATACTCGAGTCAGAAGCCGCAGAGTTATTAATAGCTTATCAGATGCTGCTGACATTTAATGAACTGGGGGGCACTTTTCGTTTATCATTATCATTACCAGAGTGGACTGATGTGCCAGAAACACATCAAAATCAACAACCAAAAACTTGTTTGAAAGTTTAGTCTCAGGAAATGACCACACTCTCAGCACTGTTTGCGATCCATGAAATTAGCTTAGTTTGTTTCATTAGTATAGCTAGAGGCCAAAAGCAGCATATCTCAGTCAGTCACTGTGGTCTGAACAGGTCTGGACTGCTGCACCTGCTGCTCTGATAAGACCAGAGATATTTCAGTCAACAGTGGAAACACACTGACTCAGTCATCTACATGGAGAGACTGGGCCTTAACCTTGCTGACTCAAGACGTCTGTCTCTGGCTTGTTCCATCACCTGACGTCGTGCAACATACACAACCTTTGGCATTTTAAGAAAAACGGCCCAGTCGCCATCTTTGTCCTATACTTTCAATATTAAACTCAAAAATCATCTCAGAAAAAAACAAGTTTTTCTCAATCACTGCATCAATGTCTTCCTTTTTCACATGTTAAGCGTTTGCTCGGTATAAAATCAATCCTCTGTGATAATTTTACACCGAAATATGCCTACAAAGTTTAATAAAGTGGTAATACTTTGATTCTGTTGATTTTCAGTTGCTTTTTTTTTCAGTTGCTTTTCAGTTGCAAAATTAAATAACTCCTGTACGTAGTAGTAATCATATATGTTTGATATTTAATTTAATATGAGATTGTTATACTCGATAAAGAGCAAAAATGTGATCTACTGTGTTTTACCATAGCGGTCATCCAGCAGATGGAGGATGCTGAGAGTGAGCAGGTGTTTCTCACAGAGGAAACCAGAGGAGGCCATGTTGTCCTCACTTCAACAGATATTTTCTCACAGATGTTTTCTGACTTTTCACTTTTGAACAAATCGACAATTGACGACTTTCACTTGAATTCAGCTCCTGTCAATCAGCGCTCAGGTGTGGAATGAGATCAGAATTGTGAGATCTGGTTTTATAGGAGCAGCTGGACACGTCACTCCTCATCACCATGACGACCTGTGACACCTTAACTACTGATATCAGCTCAAATTTGGAAATATATATTATTATGACAGATAATGTTACTCCTACTACTCATAAGAAAGCAGTTTAATTGGAGATTTACATTTACGAAGAGTTGGAACAATCCCTGATTACTACATTATTCACTCTCATAAAAATAAGAGGATGATTTTTCTGACGATCAAAAAAAGAAAAAAGAAAAAAAAGACACGCTAACCCTGCTTCTCATATGTGTTTGTCTTTCTTAGACATGTTGGCTATGCCTATGTATAGCCATTGGGTTAATTTGATATATAGCTTCATTTCATTTTTTAAAAAATATTCTTAATTCTTCTTGTGGTTGTTATTGTAATTATTACTATTATTTTATTGTTATTGTTGTTGAGGTGATTTGTCATCTTTGTTTTTTTTACCTGAACTGCTTGACAATTTAATTTTAATTAAAATAAATAAAAATGTTAAATAAAAGTCTATCTATCTATCTATCTATCTATCTATCTATCTATCTATCTATCTATCTATCTATCTATCTATCTATCTATCTATCTATCTATCTAGCGACAGTGAGCACCCATATCTGCCAGGAGGGGCCACCATATACCTTTGGTCACATTTGCCTAAGTGAGAGTAATGTGTAGGTATAAAATAATCACTAAAAAGCATGTAGAGGATCTTCGTGTGAGACAGTGGGTGAGATTCAGGTTCTGATTAATGACAAACACTGCTGTCTCACTCTTCGGCATTTCTCTGTGTGCAGGCCACAGTGCTGCTCAAGGTGCTGCTGTCTTAAGGCAGAACTGGTAATCACTCAGAGAGGACTGTCATCAAGCAAACAATCTGCAGCAGATCTGATTCTAATGTAGGAATGAGAGTATGGCCACATATAGGAGGCCAGAGGGTTTGCCTTTATGAAAAGCTTTTAAACTGTCCCTGTGATGTGTTTGTTTAATCTTTGCAAAACTGGTTGGTCAAGTCAAAACTCAGGGTCACTGCAAATGTACTACAGTAGGTATGTTACAGTTTCATAGACCTTCAGTTCTTCCTGTTTCTTGTCTGGTATGATACATAAATGAGTAACACATTTTCCAGTGCTGCACTTACTAGCTTCAGTGAGGAGAGATGAAATCTTTGTTTAAAATAAGAGTGAATTTTGGCCTTAGATTAATCAGATGTCCTGAAACACACTTTCACTTCTGTAGGATGTGTTCATAACCCACTGTTTGATGGCATGTTTGAGAGAGAGAGTTTTGAGATAATTTTCAAAGTGAATTCCTTTATCAAGCAGGAGAAAAGATAGAGATAAATTGAACCTATTATAATAATAAGCCTAGCCCTCATCCATGCAGTGCATGTGCATGTGTGTGTGCATGTACATACATCTGTGGCCAGACTGGAGCACGGCAGTGTGTGTCCCCGCTGGTATGCCAACCATCCCATTCCTCTTTGTCTACTTCCCAAAAAAAACTCCCCCACCCCGGCAGCAGCTGAGACTGAACTTCAAACTAAGGGACAGAGCAGTGATAGACACAGGGGCAAAGCAACTTGACAGGATACACACAAGAGAGACATTTGAATCACCTAATAAATCCCCAGGGAAGATATTAGCTCTCATAGCTTCTGCTACTAGAACTTAAATACCTGGCTAACCAGAGCTTACTATGCCAAGTTGTTGTGGCATTTAAAGTTTACAAATAAATGTCTGCTGGTTCTCTGAGACCTTACACTTCATTAGTGTAAAATAATACCCCATCACCAAAATTAGTATGCTGGCGTTATTGCTGTGAATATGCAAGTGAGTCATTAGTCATCTGCCAGTCAAGTAGCCATAACGGTCCATGCACAGACCTATAACATGTATCTGGTGTAGAGGGAGAGGGTGGAGGCACAGGGGGAGGACAAGAGGGCAGCATGAGGACAGGCTGCATTGAATTTGGAAACTCAGAAGCATATGTAATTCCAAACCCTGAGACCACTGTCAAGGTTCATTATTGTGTATACCCAGTTCTGCTTTCCTACTGTAAGAAGGAGGATCATATCGTAAAATCTAAGTAAAATAAATGTGGAAAAAAGTTTTTTTATTGGAGACACTGACTTATATTCCCAGAGACTGGAAATGTCGTAATGTTTGTCTTCCTTTGTCTTGCAGTCACCAAAATCTGGATGATGAAACAAGAGGAGAGATTAAGTAATAGTGAAATATTGCTAAGAGCTGTATGGGTGTAGTAAACTATATATGTGTCACTGCAGGAGGAGTTAGTCTCTAAAAAGCTTCAGAACCAAGAAACTCTCATGCAAATCTAAAGAGGTCCTGGGGCATGTTCCCTATGGGAGCTTTGTTTCCCCATTCATATAAACTGTATGCACAATTTTTAAAGCCATTCTTTGGCTAAAAAATCAACTTGTGTCTTGCACCAAGCCCAAAAGCTCTGCTAGTTGTCAGACAATATAGAGATGACAATATTTCCACAGTAAGAGCGCTCCATTTGGTGTCATTTCCCCTTAGACAGATTGAAGGGAAATGACACAAAGCTGAATGAACACTAAGAAAGGATTTACAGAGTCTTAGTGATCACAACAAACACCCGTATTCCTACTCTGGTGAGAAAACAAATCAGTGTGACCAGTGTTGAAAGAAAAACTTTCATTCAAATAGTTATAACCAACACCTGCACAGTTACACTAGAGAGAAACCATACTGCTGTCCTTAAAGTGAGATTGATTGCTTGATTTGCCAACGTCCTTGAAACTGCATTGTTGTATTAATATCATGGAAAAGAATGTAATGCATTGTGTAAAATGTTTTTTTTTTCAAGCTCAGAGAAAACATGATTGTTTCAGTTGAACCGAAGCAGTTTGAAATTGTAATATTAGATGAGTAATGCATCAATAATTTGATTGTGCTCCATATTTGCAAAAATATAGTATAGTAAAAGTAAAAAAGACATAAGAAGCAATTGTCATGTTAACAGTATCCAGATGATGTGAAAATTAGTTTTTACTCCACAGCACCTACAAAGAAGTAGATTAATAGCCTACCTAATGTCAAAATGGCATGTTTTTGTTTTTTGTTTTTTTTAATTTGTGTAGGTTAAGAAACTAATTTGTGTCACTATTTTATTACAAGGTAAAAAAAAAAAAAAAAAAAAAAAAGCTAATATGCAATATTTCTTTATTTGGAATAATCATGTGGCAACAAAATTAATGGGGCAGTAGAATTAGCAATGTTTTTACTGTGATGTGCAATGTATTCCTTTATTTCAATATTTTTTTTTTGGTTTTACGTTATAATTTTATGTGGTATTTTTGCTTTATAATCCTCGAGATTTCCATGTAATCAGATTAGTTTGTTTTTATTTGTGGTCAGCATTTTTCCTGCAGTTGTCATTAAACTTGTTTATACACTGTAATTATGTATGTTTTATGCATGTATATAGCAGTTTTTATTGTTAGTGGCATCTGGAGTCTGACATGGTGGATTCAGATTACCCACATAAGTATGAGCAATTCATAGGAAAACAACTCATGCACATAATCCAGTGCAACTTTATCTGATTGATAACAGCCTCATTATTCACTCTTGTGGCTTTCATTGTGATGCAGCCATATGAAACATTGGTTGTCACTGTATTTGGCACTGCCTGTGACTGTTGTGTGAGAGAGATGTGTGTGAGAGAGAGAGAGAATGGGAGGCAAACTGTAAAGCATTTTGTATGAAAGCACTTGTGATACATCTATATGTTCAGTCAATAAAACATTTTGTTTAATTATGTTGTAAAACTCTAGACACACACCAGTGAGATCCTGTTGAATTCTTCAGGAGTGTTTCTTGTGGCCTTAAACTACACTTGCCACTCTCAGTGGCAAGTCGTGGTACTGCACTCAGGTAGCACAAACCATGTTCCCACAAACCATTTTAGAAGTTATGTCTATGAAACTGTTGCTAGGACACCTAAGTGCAAACATGGTTGGCTGTTACAGTTTCTATAATGACTTTTATATTGCATGGAGGTTTTACATTTGTTAGATTTTGGGAAAGCAAAGAATTTGTAGCAAATCTGACATCCTGAATGAGTTAATCAAAAAAAATAATGAGTTAATCAAAAAAATCAATCACATTTATCATATTGGATTATATTATTATTATTATTGTGGAATAGGATGTGAACAAAGACAGAAAGGCATGTTTTGTTTTGACGGTGACCCCCTATGTTTAATGTGGGTCATTTGGGTCATTTGTCTTTTGGGCATTGAGTTTGGACAATCTCACACCTTCCCTGAAATTTTCATTAATGAAAAAAATATATACAGTAGGTAAATAAACCCAAAAAAACTCAAAAGGGTTTCATATTGCTGAACCCCTAACAATGACAATGTGCTGCAAAAACAGAATTATGATAAGTCCTATAGTAACTCAGCAAATCAAGTTGTTGTTAAGTCAGTAAAAATAAATCAAAGAATTGGAGACAGAAAAAAATAGTTGAGAGCAGGAGTCCAAACCAGATCACACTGCTGATGGGCGATGAATCAACTCTGCATCTATTTTGTGATTTTCAGCATCATGGAAGGTCTGTCATCTTTTCTATTTTTAGCTGTCTGTCTGTCATTGACTGCCCAGACTAACCCAGCTGTGATTCACTGTAGGCTACAGATTGTTACAGTCACTTTTTGACACAAGTCCAGATGTAAAGTGAAGGCCACTCATATTCTCTGTGTCTCTCTGTCTCATACTCACACACACACACATCTATCCCTCGTGAACAGGACAACCCGCGGGATCTCATTACATATTGTGTGCCATCTGCATGCAGACAAAAACAAGTCCTACTCTAGCTCTGCTATAATCACTACCTTTCAGCCTCAGTCTGTCATTCCCCTGTTTCCCTGTGTTTTCCACCAAATCTTTGATTCACAATCAAGCAGTTACCTACCGTATGTTGTATCGCACACATGCAAAGCTATGATTTTTAAGGTTTAAACTGCTTTTACATACAGTGCAATTAATAAGCAAACAATAAACCATTCATTTATCCTACTGTTGTCAGTGAAACCTGAGAGAAATTTACTTTATATCAATAATATATCATTCCACATCAGTTGAATGTTTGAATGAATGAATGTGTATTTGCACAAATAGCAGTAAACATACTTAATTAAATTTTTCTACATAGTGTACAAGAAAAGATTATCTGGTTAAGCATAGAACTACTAGAGGTAGGTAGAGGACTATAACCAATTATTATTTTAATTACTGATTAATTTTTTTCAACAAATGGATGAATTGTTGTGAAATAAAAGTTGAATTTATTCTTCAAATTTCTTGTTTTATTTGACCAAAAGCCTAAAAGCCAAATATTTTTTTTTTAATTACTATTTTTCACTATCTCTGCAAAATGAGTCAAACGAATAAACAATTATCAAGAAACTTGACTCACTGAATAATCAACTAATTCCTTCAGCTCTACATATGTACAAACTATTCAGTGACAAAGTAATTATTGTGAACAAGTATTCATAAATAACTATTTTATTAAATTGAAGAAAAATATAATTGCTTCCTATTTAATATTCTAATGTTGAATTTAAAAAAAAAAATCTATTATTTATTATATATTTAACCACTTTCTAAAGAAGCCTCACAAGTGGAGTTATACTTGTTCACAAACATAATAATCAACAATTTAAAACGTCTTCACATATGCTCTAAACGTTACACTGTAGTAAGTCGTTTTTATTTCTACACTGTTAATAAATGTGACATAGATGAGGATAAAATTTGGGTTTCAAAATGTAGGGCTTTTTGGATCACTGCATTTTCTGGTTCATTGTATCAGATTTTAAAAAGGATCAATAAATGGATGAGTTACAGAATTTCCTAATCACCCACATGCAGATTATTCTCCGAAATGAACAGTTTTACTGATATAAGAAACAGATATATGACTTTATGATAAAAAAAAATAGCTGAAAAAATTGTGCATGCAAGTTGTCACACATTAATTCTGAAATAAATTCCAGGTAAAAGCTGTTTGGGTGAAGCTGTTTGAGCTTCTAAGCACATCTAGGCGTGGGAACTGGGAACTGTTCCTCACAGCACCTCTGTACACTCTTACCTCATGTCACTCTATAGCTCCGATCAGACTGCAGAGCTGAGGATGTGCTGCTTATGACCCACCACTGTCTGTTGTGACAGGGAGAGCACAATGACACAGCAGTGGGGGACCCATTTCAGAAAAAAAGCTTTCTTTCATGCTATAGTGCTGACCCATATACACCCAAACACGCATCGCTGGCTCCAGTAATTTCACCAACACAGCTGAAGCAGTCTTCAGGGGCCAGTGAGCAGCTGCTTACAGTAATTGACTGTTATTGCTACCGAGGAGAAATCTCTGTTGAGGAGCACCCAGTCAGTATAACTGCCTCCCCCCCAACTCGATTTTGAGATCTGGAGGAAAGGGGTGAAGTGATTTGTGACATTAATATGAGCTGGTTGTATGGAAATAATTGACAGAACTGTGATCTGTTAAATGTGAGGTGGTATTTTCATCAACATACATGTCGGTGACAGTAAGTAGGACTACCCAGTCAGCTATGTCTGGTTAGTTAATTAATTAGTTCAAGTTAGATTTTTCCCGTCTTTCAGTGAAAATAAGAAAGCCAGGTCAAAAGGATCTATCTTACTCAAGCATGCTGGCAACATCTCCACGTCAGCTGCCACTTTTCCTCCCAGAGGACAGTGTCTATAACTACAGACACAGGGTGACATGAGAGGAGGCTGTTTGTAGTCATATTTCTAATGAGTCAAGACTAATCATACGTTTTACGTCAGCTGCACATGCCTGCTCTTTTCTCTCACTCCTTTTGAGTGGGAGAAGTGTAATGAGTGTAATGACATAAATCTGAATACCACACAGGAGTTAAGAGAGTCTAAATCAAATGGGAGTGTGAATATAACATTCAAGTAAATACACAAACATATTGTTTTATTTAGGAAAAGTCAGAAACAAAGAAGTGCTAATGTGCTCTATGAATTGAATAATAAAGACCTGTTTCTATGGAAGCCCATTTCTACCATGAGAAGTAAAAATGCTTTTGATTTATTAAGTCAAAAATATGAGATAATCAGTTAAAATTATTTGATTATACATCACAGTCTTGCTTCATAATGTCAACTTTATGAGCTTTTGAATTCAATTAAATTAATTGAGTTAGTTATGTCATAACTTTGATTTACAAGGAGTTCATGATTTTTACAAGTTATTATTCCCATTTATACACTTTTTATACACTGCTATTATAATGACAGAATAATCACATAATATTTAAATTTTGATTGGATTGATCCATCAGATTACCTATTTACCAAAGGCAAAGGTGATGATGGCACAAAGATGAAGGCTGACATTTGCCGCCCTGAAAACTTGCAGCTGTGATTGTGCTGTAAAGGCCACATCTGTTCTCCACAAGCTTAAAAAAGTAATCTGTGTTTCATTTTGTCTGGCCTGCAAATCAATCTGAACTGAGGTGATGAGTTTAGCTGTGGATGAGTAAAAAACAACATGAACATGAAGGATTACAACTGGCTTTGTCAGCCCTGTATTTTAGTCTCACACCCTGCTTGTGATGTAGCCACCCTTCAATGATTCCATCCAGTCAGACTCAAAAAAAGAATGTGAATGAAAACACATTATGCACATAAACAAAGAGCATAGACCTTAATTTGTAACAGCATTTGTAAACTGAACTTTGTGTAGTAAAGCACTTTACAGTGACTCGTCTATTTTAATCAGAAACTGAACTGAACTGACTTTAACTACTTATCTAAACTCAACAAACCCACGCCCAACACCACCACGACAGCTGTCTATTTTAGATGTCAGTGTAACACTATAAGCGATTACTGTCTGAGTGGTCTCCTGGAATTCATCCAAAATACTGTCTGAGGAATTTTGGGTGGCTGAGAAGTATAAGTAAGTATTTGACATGGTTTATGCACAAGCTAAGATACAAAACAATCGGGGGTGGGTTTAGAAAGGGTCAAACTTGTATCTCTTTGTGGATAATTTGAGTGGGTGTTATGTCTTATTGGAGCTGTTTGATTAACTTTCCAATCGAGATATGTTAACAGTCACTTTACTTAGAGATTATGGTAAAGGGCCCTTGCCCTGTATCCAGTAGACCCCTTTAGTAATCCATCTCTGATGCATCTGTGCCATCCTTGGCCCTGCCCATGACAACAATGGCGCCCTCTTTCAAATCAATTCCTGAGGCCTGTTCTTACCCACTTCCACTCAATTTGCATGTGCTTGCATGGACAATCCACCACCTTGCTGTCCAACTGCTTAAACTAAGATACAGATTTACTTTGTCCTACAGACATTTACAAACTAAGGATTCCCACTCCACTCTGTCACAAATTCTTGAGCAGTATTCATTCAATTATTTATTGATTAATAGGTGAGTAACATTAGTGAGGTGCTTTTTTTACTGTTTCAAAAGCAATTTAAGTTCTATCTAAAAAGCCAACAGGTGTCATGATAAACTGTATTTGTATTTACAATGATACCATAACAACCACAAAACGTCTGCAGTATGACCTTCTGACCTGAGGTTTTTTCATGCTCTATAAAATGTTTTGTTAAGGTGCAGTTGTTCGGTAAAGCAACCTGTTGCTTTTTACAAGGCTGCCACTTATATAATCGCTTTCAGTGGATTATATGTGCAGACCTCTTACTGTGTCTGGCAGAATGATGTATAAATGGATTTCACTTGAATTTGGCAGACAGATGGGTCTCTTATGTCCAAGGAACAAGTAATTAAAATGGGGTTGGTGATCTTTATCTGGGATTTCCAGCACCATGACACCACTAACAGAGACAGAAACTAAGCAAATATTTGGGTGATGAAAATGAAAATGAAAAAAAAAAATTCCTTTTCTGGTATCTAATATTCAGAGTAATGTCCTATACCTTCAAATGTTTGAATCCTTTTGTTGGCTGTTAGCAGGGACATTTAAGAGCTGACATAGAGACTACATGTCTTAAAAACTGTCTGGAAAAATTAGAGGTCGTTCTGTCCTGAGATATTTTCAAACCATTTATTCTAAGCTGTAACATACCAAAGTTATTATGGCAAGGTGTTGGCAAATAACTAAACCATCACTGTTTTTTAAATTAGAACTATTTATTGAGTGTCTGTGGCAGAGTATTGATAGTGGAGGATGTAGAGAGTGAGTGCTAATTACCCCATCATTTTGAGACAATTTAAGAGGCTTGTAATGAGTTCAGTGTGACATGCCAGAACATGTGCTCCATTGGTGCTATCTCACATGCCCTATTATAAAGAGTATTCTGTTTAGCTGGATTCTTCTGCTACATCTAAATAAATAATTTAAAAAACAATGTATAGTCATTCCTTAAATTATATTTAGACTTCTACACATTTTTATAAGTGAAAAAACGTTTTCAGTATTCAGTATATAGAAATCTTTTGAACAATATGAACGATATGTTAAGTTACTGTAATCTGCAGAAAAGGTTACATCAATTATAGAGTGGATATCATTAATGATTATGATGAAACGGGTCCAAATTTTGGAAATCGCTCATTCCACAATTAACATATTTAAACCACTCTGATTTGCTCCTGCAGTTGATTGACAGCGCTCCATGGCCCTCTCAGCCAATGAACGAAGAGGGAAGGCGGGCCCAGCTGTACTGTAATCAATCCTCTGATAACCGCGTGAGCTTCTGTGTCCCGTTGTACGCTGCGCGTGTGTTTGCCCTCACCGAGTGTGGGGAACCGGTCGGTGTGTTTTTTCCTCCACTAAAAGTGCAACTAGACAGCAGAGGAAAGAGGGACATGGGGGAAAGATTTGTGGTCGTCCCGGTTGACGGCGGAGGGGGTGTCACCGGGGAGAGGGAGCACACGGACGCGGTTGTCTCTGACCCGGCACCGGACACCGGCTGCGGCGGCAGGAGCAGCAGCAGCGGCGGCGGCGGCGGCAGCACAGTGGAGGAAAAAGAGGCGGGGGAGGACTCTGTGTTTGAGCCTCAGGACCCCAACGATGTGGTGCCTATCCTAGAGTACAACAGGGAGCCCAACAAGTACGGTAAGACGGCTGCCCGGTACAAACTCCGTGTCCCACTTCTTAGCTCATCTCTCCAGCAGAGGATTAACCGTCGCAGTTTACTTCAGCTGTGCTCCTACCGCTGCAATTATGTAATAAACCGGCGCTTCAGTTACCCCCCCATAAAAAAACAAAACGTAAAAAAAAAAGTTTCCAACACTGCTGTTAAACATCGTTTGGTCAAGATCCTTTGAAAACCGCCCACAAACCGTCAACGGACGACATTCGCACTTCATCTGAGCATTTACAAACCAACGCTCGAAGCCTTTGCTAGCTTCCCCCGTCCGTAAAAATTGAATTAGCATCAACGCTAAATCATCAGGTTCATCGCTCCCTCCTCTATCGCCAGAGAACCGCGGCATATTTCTGTACGATACGAGGGCAAGTAGAGTCAAGCGTTTGTTTTTAGCGTTAACTAACGTGGTTTTACCTTGGTAAATAATGGGGAGAAGACATTAGACTGTTGTACAACGGAGAAGAAAATTGAGGCAGGCTTAACAATCTTTCTGTCATTAGAACTCAAATAATTTAATTTTACATATGATTTGATGATGACATTTCTATGGAATCCCCTTAAACTAAGCTGTGCTGTTTGGTTACTGTTGCTCTGAGCCATAATTTGGCTGCAGTTTTTATTCTCATGCCTTGTTCAACCAGTTGCTCACAAACAAGGTGCTTCTATAGCAACAGGTTGAGGGCTAGAAGGCGCTGGAATAATTGCCTGGCACACTGGCCAAACAACCATGCAACATTACTGTGTGCTGATGGCTTAGTGTGTGCTGAGAAAATCTGCTGTGTGTATTGATTGGTAATTGTTATAGCCCAGACTGCTTTGTTTAATTGTATTGAGCTGTAAAAATCGGCCACTAGTTGTGGTTTCTTAATCATTGTATGTTTTAATGTACCAGGATCTTGCAATAAGTTTACATTGTAAGTTATTCAGTCTAAGACAGATAATGTTTTCCATCTGCACCACTGATTGATCTTCAAAAGAGCTTTTGAATTCCTAAAACTGAAAAATATGGATGAAAAAATGACAAAGACAACACAGGCGATTATTGTTGTTCTGGTGTTTAATCACGGTGACAGAGCAGAGTGTTGATATTGACATAGTGTGTCAGTTTGTTATGTTAAGTCCAACAAAAAAATTTCCCACTGGCCCAGGGTCAATACTGATACTGGGCACAGAACAAGTCAGTGTCTGGCCCTACAAGACGTGAAGTGATGTAAGTTCCAATATCTTCCATTTCTTTTGTGTAGACTTACAAAATTTTGTGGGTATTAATGCTTCTATTTATTTGATATGTGAAATACCTCTTGGTTGTGTTAGAAGGTACCTTTATTTTTAACCTTCAAGGCTTGTGACTATGGGTTTCAAGAAAAAGGAAATATTTCAGACACTGCTTGTGTGTTTCTTATGCAACATGTCTGTAAACACTGGTGTGTTCTCATCTGTAGTTTTATTTAGATCTGGAAGTGTTGTTTTAAATCAGTAACATTGTATTTTGGGTGGGATAAACCTCTACCCTGTACTGTAAGAGTAAAAGATGTGTTTAACTGAAAGCCGAGTCGACACAGAGCTGCAGAGCCACGAAAATGTCTTCCACATGATTTCCTACTCAATGATAAAAGGACAGGTTGGAACCTGCCTATTCAGTTTTAAAGCTAAGATAGAATTTCATTCTAAAATCAGATTATGTTAAGAAGAAGATGGGTGTACAATTCTGGTTGCGTGTGTGTAGTGCTTGTGCTCGTCTTTTGTCATGTATTTCTCTCAGCTAGGCAATGATAGAGTATATTGTGTGTGAGCTTTCATCGGCAAACATTTTAATCTCTTGAGTATTTGTTACATGACTCCAAAGAATATTGTGTCCTCTCTGTGGACGCATACACAACTCAACTGTGGCACAGTGGCTTTGTGATTAGTATCAAGGTGTTTCTACTATTTCTCTTTGTTAAGAGTCAAGATGGAAAAAGTTAATTAAGTCATTCATCTCTCCTCTTTATTTGCGGAAGATATCCATTTCCCTCAAAGGTTGAAAATGAGCCATTTTGCTGTTTTATTTCACTGTAAATTGAATACTTTTGATTGCTTTTTGGACTGTTGAAGATGTAATTTTGGACTCTTGGAAGTTGTAATGGGTATTTACTGCTTTCTGGCACTTTGTAGACTAAACAGTGAACTGAAAAATAGATCAATGGACAACAAGAATGGACAAAATGAAACCATTTCAACATTTTAGTGCTGAATACACTGGATAATGTAAAGAAGATTTGGCGGTTGGAGAGATGTTTTAATACTCATCAGATTGATTTTGGGTTGGGCAATTGCTTCATGTCTATATCAGAAATTCTTGCAGTCATGGGAATCAGTCATCAAAAAGTCCAGGAGAGTATATTATCACAGGATAATGAAAATTGGGCATCAGGAATCATGCATCTTTGAAATATTTTCCTATTAAACATTGAGCTTTTGTTTTGTGCGTTGTTTCTCCTGGATTTCAGTTTAATGCCCTTCCTTTATTGCACTCATTGCATTGCACTCAATATATCACTGATAGCAGGGATAGCTACTTCTTCTATTGTAATTTATTTCCTGATGGCTGCTGGATGTTCTACTAAATTAAATTACTCAATAGAATTGAAACCCTTGCAGATAATAAGTTTAGATAATGGATGATTGGGCATTTTCCACTGCAGAGTCTTTGTATTTTCAGAAACACGTGTGTGCACCAGGATCATTTTTTACCCACTCACCATGGCAGCTTTTCTCAAATAGACAGCACCTAAATGCTGTGGATAAAGGTAAGTGATTGTTTCCAGTTGCCATTCAAAACACTCAGAGACGAGGTAGAAATCTAGTCTAACACTCTGTTACAACTGTTAATATATTTGAAAGTATAGCTGAATTGCGGCATAAAGGTTGTGAAACAGATATTCGAAGAAGGAAGTAAAAGTATGAACTATAGACAAAAGGACAGTATTGTCTGAATGATACTGGCTGTTTGTTTCTCTGGCTTGCCTGCCTGCCTCTTAAAGCCTTTCAGATGATCTATAAATGTGCTGTCTGCTTTCTCTTGGTTAGACTGGATGAGATAAAAGTCAAGTTGGAAGGAAAGTCAAATAAAGAAAATATATGAACATGAGTTTTTATAAGATAGCAGTGCATAAAGTACATATATTCATACATACATTGTATAACAGTGTATGAAGTATGTGTTTTGAAAACAATGTCTTAAGAGGAGATATCATGAAGATATTAATAGCTAATGAAATCATAAAGAGGTTTCATGGTACGACAGCAGATGCGTCCTGCCTCTTGCCTCAGATGCTGAGGATGACTAAGATTACATTTGGATTTATGGTAGATTAAGCAGGCAGTGAAAGATAAATGAGATTCTACAGGGTCTCCAAAAGGTGTCAGATGTAAACTTGATGTGACAGTTAGGCATAGAGGCTGTCAATCTCTCATCTCTGACACTTAAAGGGTGGAGGAAATACTATTGTTGTTGAACAATAAGGTTTTCATTCTTGAACTCACTCAAACATTCACTCTCAAAAGTATGTTTGCTTTTGTAACTGCTTGTGGAGTGATTGTTTGCAGAGACTCAGAAAAGGTGATATATGGTGATGGTGATAGGTGTGTGTGTGTGTCTGTGTGTGTATGTGTGTGTGTGTGTATATGTATGTATGTATCATCATGGCATTTTTTGAATGCCATGAAATTAGTTTTGGACACAGAAAGAGTGAGTCTTCAGAATGTCCAGAATTATGTTTGCATTCATTATGTGCATTCATGTTTAAGAAGGCATGCACCTTGGGTATCATGTGCTGCCCTTTGCTTTATTTGGAGCTCAGCAGTCAGCACATGGACACCAACTGGGCTCAGGCGTCCTCTATATCTGCTCTTGCTTCTATGTGGCCTCTGAGTCTGCTGCCTCCCCTGCTGTCTTGCGTGGGATGTTTGTTCCAGTTGCTCGTTATTTACACGCAACACTCAAGAGGAGGGATGTGTCCCCCGCTGGTCTTTTGGGAAACGCACACAGGCACAGTTTAGCCCAGTTGGCAAAATGGGTAGTCATTTTTTTGAATGGGGTCATTTGTTTTCAAAGGTCAGCAGTGATTGTCCAAGGGCATTACACCAGTTTACTTACAGTACACTCATGACCAAAATGATTGTTTAATCTTTCTGTTGTGCACATTTATTAAATAACTTGGGGCAGACAGTCAGTGGGGGCTTGTGATGTGTCAATATCAGCAGGAAATACACTTATTTTGAGTCTTATCTTCACCAAACTTTGTTGCCTTTCATTAGAAATCCCTGCCATAACATCAGCTGTGTAAGGAGCTGCAAAAGATTTGAATATCCCAATATGATGATTTGTGTTATTGCAATATATTCTAATTAGATTTTCTTAATTATCCTTTTTAAGCCTGTAGTTCATAAAACATTTGACCATTTGTCAGTTTTTTGTCATTTGTAACTTTAGGCACATACCCAATGCATTTAAACTTTACATGTGAATTGCAGAATTCATGAACTAATAGAGAGCAGTGCTATATCTCTATTTCCAACTCCTGTCATGATTCGTCAGAGACTGTTTTCTGTAGCTATCAGTACTGTTAAAAATAACCCTGTCTTATCCTCGTGGACTCGTGACACACTGCACAATGCATATGTATATCATCATCTGAGATTCATGGGAGGTCTTATTCTGTACTTCACAGAGTTTTACTGTGCTGCCTCCATTTTGTTTTTCCTTATACTTGAGTTTGACATAATGCTGCAGCTGTCAACATGATACATTATTGTTGTTTGAGAGACGTGTTAATGGTGAGCAACAAGCTTTAAGTATAGCATAGTATAGAGGGACCAATACTGGATTTTTGAGGCTGATGCTGATAAAACAAAATCGTTATATCTGATACTGATATTATTTTTCAAAAATATAAACAGATGTTTTTGTTGTTTTTTTTTAAAGCAAGTGTGACAAAGATATATACTAATTGAAACATTTTATAGTGTGAAAATCAACTTGTCAGTGCTTGCTGGTGGACAAACTATTAAAAGGCAACACCCACTATACTACTTCAAGACTAATTTTGCCTTTCTGTACCATAGTTACCTGTTTTTATTTGTATTTTCCAGCACATACACTGATATGATATATCAGCAGTATGTAAATAAGTAAGTATTTATATTATATTTTGGCTGAGTTTATTGTGCACTTGTTGGTTCTAAACACACATATAGGGTTGATACTGTGTGCACAGCAACAACTGCTTCAGGAGTGCCTTTGATGAACTACTTTACATAACTGCTAAACTCTGCACAACTCAACTCTGCTGTGCTAACATGCAACTTGTTAACTATAACTATAGTTTGAGTGGTCCAGCTAAGCACGATTCTGGTTTAGATTACCACATACACTTTGGCTGTAAAAGTTTGGGTATTTTATCATTCTCTTGTGCTGTTTTTAGTTGTCATATAGTAATATCATGATGATGGTAAAGATGATGAATAATAGAGTCACCACACTCTTATGGATAGGTATTGGGGCATCTTTTAATTGATTTATGGACCAAAAAAAAAATCTGATTAAACTATATTGCTTCTATTACTTAACTCTACTGTATTTTGTCCACCTCAGCCTGCTAGCATTGCAGTGATGTGCATCGTATCACTGAACATTTCTGCTTTATATGCCAGTGAAAAGTGGAGTGGTGTTTGGGTGCCTTGGTAAGTGACTCTGAGGTCAGATACAGAGGTCAGCAAAATAAACATTTATATCCAATGCTAATTAATCTGGTGGATACAGGTCACGTCAGCTGTCGGAAATGAATGTTAATTTCATGAGTAACTTGATAACAGGTCCAAATTAAACTTGTTGAATTCTATTGAATTGCTCATCAGAACTAACCCAGCTGTTAGCAGCTGTTATTTCATTGTGTCAGATACATATTTAATGAATATTTAGGTAAATTTCAGTATCAGATTGGACTACGTACCGACAAATAGCTAATTTTCAAATTAGGATCAAGGCCTAAAAAAACTTGATAGGGACATCCCTAAATAATATTATGCATTATACCTGTTCATTAATGCACTAGATATGGAAAAATTAATGTAATAGTTCTGAAATATGTTGTTGAACCTGTTCTTATCTCTTCCAAATTGCAGCTAGTGTGTATTTCAGACACCCAATGCAAGTGGTCTGATTAATAACAGTAGCAGCTGAAAGCCATTGCTACTTAGTAGACGGTGAACAGACGTGGGAAAAACTACATAACCTGTTTTTCCCTCTCTACATTTGGTGCGGGTAGTCATGGGGTTTTCCAGCTCTTGGTCAGCAGCATATGAAAGGCTAAGTAAGACATTTAGTACATTTAGTGTGAGTCATTTTGCCTTATTGCATTTGCTGTTGCAATAAATACACCAAATAAATACTATTGTAGAACAAAATAAAGCCAAATGAGCTCTGTGGAGAGCAAAATCTACCTTTGAAATGACATCAGGAGTTGGCAGTAGTATTGTAGTGTAGACTCAAACCAACTACATACAGTCAGTGGGCACATGAACAGATGATGTTAATCCTCCTTACGATAGCCCTGCTATGAATGCTACTCTCTAAAAAATTTTGTTAAGTTTCTGTTGATGGCAAAACATGATGATTCAACATTATTTTATTTTAAATGCAATAACATACACCAATTGAAAAGCACCCTAGAGCTGAGTCAACAGCTTTTGGTGAGAGTCCTAATGAATGAAACATTTAGATTGTGTTTATTTCTGCATTGTATTGTCTAGCTGTTCACATTACTGTATCTAACCCAGGTATAAACAAGCAGAAAAGACATAGGTATAGCAGGAGCTCCTTGGCAGTGGCATCAGTGGATATCCGATGTCAGAAATGTGTAGAGAGACACATTGTGTGAGTATCATGTTCTGCTTGTCTGTGAATGAAGAGCCTAAGGATAACCTTCATAACCCTACCCCTGTTACAAGCAGTCAATGACTCCAATCCAGTCAAACACCACAGAAGAAACAGATACAGTGGAGGCTTCAGTCATTTCCAGTGTCACTCATGACCTGTACTGAGCTGTTTGCCTAAAACGGAAATGATCTTACAAAAGATTTGCATCAACTTCTGTTTTCGTTGAAAGTGTTTTTCAATGCTGTATTTAGGCTGCACGCCCAGATATATGTAACCATGTGATTTCAACTAAATCTCTGAATGCCTTATTCAAACCAACTAATTTTAGGCCACACACTTGTTGAGTTGTGTGCACTGCAGTAACTAAGTGGGGACTAGAGGCATCTCTGTATGCAGCTGCCTTGCTAGGTTTTACCAATGGTCAACAGATGAAAAGTGTTTGATCTGTAATGTAAGCATTAAGTGTTAGTTATGGAAGTTGCTATATAGTGGATATTGAATGGTAGTTTATGTTGTAAACTGAAATTAGTCCTAATTATAGAGGACACAGGATTTACAGGAAAGATGGGTAAACAGAAATATTGCATAAAGTGGAAACGCCTCCAAAGGAGAGGAAAGTGTCACCTGAGCCTGTTGTGTCAAATACAGTGTTTAATGGCTGACTGGCAGACAAATGTGCTGTTACCTGAGATGTCTGAGGTGTCGGTGTCCATATGTGCAGTAAAGTCATTACAGACCACATGTTGCCTTAAATCATGGAGAGAGATGCTCACTTATATTTAGCTAATATGTGGTGGTTTTCCTTGACGTTGTAGCTGATTGTCACTAATAGAATTTTCCTGTCATTGTCAGCACCTCTTCATTATACAGACTTTTCAAAGAATTTAAACAGTCACAGCTGCAGACCTGAGCTCACCTTTAACACCTGGCTAACATCTCATTCACCAATAAACACCACTGAACAGATGTCATGGAAGGAACTTCAGAAACCAAAAAGGTGCAGTTGCCATTTTACAACCAGACATTAGGAAAGTCTGACTGAGTATGGTGACTGGCATTGTTTCCCTTTAGTTTCACTTGAGTCAGTGGCTGTAAAAGAAAAAAAAGACCCATTTGCTAGTTTAGTACTAACTTGTGTGGCACAGGAAAGTAAATGAACCCTTTGGAATCACTTACATTTATGTGCAAATTAATTTTAAAATGAGATCTTTATCTTTACACAATCTATTTTAACTGATAATACACAAACCATTGTAATGTTGTTGTCCATACTGAAAATTTATATCTATTGTTTTCATGAGTCTACCATTCACAATCATGGTGCATGGAGCATTGGTAGGGCACCTTAACAACCCATATGGAGGGAAATGAGGAGGGGTTGTTCACTGATGAAACTAAGATTTAATTGTTTGGCAAGAACCAACAGCAATACATAAGGCGCAAAAAGGGCACTGCATGCTAACATGAAAACATCATCCCAAAGATGAAATACAGTGAAGGGAGCATCATGATTTGCTATTTTATTGCTGCTTCTGGGCCTGAACAGCTCAACATCATCAAGGTGAAAATCAATAATCTTAGTACCTTCCAGGATAATGTCAGGGTGGCTGTCCAACTGCTAAAACTCAGTAGAAGCTGGGTGATTCAGCAGGACAATAACCCCAAACATCAAAGTAAATCCACTACAGAATGACTTCAGAGAACCTTCTGTTGTGGTGCAGCTCAGGTGTGAGGAGGAAGCAGCAGGCAGCCACTGTTTTGTGGAAAAGGAGATGGTGGGTCAGAATGAGCCATCAACAATGGGCAAAGTGTATAATATATAAGAAGGACTGAGGGTGTTAATGAGAAATGCTGTCAAAAACTTCAAATGTAAAACCCAGTAGAGATGCTGTGGAATAACTGAGAGAGCTGCGCACACCAAATAAAATAAGAAGAGCACTTTTGAGGTTATCGGTGCCAAAGGAGGTTTGACCAGTTATTAAACTCAAGAGTTCACTTACTTTTTCTCCAGTACTGAATTCAATGGCTGTTTTCAGTAACGGCACAAAAATTATAATTGTGTGATATTATCTTAGGGAAACTGTGCTGTCTACATTTATGAATTTTAAGAATTGGATCAGATCACATTTTGTTACCAATCAATGCAGAAGAACAAGTCATTTCAAAGGTCCACATTTCTTGCTGCTGTGAATGGATTACTGTTAATGCTGTGAGTAGTTTTTGATAGGTGATTCGTGGCCAATTGTATTTTTTCCTGTTAGTTTGAATTTTTGCACAATATAATAAATATTTTCTTTGTTTTTTCCATACTTTGTCGTGATGATCTAGTAATTGTTGTATTTCTAGATTGGATCAAATGGGGGCAACAGAGTGTCATTTTTAGTCTTTAGCTCTCTCCTGCTTGATAAGATGGGACAAGTAAAATTCAAAACACCAGAAGCCAGGAGTTAAATGCTGCACAATGTTGGTTTCGCATTGAACAAAAAATTGCATCAATCAGATGCCCTTGATACTGCATGATTTATAAATCATATTAATTGTATGCTCACACTGGTAATATATAATATATCAAAGGTATTTCTTTGTCTACCCTTTGAACTATGTTACTCAAAAATCATGCAATACAGTTTGAAGAGCAGGAGGAAGTAATAGAGAGAAGGAAAGATGTCATGTGAAAAAGTCCACGACCCAACTCACATGATATGGTAAAGAGGTGTCTAAGAGACTTAAGTCTCTTAGCCACCATAATCTCCTTTTTAGATAGCAGTTAGGTCATTTTGATATCATTTCATAGTTTTAGACAGTTTCATTCAGTATTGTCTTCCCCTCAGGGAAGTTGTCCTTCTTCCTGTCCCCTCCAGAGGGCACTATCAGTCACTAGTGGGGATTTAGTGTGTTTATTGATGGGCTCTTTAGTAGGGCAGACTGGTGAAGTCTCAGACATTTGAAGTTTTGTTTTCTGGCTTTGCTGCCTTGCTGCTGTCAGAACTTAGGGGTAGTTTTACCTTATGCTTAGTCCCATTCCTGCATAACAATATACACTTAATCTGTATTTGCAATAAAAAGGCTCCAATATTATTTGAGATAAAATAAAAATTGTAGATGTAAACTAACTTTTAATTGCTGACTTATTGACTGCTCTAACCATGTTAGAACCTAGCATACTAATTGGGTTCTGTACTATACCCCTCACCACTACACCCCTTAGAAAAGAGAACCATACTCCTTTCATTAACTGACTCATGCCCTTGGGCTGTACTTGATGTATCTCTTGCATACTTAGTCTCTTGTCTTCCCTTGTTGAAGCAATCGATATACCTATTTTGGGATTAGAAACCTTAGCCTATTGCAAAAATTCAGTTTATCTGAACAGTTTTTTTTGGGTGGGGGGCAGATGAAGTTGTCATTGTGTGATATATTATACAGTGGCTTCAAATATTATTCAAACCCCTTCACTTTTTGCATTTGATTGTGTTGTTGATTTAATTTGACATGGATAAAATGTCTATTTTCCCACTCGGAAATTTAAGTGTGCAGAAGAAGTCTGAATCTATTCTGAAGCCACAATAGATACCATTCGCCTTTTTTAATGAGGATTCAATGACTTATATCCCCTTAGAGAAAGCTCTTAGAAATACTCAACATCATTTAATTCAGTCGGTGTGATAAATGCTATAGGTTGATGTCTCAAGCTTCCCTATATTTATTAATACCTGTTCTGACTAACCATATTAATTCTTAACATTTTGTGAAACTGCCTGGTATTACGTATTTTGTAAGCCAACCCAGAAGTTGGCTTACTTGACAAAAAGGAAATGGAATTTCTCCAATCATTTTCACAAATTGACACCAGTACACACAAATTAGGAAAATAACTCTTTTTCCCTGGTTAGTGTGTTGGGGTGTTTAGGAGAGAATTAAAAATTAAGTTATCTAATTAAGACTCTTGGACTCCTGCATTTTTGTACTGTGCTTAAGCTGTGAAAAAACTTTATCAAACATTACCTGGTGAAAAACAGCATTTAGCTATAAGCAGTTTTAGTTTTCAGTCTCAAATGTGAATTGTTGTTAACTCTCTAATAAAAGGGACATTGTCCCCCTGGCCTGGATGCCCTCACTGTCCCTGAGAAGCAGTCAGACTGTCTGGCCACTTCATCAGCGGATGCCAGTTACATCACTGCTTATTCACCAAGCATGAAGTAGATAAGTGCTCTCTTTGTTACCTTAGCAGGGCCATAATAACTGTGTCAATATTCCTTTTTCAGATCACTCAATTGATTGTCCCTGTACTTGCACAGAAACTATGGGATTTTAGAATCAGTAGTTTCTCTAGACAGTGCACTAGCTATTGGTCGCATTCACTAAACCATTCATTTGCATGTAGTCTGAATCCAGTATCCGGTATATTTTCAACCACACCCACTTACTGGAACTGTTAAGTCTCATTGAAATCTGACCTTCCATCTCCAGTATTTCTGAAATGCCTGATTGACTGGCCAATATATTTTACTATTACACCCTGTGGCAATCCAATGTTCTTATTTCTTCAAGTTTCTCTTATGTAGTGATGTACAGATAACAAATTTAAACTAGTTAAGTTTAAAGTTTACACAAGGGCAACATTTATCAGAGTAGAAAGTGTTCCCTGAAAGTACATGAGCAGTGAAGGGAAAATATGACATCAAGTTCAATATGGCAATTTCAGTTCTAAGAAATGTAACTGAATGGCTTGTAATTGTCTGTAAGTGGGCTTTTGTGGCATGTCAGCTTGAATAAATTGTAAATTGCAGTAACAAAGAAAATGAAGAAGAAAACAAATACAAATGTAACTGTTATGTAAGAGAAAGGTAATATAATTTATGAATCACGCACCAAAACCAATCATTATAGTGGGTCCATTGAGATGATGCCTGTTTATAGGAAAAATAGCAATCTACCCAGGTTTCAAGATATTACTGTAATCAAGGACTTTGTACATCTGTAGTGAACAAAATGTTCAGGAATTATCTCCACCTCAGTTTTACCAAGTGAAGTTACTCTGGTCCAGTCCTCAGAAATGAACAGTTTTTACTCTTCAAGCTGAATCAACCACACACACACACCCCCGCCCCACCCCCCACCCCCCCTTATTTCCTGCAGCCCCCA
>CM076667.1:6816782-6895053 GCA_038496675.1 Rachycentron canadum
CCCTTATTTCCTGCAGCCCCCACCCTTCCGCAGACTGTATTGATCTCGTATGTCGTCATGTTGGGGAACTAGAAGGGAGAGGCTAACTTGTTCTGGGTTGACTCCAGATATTCAGCATCCTTGAGGGCTGCAGCATTATGAAAGAACTGGACATCTGCTGTGGCTTTTCCCCCCAATAGGGATTCGTAGCCTTTCCTATCACATCAGGGTTCTGATTACATGGTGTGAGACCTAAAACCTTGTATGACTGTCAATGCATTCTTTACCCTGAGGAAATGAGTCATCGTTTTTGTAGGTTTACAAAAACGATGACGATGTCGTAAGGTCAGCTGATGTATTTAAGTATAAGCAGCAGTACACTGCTGCTGGATAATGGTGATAGATAAGATATATAAAGGATAGGACAGCTTGATGGAAGAGAAAACAAACACCATGTAAGATAAGAGCATGAAGTCAACACTTGTATTGATCTCCTCATTATGACTCCCTCATTTTCCCATCCCCCTCTCTCAGTGAATTTTCACAGCAGCATAAAGTACATTAATAATGAGATGTACACTGCATTAGTTGAATGTGTGAGTTTGCATGTGTATACTCTTGAACTAACCCTCTATAGGGTTGTGTGGACCAGAGCACTAGTATGTGACTTTAAATCAGCCCTGCCCACTGCAGACTGTGCACACTGGGTCAAATAACACCACTTAGGAAGTGAGTGGATGTATGTGTGTGTGTGTGTGTGTGTGTGTGTGTGTGTGTGTGTGTGTGTGTGTGTGAAAACTTTCCTCAGTGGAGCAGCTCTGGGCTTCCTTCTCTCTTTGAACAAAGCTGACACTGCCGGCTTTTGTTGTGTGTGAGACAGAGTGACATTCCTGGGAAGAGGATCTGGCCTCAGGAACAGAAAATTCCGTATGTATGTGCTCACACACTCATGAGCACAAATGCATGTCATGTTTTATGCTGGTGTGTGTGTGTTTGTGTGGACTGCCCCAATCGGGCGGGGCAGTTCTGCTCTTCCTTATTTGGATAGTCAGTGTGAGGGGGGTTGGGGGTCACATGGGTGTACAGTAGAATCCTTGCGATAGACACAAAAACTCAGAAGTAAGACCTGAGTTCTATCCAGCAGAGTTTAGCACATTAGGGCAGGAAGTCAGAGAAACACAACAAACAAGAAGAGAAGAGTGACGGCTATTGGACAGAGGAAGAGAGAGAGGAGCAGCAGAACAGAGAGGGAGGAGAAAAGAGAAAGAGATAAGAGTGTGACAAACAGGAGACATTGAGAGGAAGCACATGGTGTAAAAATGCCCACTAACTTCACTGTGGTCCCAGTGAAGGACAACACGAGAAATGCAAAAGAGAGGAATGAGGAGGATGATGTGGATGACAACAATGTGCTGAAAGAGGAAGAGGAGGACACCACAGGTGAGATCAGATGTTGTTTTATTTAACTCCATCAGGTGGGTGATTAACATAAATGAAAGACACGTAATGCCAATTCAAAGTACAACTTTTTATTTACTCTTTATTAACACATTTAAAGATTTCTATTCTCAAGTGAGACTAAGTATTTGCATCTTTTTAAGGTGGACGATATCTTCTGGAAAGTTCCAGACTTTGCTTACAGTATCGAGTTCAAGCAGATAATTTGGCTTCATTGCATGGGTTAAGGTTGCCTATATTTTTCAGAAAAACTGTTTATGGGCTGTGTGTGGGTGGATAATGTGTAAGGAAGACAGTGAATTTTAGGGAAGGCTTATTGAGTTTCCAGCAACTGCGTGAGATGAGGGTTTCCCTCTCACGCCACTGCCACTAAGGGATTATGACATGAATTTTTGTTCCATACCAGTGTTTCCCATTTGCTCCAAATCACTCTCCTATTTCACATTGTCCCCCTCAAAACCACTGGTTGTCTTTTGTTTATTAATTCTTTTTTTCGGTGTAGTTTTTCTGGCCCCTTTATTCTGTTCAATTCTTTTTTCTGTTCTTTTTTTTTTTTGCTGCATTTCTTGGTGTTGCAGTAACAAAGACAGGAATAACACATAATTGTCTAATTGGGACACCCATGTCCTATTTCTCTGTTGGTTGCCATTGACATGCGACCCCCAACATGGTTCACCCAACAGTGAACTTTAGTGTGTGACAAATAAGAGGATAACAGAACTTTTTCACAATGTCTTGGCTCAGGCATAACAGACTTCCATGTGAACCCTGCTGGATGAAGGAAAAATATATGCAATATCTTGTCGCTTACAAGTTACAAATCAAAGCACAGTTTACTTTGTATTTATTGGTAGTTGGCCACAAGTTTCGATTTGAACCTCCTACCTGAGTACTTTTTTTTCCTGACATGTAGGAAACTCAACCAGGCTTTTCCATCATGCAGTATTTATTTGAACTGGACTTCCACATGAATGTAACATGTGGAAGTCCAGTTGGAATGGCCTTTGGCCTCTGCCAACCTGCTATCAACCTGCCTGAAGGTACACAGCCAGGGCAGCCTGTTAAAACCTCTGTTTTTCCAGAATATTCAGCAAGGAGAGGTCATGTAGTGCATTTTTAACAAACTCCTCTCTAATAGTCCACGTTTTGCCAGACTGTTAGTTAAGTTGCTGCTTTTACAGCACTTCATATGGTGCTGAGCGAATCAATTCCCAGTATTTAATTCCTGCTGCAGAGCTGCAATTACAGCTACATACTGGATAAGATTTTACAGTCTGTGGGAGAGAGAATGACATATTATTTTGATGGTTATGCAATATATCATAATATAGAATGCTATGGTTTTCTACTTTTCTCTGACAAAAGCTACAGTAACAACAATAGTGGGAGAGCATCAGATGACATATCACAAAGGCCGTGCACTGGATCTAAAGCCACAAAATTATGTGCTGCTACTTGGAGCAGGCACATGCTTGTAGAAGGTTCAGGACCACACACTTTATATCTAGCTTGCACTGATATTGTTTAAAGGGTTGCAACTCTATTGTCTACACAAATCCACAGGTTGGATGCATCAACCTGTTTTTCATCAGTCAGAAGACTATATTGTATTTGTATGTGTCTGTCTCAGCTGTGTGATTTAGTGAAAACTTGATTGATACAACTTGAATACCGACAAACTGGATGTTAGTTTTGTGTGATTTACTAGGGAGTGTCATTGATAGCATAAATGTTGCTGGCTTATGAGCATGTTGTGTTGGACTGAGTCAAATGGCAGTCCCTGTTATTGATTATCCTGCTGGCTTGCTTCCCGTTGGCTGAGTGGGGGGAGGTGAGACTCCACCCCCATGCTGTAATGTAATGGACTCCAGTTCTCCCCATTTACACTGAATTCCCTCTTTGTCCTCCTCTCACTTTCTGGTTCTTTATATTTCCATTGCTTCTTCCCTCCTGAAACCCCTGATGTTGTCTCAACTTATCTGCATCTCATGAACACAAAATTTGAACATTCAGTTTAACTTATGGCACATTATAATAATACCTCAGTGCTACAGCTTCAGGTCAGTGAAAACATCCCCCCTATTGTCCTTTTAGGCTTTATAGAAAGTTTTCTACCTCATGATTAGTCTTTAGTCTGATTTTTTTCAAACAAGAAAAGGCCTGAAGCTTAGAATTGTATATCAGTAAAACAGAAGCTGTTCTGCTCCCTCCAAGAGAGCCACACAAATGCAAATTTAACCGAATGTCACCAGCTCATGCTCTCTGACCTGAACATTGTTTTCATCAGATGGCATTTACACTTTGCTTTTTCTTGCTCAATTTAAAGACAAGCCAATAGATTTTAACCAATCAGCTAGTTGGGTGTGAACCTGCAGTAAAACTGTGTCTAGCCTGTCTCGTTGTGTTTTGACAGAAAGTCAAATGAAAAAGGAAAAGCAACAAGTGTTCAGACAACAAAAGCAAGTAAAATGCCAACATGATAGCCTGGCAAAAGAGATATAATAATTAGTTTTGCCCTTCTCTGTATATCCATCTCAGAACACATCGAAACACATTAATGGCTCAATTTCGATTTTGCCAATGAAACACTACAATGTAAAACAGTGTGGTTGACCTCAGCTGCACTTAAAAAAAATCTAAAACACACTTTAGTATTGTTGCAGAGATGGGATAGTGCCAGAGAACTGTATGTGTCACTCTGTGTTACTGAACAAGAGGTGTCTATTTGATTATGTACTGCTGAGTACTGTAACAAATCTTTGTTAGTTTCTCTGGAAATACCAACATTGTAGTGATCTGTGAAGAGAGTGTGGTGTTTCCTTGCATTTGGCTGTTTTATTTTGTCTTTTCATGCTGTCTACAGCTCACTATTAAAACTGCATTAGAAATTGTTTAGATTAGTGAAATATATGAGGTATATATGTGTCTTATTTTCCCTGCTGGATAAGGCACGCTGATATTCAACATATCATAATGTTACAGATGGAGTGATCATAATCCCTGTGGGAGTGCATGATTGAGAAATAACACTGTTGTGCAGATCTCTTAAATAAAGAGTGAATGTGAGCCCTAACTTTGTCCATGTTAGTGCCCTTCTCGCTTCATTCTGGTACATTTGGAACCCTATTTGGACAAAGCTGCACACGCCTTGTTAATAAAAGGCAGAGATAGGTATGATGTGGAGCTTGCGGCTTCATTAGTAGTCGTGTAATCATTGTTAGTGGTTGGTCGTGAGCCAGTAATCAAGTCCTTGTTTGCAAAGCTAAATGAAAACCTGCTTTAGTAAAGTACAATCTTATTTCAGTGTTGTTAAAGATGAAACTAAGCAGGTGATCTGACCAAGTATCTGGAGTGCTGTTGCCTCTGTCCGTTGGTCTCTGTGCCCATCTGTCCCAGACATGTGTTTCCTGTTTATTTCCGAGGCAGGTCTGGTTCTGTTTAAAGCTGTTTTCTGTATGTGGCTGTCTGTATTTCTGTTTCTCCTTCTCTGTCTTCTTATGTTGTTAACTCTGTAACCTCCCATACTTTTGCATATTGCCGATCATATTTCAATGGCTGTTTGCATAGTGGCTGTTTGATGCTGTGTTTGGATTTACATTTCCCTAAACAAATTGAAATAATTTAGGTTAGTAACATGCTCACCTGCAGCTGGACCGAAACTCTGAAAGACACCATTCATTTTGTTTTAATTAGTTAACTCAGTAATTATGTTTAATTCAAACTGATTAAATTGTTCAACTAATCCTCCTCCATTTTAGTCTTTGTCTATCTGTCGTAAATTTCACTGTTTACCTATGCCCACGCTGTTCCTGTGCATTACATTACCCCACTAAGCTACTGTTAATTGTGGATGAAATTAATAAAAATGCCTAAAGGGGAGCTTTTCAAAATCTCATTCTGGAGGTTTCCTCCAGTGTGGGAACATAATGACCTGTGATTATCCCTCTATATATTTCTTCCCTAACTTATGACTCTTGAAATGGTTAAGAAGCTCTGAATTTACCAGCCAAATTTGTTTGACCAGTATTTGTAAAAGGTCTGGCTTGAGCATGATATCAGCAGCTCAGGCAAGTTATTAAGAGACATAAAGTTTCCTCTACGAACAGCTTTTAAGTGATTTTTATTTTATTTTTTTAATTAATTAATTTATTTTTTTGTTTGAGCTTATTTATACTGCAGTCTGTGTCCAGCCTGACCCTACAAAGTTGCTCAACTCTGTGTATTTGCATTGGCCACATTACTTAGTTCTGCTTGTTCCATCTGCAGCACAGCAAAACAGTCAGACACAGTTATTCAGTGTCATTATTTATGACGTATACATGTACATTCATTAACAAAAGTTATTAATTAAGTTAATTTAAATATATGTATTTCTAATACATATTAAATATATATTAAACGTATATTAAATTGACTTTGTGCTTTACATGTCTCTGATGGGTGTGTGTTGTCAGTAAGGAAATGGATACAGAGACAAGAAGGGATTAATAATGTTACTTAAGGAATGTAGGGAGTGAGTGAAGCAACACGCACACAACACACAACACCAACACTGAAAAACCTGATTGTATCTGATACTGAATAAGTAACATTTTAAAAGGAAAAATAAAGGCATCCACATCATGAAGTACCTCCCGTGTTGGCCCTCGAGCATTTGCTAAAGACTTTAGGTGAAATGTAAACTTGGCTAAGATTTTGACAGCTTTATCCAGTTTGGGAAGCTAACACGGGTGTGTGTGTACATGCTAAAGACATAAATGATCCAGGGAAAATATTTAAGGTGAGACTCTTCATTTATCCTGCTCCTATAAGAAACAAAAATATTCCATACATGATGTACACATCAAATCATCTCAATGGAGATGCCCAGTAACTCTCCAGATGTCTGTATTTTCATCCTGGGTTAAGATTCTCTCACTGCTGTTAGTTATTTCCTGTTCAGTGATCTCCTCCCCACCTCTTCTCTGCTCTCCATATGTTGTCTCTGATAAGCCCTTGGCCAATAAGCACACTGTCAGCTATAGTTTGTGTGAGGCCCTAAGGGTTTGCATGACTTTCATTGCCATAAGATCAACAGTGCAACTGTGTTTAGCTGCAGTTCCTTTTCTTTTGTTCATGTTTACAAAATGAATTATTCACATGTCTTACAGAGATATCCAACAAAAGCAAATCAGCTTTTGTCATCTACATAATAATATTGACCAAATATTCACTGGTCTTCAGGCTGGTTTATTTGTGTGTGTTCCATCCATAGTGTTCCATTAACAGATGTCTTGTGCTTGAGCTTTGGAACTTGTTAACAGCTCAACCATTTTTCATCAATTTGAGTTCAGCACATTGTTTTACTCATTTACATCAGGAGATATGTTGTGACTTTGTTCTTGCAATAATAAACAAGCCAATAAACCTGATTGGAGTAGTTCTTAAAAATGTGGTTACAGCCAAGCTACATTTAATAGCCGTTAATGTTCCTACAATTAGATGTGGTCACTAACAATAGATATTGGCTGGTCTTACTCTCTCTGAGTGTAGAGTCAATGCTATTGATGTGCCTACATTTCCATTATCAAATAAGTGGCATCTTTAGGGCAGGTGTCACATGAACACATGTGCGCACAACAGTGGTTTTGGACAAACAGCTGTTTGTAAGTGGTGCTGAGTGTTTTTGATTTGCCTTTATGTAACAATTTTATAGCAGTTTTGAGGAAAACACTCACTGATTCACTTGAAAATGATTGTTTCTCTGCTAATTGTTTACCAGCTGCCTCATTGGTGAGAATCCAAGAATTATGTAATGTGGGAAATGCAGGTCATGATGATCTCATAATAGTTCAAGTGTCAGACTTCAAGTATGAAGCCTGAAAGCTGTATGCAAGTTCTATGTTGGCAAATATTATCTCTGCTTAATGTGTTTGACATTAACATACTGCCAACTAAAGAGCTGCTGTTCTTACAACTTACCTTAGACTGAAAATGTAGGTGAAGTAAGGACTATAATGAATTGTGCTGACGGTTCATAATAATCAATATCATCATCCAGCTGAGCTTTGACAATAATGGCTGTAAGCATTGTTGCAGTTGTCTGTTCTGGTTGTCCTCCTATAGGAATTAATTTGGACTCTGTAGTTACTTATTGTAAAAATATGTAGAGCCCTTTAGTCAGTGCTAAAATATTGTGCAAACACCTCCCCTCTCTTCTTCTTCTCTGAACACCCCCCCCCCCCCAAACTGTCATTTATCAAATATAACACTCTAGGAGGCAGGTTTTGGTAGTAAGCAACATCTGGTTCCTATTGCCCTTCATGTCCCCATAAATTGCTTTGGCACCGTTTTAAGCGAAGACTAGGAGTTATTAGAGAAGGGTAAGAGATGGCTCAGGTCTGATCCAGGATGGAATTCAACAATTCAGTGTGCCAACTTCAGATACAATCCATGGTAAAGTGAGAGGTCTGTATGCATGCATACATACTTCACTTCTAATTGTGAGATAGTGACACCATCTGGAGAAAGGAGGAATTACCTGGGTAAGAAGATGGCTCCTTCTATTTGTCTGTGATTTTCAGTCTGAGTGGAATTTGTTTGAGTGGAGTTTTTTTGCTTGTGAGAAGTCACATGGTTTCGTTCAGATCACATGATCATGATTCATGTGCACTTTTAGTCAGACCAAATGGGAAGGGCTTGATGAAATAAGCAAATGTACATGTGTATATGTAGAATTACACTACTCTAGTTGTAATTAATATGCACTATAAAAAATGCTTTTAAAACTTATGTGAAATTATAGAGTACCTTAAATTCTCAAAGATTTATTTATGTTTGATGTAAATTTGGAACATGCCATAAGTGTGAAAAAGTGAAGGTGTGTGCATATACAGTTGAAACCACTTATGTTGATCACGTCTATTTGGGTAAAATTAATCATAATAAACAGGTGATTATTATAAAAAAAAAAATCTTTCCTTTTTCTTTATTTCTTGCTAATATTACCATCTTAATTCATCTTAACATTTGTATATTTTTTACACAGCTGCACCGTGGCCCTCTCCTGCCCCAAGCCTAGTCTGAATCATTAGGGTGGAAGCATCAGACTCTGGTCTTTTAACACACCTGCAGCTGTCTGAGCGCAAGGATGATAGTTATGCCCTGTAAATGTCCCAAAACACAAGCACACAGTATACACACACGCACGCATGCACTTTGGACCTATGTTGAGAGAACAGGTGTGATCGTAAGCAGCTGTTACACACTGTGGCAGTCCATAAACCTTATACAAATAAGTTAATATATACACAATACATACATACATACATAATGCATACAAATAAGAAGAAACTTTAAGTATGTGACAGCATGCAGTTGTCATGTATGAAATGCCCCAGAACAATCTCCAATTAGTCAATGTCCAGGTTGTAGTTTAAATAGACCAACAAGGTGCCAGACCAGTTGTGTGAAAGTATGCATTTAAAAAGTCAGTTATATTCTGACTGAACAGTCAGAGCACCCAGCTCACGTTATAAGCTGTTGCACCGCTACCATAAAAATGCTAATATTAGCCTTTATTAATGTTCTGTATGGAGTGTTGCTACAACAAATGTTAACACAAAAAATAACTATTATTTTAGCATATGAAAGTTTTGACAACATATTAACAGAAAGTGAACTGTAATGCATGCATGTATGCGCACGCACGCACACACACACACACACAGACAAACACAAAAACCCATTTTTAAGATCAATTGCTTGCCCTACAGGCTGTTTCCAAAGCCAGTTGACACATAATTACTCTAACTTGGTCCTGGTAGGTTTTTACTCAGCAGTCATTTAACTTATGTCAGACCAGATCAATTTTGTAATCGTCGATACCCCATCATAGTATGGACGATTTAATTTATCCAATAAATCCTTATCCCCTATATAGACACTATTACACACTCTATAACCTTTGTCTCTATGTACTTTATCTCTGCCCATGCTGTGTGTTGCATAACAGCAACAGTTGTTTACCTGAAGGGTTTAAGGGCTTAGGACATCATTAAGTGCAACACAGACACTTAAGCGTGCATGCACACACACACAAAGATGCACATAATAACTGCTAACAGCAGCCATCTGACATCAAACCAAGTGAAGCTTGATACTACTAAATCCTTGTTACTGTGTGATTTGATAGCCCCTCTTTAAGCTCTGCCTTGACACATCTGTCAGTTTAATAACACTGGCAGCGGATGTTCAGTTTTGTCTTCAGTTTGCGGGTGAGCTGGACAGTTGTTAGTGACATTACATTACTATATTACTTCAGTTTTATATTGTAAAACTGAAGTAATATATAATGTAATGCAATTTTTTTTTATATATATATCTTTGAAGGTATCGTCACAAACAAAATGTATCTGTGTATATAGCCCAGGGTATCTACCTGTGTCACCTAAATCACCAACAGTCAATGTGCTTCAGCCTGTTGAAGGTCACTCACCTGACTGATAAGCAGCCAGTGGCCAGAAGACTGCAGCAGAGTGTAAGATGCAATTTGTCTGTGCCTTTAAAGTCATATCTTCCTCCACCCTGGAACCTCGACATGGCTTCTGTGTTTTATAAAAAGTTCAGGATTAGCCTAATCTGGTTAAGTGATTAGTAACCACTTCACATGCTTTTAGACGGGCAGATTAATGGGCAACCAAGACAAAGGTAGACAGCAAAATAGGAGGGGAAAGGCTGGGGCAGAGCTAGGTCTGTCATTGTTTTTACTGTTTGTGGGTCTGCAGTGCATCTTTGGCTTTTTCTAAGCAGTGCAGTCTGTCTCAAATGAGCTCAGGTTAGGGGTGCATGCACTGGTAATGCCGAAGCTGGTGCTCACCAAGGGATCTTTATACTTAGAACATTTTTTTTAAAAGATGACAGTTTTCTAATGTTTTGTTTTCTTGTTATGTTTGTTGCCCTGTTAATAAACCTAAATATTAGTGTTTAAATGTTGTTCATATTATATAATTTTATTAGTAATAGTTTTTTTAATTTAAAATTATAATGGAACTAGAATTCTTGAACCTAATATGCTGACTCACATGTAGAGTGTATAGAGAGTAAGCCTCAGTTAAGTTTACTATAATGCTGTTAAAAGAGCAGTCTATGACCATCAATACCGTAGACTTTATAATTGTAAAGATGCACAAAATTGTGTGGCAGCATATAGGCAGCCCATAAAATACAGATTGTTGTCATAGCTCCCAGGTTTGTGGTCCTATGTGTTCCCTGCTTTGCTGATCAGTTGACCGTCCCCACCTATGGCACCCTGGAGGTCAGTTAGGAGGTCAGGTAGTAAATGAAACTGCTCACTCAGCCAGAACCTGTGGTTTAAAATAGTAAAGCATTATTGATTTAAAATGATATACTGCACAGGCTGGATGCCAAGGGTTGTCTCTGTTTCCGCAGCACCACAAGCTCACCAATGTCTTTTCTGTGAAGAGATCAGTTTTTGCATTGACTCTTCTTATTTTTTTTAAGCTTCCTCTTGTTGTCTCATCTCTAGTGTTTTTTTTTTCTAAACCTCTGTGTATATCCATCCATCCTTCCCTGTCTTGCCACACCCCTAAAACTGTAGGTCTGTTTGACTACTGCTTTTAGCTTCCCTCGCTTTCTGTGCTCCACCCACTTAGTGTGTATGTTCAAACATGCACACACTTACATGTTTTGTGTGTGTAGCAGGGATCAGAAGCTCAGGGCAGTTGAGGGAAGGACTCTGTGTGTGTGTGTGCGCGCGCATGTGCACGCGCACACAGGTCTGTCGGTGGGAGGGTGAGGGTGCTCTATGATGCATGGCTGATGTCGCTGACATCGTCGTCACAGGCCACTTTCCCCACACACACACACACACACACACACACACACACGCGTGCGCGCAAACACCCACACACACTGTCAGAAATAGCTGATCCTCACATTATCCACACAGCACAGGCAGCATTCCTGACTTCTGCACCTCACTAGCAGTATCTCTATACTTTGGATCCCCATTACTGGAGTTCCCCAGGGACCCCCCCCTCCCCCATCACCCCCCTTTTCAGCCCAGCTCCTCAGAATGGAGCACAGGGGAGGCTCTCGACGAAAGGGTAAGTTTCTAAAAGTCCTCTTTCAATTGCCCTTCACTTGGAAAACTATATTTAATAATAAACTGTAACTACATTGAGGGTATTTGTGCATATCAGTGTATAATTTTATTTTCATCATTAGCTTTTTTTCTTTTTTAAATGCCAGGTTTATAGGATATTTGTTTTTATTGATGGTCTCTCTGTAGTTCACCTGCATTAGAGCTAGTTTGTCTCTTGTAATGATTCTCCTTAAGATAAATCGCTCCATAACGAGGTGTTAACTTGTGTCCTTGCACTAGATGTAATATTAATTGTGTAAGTAATGGAAAATTTGTAATCAACAGAAGTATTTTACTTCTGCTGATTACAAATTTCACATTCACAGGATCAGAAGTCATGATTTTTGAATTGTGATCCTTCATGAATTTATGGATAGAGCATGGTATACACTCTGTCATTTATATCCTGAGAAATACATCCAGAAAATATATGTACTGATGATGCTCTGCAGCAGTTAGTTTTTACCAAAAGTGCATATTGACAAAGTAAATTTATTTTTTCTGCTGATTCTTAAACTTTAATCTTCTTCTTTGCATTTATGTTAAGCTTAAAGATTTTGACTTGCAGTGTCTAGACTTGCTTTATCTCCTCCATCCCTCTTTTTTTTTTTTTTTTTCTTTTTGCTTGGTACATTGAGCCATGGGCTAACTCTGGCAGTGTTAGGCAGCTTATAGTGTTGTCATGGTGTGCAGCTTAGTGGGTATAAATAGGATGCATGGTCATTTATTACCACAGTGACCAGAGAGGCTCAGCCTAACTGTTAGCACATATTGATTGTACCTGTACCTGCTGGTGAATCTGTTGATGAAGTCTGACTCAAAACCATCCTCTCCTGTGAAGTGTGCTGTGGCAAAACCAGAGAATCACTGTCCCTTATGTAACACCACTGACTCTAATGTAAAAGGAAGCTCTTAAAATCTCAGATGTTAAAGCAGTGTAGCACACACTAGATGTCAGGCTGCCAAAAAGTAAAGGAAAATCATGGTGAATTGTTTACTCGCGTGTGTTTCAAACTATTTTCATTAGTGAGTTGATTTTATCATGTAATGGAATGAATTGAGACAGTGGCTGTTTGATGTGAAATATGTGAAATCAGTATAAAAATATGTTTTGTTATCTCTCAAAACAAATCTTACTGGACCTTGAAGGTTTTCTGTTGGGTTTATATCCAGAAATATGTATTGTGTTACATGAAAGCAAAAGGCTTCATGGTATTAAAATAGGATATCGTGGCAAAGAATAGACACATATATGTCCTATAGTAGATCTACTTGAATCCAAGTGAACTGGTTTTAACTTTGCTCGTTTTACCACACTAGTTTTGGGAAATATGGGAGGATGTTCAGTTTTTACTAGATATGATGATTGCCTCGTACATGGTATGCCCTATAGCAATGTCACACTTTTCAGGGTCACCTCATGTGCTATAGCACGGGGAGACTCTCCTCAACACCTGCAGAAATGGAACATGCACACACACACATACACACACACTTGCCATCAAAAACACCTGCATTCATTCATCAGCAATTACACAAGAGGCTTCACCCCTCCCTCATTCTATTTTTTTTTTTTATCATACTTTGATGAGCTGGGTGCTTGGATTCTGTATTCAGTCAACTGATGATCCATTCGGTCATTTATCCGATCCAATCTGCAGCTTTTTTTTCTTTTTCACTAATTGCGGATAAGATATAGAAAATAAATGTTGTTTTAAAGTATGCTACTTTGGTTCTGATGCAGCTGCCCCTCCCTGTCCCTAGTCACCACTCTGTCTTGAGTGATGTCTCACCTGCAGCACCATCTGATTGGTTACATGTCATGAGTAATAGGCTATCAATTCTGAATGCCACTGTGTGAGAGGCTGTTTGTAACGGTAAAGACAGCAGATTTTACCAAAGTTGCAATAAACATCACAATCTCCTACATTTAAGTTACAGCACAATCTTATGAACTTGTTGCTTTATTGATCCAAGAGACACTGAGCAAGAGAGAGTGAGAGAATGAAGCAATTGCTAACTGCTAAGCTAAAGTTACAATCAGATGAATAGTGTGTGAACAAAGCTAGAAAGTCAGAGCTAGGAGCGCTTAGCAGAACTAGTGTTTAGTTAAGTTTAAATGTACATTGGGCAGTTAGCCACTCTAATGAAGAAAATAGCAACATTAACACAACATTAAGTTGAGACAGAACAGCAATAAATGCTACCAGTAACTGCAGAAAGTCAAAATGTTGAGCTGTACTCCATTATACAGAGAGATGTTTCCGCTGTTTAATCTACCTTCTTGTATATTAATAGGGTGGACAAAAATAATAGGAACAACTGGACAACACAGCGTTTGCCAAAATACTTTACACAGCATTAGTTTTGTATTTGTTTGTCAGTTCAAAATAATGGTTCTTGATCTCCTTTAGTTTGGTTTATTAATAATTGGTATCAGAATTGGCACTGGCAAATCTGAGCTTTGGGCTGGACAGGTAGTTAACATTTGATCGATCAGAGCTTGTTGCTGAAAATATACATCTGCTGCATATACAAATGGGTTTAATGAGAGGAGTGTGAGTAAACTGCAATAAATTAGCAAATCATAAAAGCAATGTAGAGCTTCAGAGCTGGGTTATGATTTGCAATGGGTTCATTACTGCAAGCAACCTTTAGCAGTTACAGCTCTTGTGGTCTGTTTCATCTTTTGTGTGAGAAATTATTTTCACACTAAGAGAAAAAATAGCAGGTATAGTGGTGACTAAAGATTCAGCTTTGGTCAGCTTCTCTTGGCTTGTTGACTTGAATGTGTTAAGAATACTTGCAGGTACGTCATACTATTGGAAATCAGCTACTGGTTGACTTTACTGACTGCTTTACTGATCAAGTGTGGTAGTAGTATTTTGTATTTGGGCACCACTATGTTTACATAGAGTAGATGCAAAGTAAGAAGGGAAAGTGTTGGAAAAAGGGCTGAACACAATAGAAGTGGTGCATTGTAACCCTGCAGGCACTACTTTACTGCCAAACCATTAAATACAACACATAAACACCTCATTGTGCCAAGAAGAAACAAAAACAGTTTTTTAATACAGATTTAGGTTTGTAGTTAATGAGGTGACCCTGCTCACGCTGAACTCTCAGTCCACACAGAGCAAAGACTATTACCTTTACTGAAACACTGTTCACTAAAAATCTTATTCTCTGCTTCAGTGTGGTTTTAGATTTCATGGGATTCAAACTTTGCATTTGTTTGAGTACTGACAGAAGCTTTAGTGCAATGCTGCTCCACTTATGTATGTGCTTTCACATGCCTCTGTTACAGATGAAACCTCAGGATGCATTCATTATACTGCACATATAACAGAGTCACAATATGAGTCAGATGAAATAAAGATCCACTTCGCTGGAGATTGTGGGGTTTTTAAGACAGACATGTTTGGCATCCATTATCAGTTTCATCAGATCATGCACATACACACCACCCAGCAACTTTTATCATCAAAGTTACTCTCCTAATTTTTTCCTGTAGACCAGGTGCATGTTTTCTAATATATAAATATCTATATTTCATTTGCTCTTTCTGAACAAGTGTGAACGTGCAGTGCACATTCAGCATTCCTGAAATGACATGAAAACAGCTGATGTTAGGACTTTGGGCAAACCAGGATGGGTAATAACGTCAAAGAGCGGACTGCCATCTTAGCAGTATGTACCCAGTCAGTCATCATACCTGAGCTGGGCTTTTCATGGGGGACAGGGCTGGATTGGGTTGTAGAAAACACTTGGCTCGGATAATCTGAACCTTTTCTCTGCCTAATTACAAATCAACAAGGGGGACAGTTTATTACTGCCAGACCATTCACCATTCAGGTCATTCACTTCTTTATTTGGTGATGTTGTAGAAATATACAAGTGGGCAAATGCATATTGTTCCTCCACCTTTGTGTTGTGACATAACAGTGTTCAGATATTTCAATTCCTTTTTAGTGAGAAACTGTAGTGCAATTGGATCGGATCATGTTTGGATTAAAACATGAATTTCCAAGAAGTTTAGTAAATTAGTCCACGGTAATTGGCAACATGCGGAATGTGCAGAGACTAACATCTGTTAACTAGGCCAGAGTGTTGTCACTGCTACTGTATATAAATCTGGACCATGTCCCGCAGGACTATTCACTACAGCAGACCAAAGGACACTCACACATACACACTTTAACATTTACACACCAATGGTCAGGATTATATGCAGACAAATTAAGAGACCTGGATAGACAGGACATCTACATCTTCCATTGCATTGGCCTATGCTATTTGCCCCTCTGTTTTTTCTTAATGCAGTCTACAGCATTTACTGCAGTATTTGGTATGTACTGGCATGATTTTGTGGCAGCTGGCACCTTTGCTTAGTTTTGAATGGTAATGTAGAAATGCAGCTAGAGGTCACATGGATTTAATGACATGGAGGTGGCATAAAATGTGTTGCCACTCAGCCATTCTAGTATTTTTAGATTAAAGAGACACAAGATCACAGCGGTCATTGACTTTGTGCTGCCAGTGGTTGATGACATTTTTATGTAAGATTCAGAGATGCTAATAGTGAAGCAGAGAAAAAAATAGGGCAAAATGCCACTATACACTAAACAGTTTGATTAAATAATCAGATTGAAAATATTTGTTGTCTTTATACCACTTTATTACTGCATTTCCAAACTACTGTTATCTCTTGCTTAGAGTAAATAGTTTGTGTTCATCACAAATAACTCTGCATTCCCAGATAAAAGTTGACTCCCTCCAAAGCCAGCCTATAAGTATACCTCTGGAGAAAATAGGCCAGAGCTGCAATTACTAATCGTTTTTCCAAAATTTTATCTTATCATTTAGCCTATGAAATTCCAGGAGAAAAGGAAAGAAAAACAAGCCAAGTTCAAATTCTTTATTCAGAGAGGACAAGCTGGAAAAAGCAAATACATTTATTTATTTAAAAAGAATAGATATAAAAATTAAATGTTTAAGTGATAAAATTATAATTTGATAGTTGTTTCACTAAATGTTTTTTAACTAAATCGTTGAACTTTCTGTGGTAGCTGTAATCCAGTTGTTCCACATTGAGTTAAGGATTGCGATCACTTCCTGTTTGACGTCTAAAGCATCTTTCACATGTGCTCATTCTAAAAGCAGAAATGTCACCTGATTTGGAAACAGTCTTGCCAGTTTTAGCCTCCTGCTGGGCCTCAAAGAGGATTAAGAGTGTCATTTAAGACTATGATTACCTGTGGTGTTTACCATCCACAGAGCTAAATGATGGCTAACAGGGTGACTCGCCCTTGGCTACATCCTCACAGTATTTTGTAGAATGGACATTACCTTTTAATCATTCCCTGTCATCTCAGATCTTTGAAACATTGTGCTCTAACCTTATTTGTTATGCTATCCCATTCAGATTGTGTTTTAAAGAGCCACACAGCACAAGGTCATAGTGACTTTCCCTGTGATTACCAGCGAGCTAAGCCATGCTGCAAGCCTCTTATTCCCCCAGCAGCTGGATCAAGCAGTAAAAGTTATCCATGAAATCCTCATTGCAATCAGAGTTCACAATAAGGCAGCTCCATTGATGGACAAAGAGGTCCAGGGAGAGAGGGGTGGTTGACTTAACAATGTAGGCAGGTGAAAAATTTGTGAAAATTTCTATATGGTGAATATTACTTGTACTATCTTGCACTGAAGTTAAAAAAAAAAAAAAAAAAGTACAACATAACAACCACAGTTCTATAGAACTAAGATCAGAGTATTGGTGGCAGTATAAATCATAATTGAAATAAGTTTTGAAAATGTCCGACGGGAGACCAGGTCTCACTTTAAGATCTTAACAGTTAGCTATTCATTTTTCAAGATAATCATAATTTAAGGCAATACAGGTATTTCATTGCACACAGTGTAGAATATTTGTCAGGAACAAGGAAGAACTGTATTCTTTATAGCTTAAAGAATTGGTCAATGAATTGATTAGTTGACTGACAGAAAATTAAATGGCAACTATTTTGATAAACAATTGATGTCCTTAACAATTGATGTCCTTAATATTTATATTGTTGTCTTTATTTGTCTTATATTATTGTAAACTGAATACCATTGGTTTTTGACTCAGTCCAAGACTGAATAATAAACTCACCAGTATTGATTAAACATGGTTCATTTAAAAAGCAATGATCACCTGGTTCAGCCAGCAGCCTGGTTAGACATTTAGTCTATAAATACAGAAACGCAAGCAGGGTCAGATTGGAGATAACAATCTCTGAGGGTCTTTATCATGTTGAGTCATAGTAATGGATGCTGTTATCAGTTCAGAGGCGATGGAGTATTTCTGCAGTAGAATTTGTTTTGTCGAGGTGATAGAGGGTTTCTGTCCTCCATTGTCCTTGTGTTAGTTGTTTGTGAGTTTACAACCACCACATTTATTTTTTTTCCTTTTGTGTTTTTTATGTCATATTTATTAAGTTTCTGTTTTGTCATTTTGGTCTTAATTTATAGTATTTTATTGTCTATACAGTGCAGTGTAACATTGTTGCCTGTTTGTATTGCAAAGGCTTACGCCAGCAAAGTTTTATTATTACCCGTGTTGCATGGCAGAACTAGGATCTTCTACAACAGCATATACATTTCCTCTCTCTTCGTCACAGTTTTGAGACAGCAGCAGCCTGAATGTAATATATTTTTTTGTCATTTTTATTGAATTGTCAAAAAAAATAATGTGTGAAGGAATTCAATCTGTTCAAATATGATTAGGTATTTTTTTTTTACCGTTGCATCATGGTTATGATGTATGTATGTGAGTACATTTGTGCTTTTACCATGACAAAATTATGTGAATAAAACTAAGAGAAGCTAATGTAAAGGAAAACACATGAGCTCAAACAGATAATCCATAGCTAAAATGACCTGTCTGGAAGTAAGATCCCTCAGTGGTTATGCTTGGACTTGCATGTTGGGTATCCTAACCCTTGCACTCTAACTTGTCTGTTCATTCAAAACATTTGCTAAATGCATTGCTGTGTAGCTTGCAGGCTCCAGAAGCAAAGACACAGCATGGTTCACAGTTTGGTGCTAGAATGTCCTCTCTGAAGATCGCTCGGTTGCTGTGTGTGACATGGACTGACTGTGTGAGTTCTGTTGTGATTTGACATAGAGGCGATGGTCACTGAATAAACTAACAGAATTTTGCTGAAATATAAGACCTCAAGAGTCTTATCTCTTGTCCTTTAGCTTATGGGATAATGACTGCATGAATGGGGTAATGACTCCAAATGTGTTGGATGAACCAGCAAAGTGACTTGAAGTTATGGTACAATGAACAGCAGCAAAGACTTCTTTATATTTATGAGTTTGCAATGTGAGTTTTTTTACATGTGAAATGACAAGTGTCTGAGTTTGATGAATGACAAGTGAAAGTTTGGCTGCAGTTATCACGTTGCCTTAATTTAGGACAGCTTGCTGGTTCGTTATTACTGCATTATTCCTGTCTTTACAGGTTGTTATGATATTTGTGGCAGTGTGTCCCTGGAGAGTTACCATGAGGCAGGAGTTGGTGTCAGAATCCTGCTTGTTATACGTGTTAAAAATAAAGAAGTTGTTTCAGGTGTTAATTGTTCCCTAAGCCTTGTTTATTATTTTCTGACTAAATATGGCCTGTTTGGCAAATCCAAGACGCTTAGTGACATTACTATGTGACTACCGAAGGGACCAGTCGTGTAAACAATGTCTGCAAATAATGTCCATGACTGACTGAGTGTTGCCAGTTCCTGTGGACAATTGGGGGCATGCCTATCCAACTGTTTGTTGTTGTTTGTTATTTTGTTATTTTCTGGGGTATTTGCCTTGAACCCAGACTTAAATAGTATGCGCTCTAAGAGGTCAGCCACCGAGACGTCCTGCTCTGTATCTTAAATTTATGTATTTATCAAGTAGTATGTGTATGGAGATGTGTCAAAATTGTGATGAATTCTGATACAAACATTTACAGCCAACGTTTTGTCTGCAAATCCAAGACCAAATATTTTCTTCCTTGAAGAGGCACATTGTGGCAGTGCTGTATTTATTTGGCAGCCACCACACACATTTTGCATTCGTAACATGTACAAACAAATGACTGTGTTGTTTCCACAGGTGATGGTGTTCCAAAGGAAAACAGTCCCTTTATCAACAACACAGACAATGACAAGGGAAACAGCTACGATGGCACCAACATGGCTCTTTTTGAGGTAAATCTCCAAGCAGTGTTCATCACTGCTCATCACTCATATGCACAGGGGATTTTTTTTTACTAAACAAGGAAATGTAGCTGCAAGCCATGAACGAGAAACCCCAAATTGTGTGGTAGAAGCTGCAAGCACACAAATACCCTTTTTAAGTTCACAGTCACTGCAAGAATCTACAGTTTAAATTAGACCTAGTCTATGAATCTCACCCCATTCATTAATGCACAGTATGCTAAAGCATCAGGGTAAGTTGTGGTGAACAAAATAAATAGTACACAAGCTCAAAGTACTAATCTTCTCTTAGCTAAACGATGCGTCAGTCAAAGAGTTATGTCAAAAAGCCAGTGCATTCCTTTAAGTTCATTCAGCTGCCCCTTTGCCAGGTGCTTTGCTTTGCCATTTGGCAGACCTTGCTACTCTGTGGTCACTGGCCCTTGTATAGAATCAATTAGGCAGTGCAGCTTCTGTTTTCACCGTGCTGCATAAAGCTGATTCAGCCGTGCTATTCTAAGATGCTTTGAACAGTTAGCAAACTAAATATTGTACAGCCAATTTAGAAGAGTTTGCTCTTCTAAGAATATACTAACCAACTTAAAGCCAAATTAAAGTTTAAAAATAATTTTCAAAACCCAATAGATTTTATTACCATAGCATATAACATGGGAATGAAGGAATCCTGAGTGAGACGTCAGTTTAAGTGTCTGATAATGCCTTTGAGCATATTAAAAAAATCTTTTATTGCAGGAGGAAATGGACAGCAACCCCATGGTGTCATCTCTCCTCAATAAACTGGCAAACTACACCAATCTCACCCAGGGGGCCCAGGAGCATGAGGAGGCTGATGATGATGAGGGGCCCAAGAAGAAAGCTGTTAAGGTACAACAGAAAGCATTGTTACATATAATGTGTATCACAGCTTTAAGGTGTTGTTGTCTACATGCAGTATAGTTGCTGTAGGTGCTTAAAAAATGGAATTTAGCAGTTGCTCTTTTAGACCTACTGAACTATCCATATTTAATACATCTTTTAGTGATGAAGACCTGCTTTTTGTTTCATCTGTACATCTTTCCAGGGTATGTAAACTAGAGAACTATCATTTTGTGTCCCCATTTACCCTGTGTTTGATGTGTTTGGCAGAAAACTGAACAGTCAAACCATTTTAGACACAGCAATAGTAACATTTTGTTATATGCACGATTAGTTATTACAAATCCAGTCAACAAGCTTGTATTGCTTTTATAGCCCTTTACTCTTAGCAGTGGAATTCGATACAGCAGCCTTATTTTGAAGAGAAAAGGGGTAAAAGTTCATAACAAAGGTGAAATAAGAAGTATAACTCTGGCAGTCCAGTATATACTCTTACCATCAGTCAACACAAGCTTTTGTCTAGGGCTCATCACACAGACCATTTGTAGTGTTTCTCCTTGACAATCCTTGAATACTCATGTTTCGGTTTTCTTAGAAAAGAAGAATTAAAAGTAGCCACAGTGCTGCCATGCGGCATATAGATGCTTCTGTAACCACAGCCTCAGTCCCAGGCCAGTTGCGCCATCCTTTCCCCTGAATGGAAATAGGCCCCGGGTACCTCCCATTGGCTTCCAGGAACATTTTGGTAAAGAAATAAGTGGATGAAGCCGACACCATTGTCGCCCCTCTTTGTCTGAAGCAGTGGGACTTGTGCTGTACATTTGGAGATAAGTGGCTAAAAAGGTAGCTGCTTGTCAGTCTGAGGTGATCGATTTGACTTTTGTCAATTTTTTTGTTGTCTGTCAGAAAAGCTTAATATATTCCTGTTGCCTCTGCCTCTTCTACATGCTGTTGCGAAACTACAGTTTCTTGCAAGGAATGCTATCTTTTGGGGTGCAGGGATTGAAGGATTTTCAACAACTTTTGTTACTGGATAGTATAAAGTGGTTTATGTAAATGAAGGCTGTGTCACTGAGACGTAAGTCTTACATTTATTTCTAACGCTTGTTCATATTTATCAAACATGTTTTGAAGCACGATCGTCACATTGCTAATAGCAACAGCTTTTGCTTTGCAAACTAAGCATTTCAAATCAGGAACTTATCCCCTGCCTTAGGTAAACATCAGAGGTCGACCTATATGGCTTTTTCAGTGCCAATTCTGGTACTAATTAGTAATCAATGAGATATACCAATACTAAACTGCTGCTGCATTAGGTCTATACACTCCCATGCGGTGTCATATATCATTATATACATATGTCATTATATCACTGAAGGTAGGCTAAATAACAAACACCTCTGTATAATGCAATACAACTTAAAAGCGCCACACACTGCATCCTCCAAATGATCATACAGTTGAACCAACAGCTCTTTTCAACTGTTTTAATGAAACCTGATACCATACTTACTATACTACATCATACTTCATGAAGGAGGATTTATTGCAGGACTGTTATATTAGACTTTGTGTATATAAGAATTTTTTCAGTTGTATGCACAGGCTGCAAATTGTTTGACTGGAAGTTATCGGTTTTATTGGTTTTTGGTGCTGCAGCAGTAACCCTAAGATGTTCTTTAATAGTTTTATCATATATAAATATTATCACCATATAAAACCCTTTGCTGCTTGTTTTACCCCTCTCCTTCCTCCTTTTAAAAATATAATATAATAAAGTAAAACATTCACCCAAATGCATTATAATTGACTGAGTACATTTTGAGTACAGTTTTATACAAGTAATCCTGAGTAAAATTTTAATGTGATATGGTCAGTATTGTGACTCCAGTTAACATTTCTGTGTTACTTTTCTTCATCACTGCTACACTAGAAAAGTTTAGATTGCCAAGTAGTTTTATGACAATAATATTGAATAATTGAACAATATATACAGCTCCATTGCTACACCAGTGACCTGTGTTGGGTCGATGACAGTTGATTATATATTGTGAATGGCCAGTAAGCCCCAACAATGAACATGTGATAGTCAGAGTGGATACTGAGTTGGGTCACCACAAGTAAATCAGTGTATGTGAAAATTTGACATGACTTTATTTCCCAATTTCCCCTTATGTTATTTGCTTTCTTCTCTGATTTAATTTCATTTTCTCGTGTCTCTTCCCATAGAGCCCACAGATGGGGACCTTCATGGGTGTCTACCTCCCCTGTCTCCAGAATATTCTGGGAGTCATCCTGTTTCTCCGCCTTACCTGGATTGTTGGCACTGCTGGCATCTTGGAGTCCCTGGCTATTGTCGGCTTGTGCTGCTCTTGTGTAAGTACTTGTCCTTTGTGACCTACATTCATTGCCTCTTTACTTTTAGTATATTTTATCCATCTTGGCTTTAAATTGGAGATTAAAGATGGGCTTGATCACGTGTCTGTTTTTACTCTTCAACATGGATAAACTGAACAGAGCTGGTCTGACTCTAGATGTGGATATTATTTATCCTTCATCAAGAGTTTAAGTCATTAGAGCTGTGACAGTCAAGATTATGTAAGCATGAACTTAATGTACAGATCCAGCTCTTCAGTGCATTATGAATACATTGACACATAAGAGCGAATATGTCTGTGTGCACAAGTGCTTTTGCTGACACTGGTGGCAGAAGCTGCTTCAACTTTTAATGGCATTGACAGCAGCAATGAATGACCAGCGGGTTTACTATGGCCACTGATCCCTCCTATACTTAGTCACAGTGACGCTCCATTTCCCATACACTCACAACTTTTAATGGTACCTGGCAGCTTGACATGTAATCCCTCCATCTGCAAAGTGTATAGCGACATGTACACCCACACAGTGGCTATATTTGCCAATCCCACGGCAGACAATGGATTAGGTCAGTTTAATCATGGAAAGTACAAACAAAACCTCACAGTACTACCTCAGATTAATGTTTTTTTGCCTCATAATGAAATGTGCTAAGGACAAAACATGATCAGTTTCACTTGTAGTATGGCCAAGACTGACAAAGTGACTGCAATCCAGACTATGCAAAATCAAGAATCTAATTTGGAAAGTCAAGAATCTAATTTAAAAAATAATTTCTACTTTCTACTTAACAAACAGATTGAATCCATGAATCCCAGGTTTATCCATCACAATTAACAATGTTCAAATATGTATTGTTGTGAAGAGAAGAAAATAGGAAGCCAGCACACTGTTGTAATGTTAATATCAGATTTCTTAGCTACATGAGTTGTTTGCCTAGAAAGATTGAAACCCTATTTCATTTATTACAATCTAACTAAAATGCATTAACAGGGTTTACCCTCCACTGCATCACTGCTGTTACATAATAGAGAAGCCAAGCTTACTCAAACAGATTAATGTTGGTTTTCACTGCTTAGGCCCCATCTGACTTTGTCCTGATGGTTCCACATCAGCCACCTGCTTATAAGTCACATTTTGTGCTCTAGATGTCTAAAAATAACCTAAAAGGAATTTCATTCAGCTTCAAGATTAGAGCAATTGTGGTTTATTGTGTTTGAAACCATTTACTATTTATCTTCATTTTCGTGATCATTAAGTGATTTTCCTACATTTGCTGTTTACACAAAGAAAGTTGCAGCAAATGGTTTATGGCTATGTCTGAAATCACTTCTTTGTTCACTAATTAAGGACTCAAATTCAAATAAGCTTTGTATGCCTTAATGTGCGGAAGGAATGATTATCCCTATACCAGTGGTTCTTAACACAAATCCGACCACAGACCCCCATTTTTTTCCTTTTTAGATGTTTTATTTCTGTGTTTGAAACCCATGAACAAACTAGTTACACATTCTGTCATTATGTTACTTATGGATTGAAATATAGTGAAAATGCCACTTTGCGAACCACTGCCCTATATGATAGTTTGGTCAATAGTGAGCAGTTGATTAAGATTTCACATTCTTATTATTCATCATCAATATCTTACATTAGTACTGACAGGTGTTGAGTTGCAAATGAATAATTTCTAACTATAAAATGTAATTTTTAAAATTGTGAATATTATACTATTGTTTAAAAAAAGCAGGGTATATACCATGAACACATTTTTTCAATTCCATTGTTGGATAAAGTTTAACAGTCAGTTCAGACACTAGCATAAACTTGACTATATAGAAAAGAGGTCTTGATTTTAGACACTAAAATCATTTTTACAAACTCAATAACTACAAATGGACAGACATCCCTTTGTATTAGGATAATTTTAAGATGAGGATCAACAAGTCAGAATGGCTCAGATGAAACTAGGTCTCACACTAACATATTAAGAGTGCACAAACATTTAAGAAAACACACACCCTGTTACACACACATTACACAGGGCACTCAATGACTCACTCAGTCTTTAATTAGCCCAGTACACAGCACAGTATACAGAATGTTTTCCATCATGGCATGATCAGTCTGTTCTTTTGGCTGTGCATTTGCTCAACATGTAAACAGTAGCTACATTGTGTTTATAGGTCACTGGCAGCACCTTGTTTTCCTTGTGTCCTCATCAGCACTATTTTGACTAAAAGAATGAAGTTTTGATTGAAATGAATATACCAGGAATTAAATCATTTTGGCTTTGAGTGAGTGAGTGAGTGAGTTTAATCTGCAAGTATTCATGCTGGTGACCGCTGTGGAAAGGAGACATATACATCTACTTGTGTTAGACATGTACGTCTCTTGTCACAGCGGTCAAGACTTACATGTATATTGATCCATCCCATTCTTGTGAACAGGATATCTCTTTGACAGTATGGCCCGAGTAGATTTGGGTGGTCAAAGTTCAAGGTCTGTGACTTCACAGACTGTTTTTGAACATAACGCAAGAATTCACAAGATAATTTACTGCAACTGGACTTTTTTTATGAAGTGTGTCATGTGCCTCAAGACTACATTGTTGCCACATATATAGTTCAAATTATTGCAGTTACCTTACTGTTATTTAACATTTTCTTATTATATCACAATACCATAATGTGACGTGAGATTTTAGGGGATGGCTTAAACAAGCTATTAACTTTTCAAACCACATCACCCCCACAATATTATTAGTAATCATTTTATGAAGGTAATAGCAGTGTATGGGTATTGGCAACAATTTTGATATATTTTGCTCTGATCTGTTTTGGGTGATGAGCCTGTAAGAAAAAAAGATTAATCCATATTACACTTTGATGTTTAAGGAACACAGCATTTGTTTCTAAATGCTTTGATTCATTTGTGGTCAAGTCCAGCTATAGTGGCTGCTTAGGGTTTCATTGGAAGCCGGAGGTAAATCTGTCAGTTTAATTGGCTTTACTCCAGCTTGTCTGCCACTTTAAACCCGACACCCGGCAAAGAGCACAAGATTTATCTTGGCTGTGTCCTTGTCCTTGCTCCCCTTTCCACTTTTCTTTCACCTCTTAAGTTTTAACTTTTAACGCCTTTTTCTCTTTTGTTTTCTTTATTAATCCTATCCCGGACTCTTTGCCCTTCTCTCTGCCCTGTCTTTTGTCTCATCCGGAAGCACTGTTAGGTAACAGGCCAATGTAAATATCCTCAGCCACAAAGACTGATTTCACAGAAAGCTTGTATCCATTACCAATCCAAAAGATTTAGAGCATAAGCCCCTAAGAAGTACTTTAACAGGCTAAAAGCTAGACTGACCTCTCCGAGGATCCTTCTGATGGGCAAATCTGGAAAATTCATGGAAAGAAATAATTATGAGGTGAACCAAGGAGGTCTGTGTTAATTGTCAGGTTGGTTCTTATCTTTAATGTTACTCAAGACGAAATTATTTAATCTCCTTAATTACCATTAAAAATTGACCTAGTTAATACTGACCCTAGAAACAAAATTTCAAAGGAATGTGAATGAATCTCATAAACAGTATCTGTTGATTGCAGAGAAGACTTACTCTCTGTCAGGCTTTGGGAGATTTGTACTAATGTTTTTGTTCCTAACTTTCCTCTCCACAGACCATGCTGACGGCCATATCCATGAGTGCAATCGCTACAAACGGCGTTGTGCCAGGTGCGATGCTTTGGTTACATTAGACAAACTGTAGCAAATACGTATCACAGCTTATAATATTTATATCACATAAAATCCACATTTTCCTTCCTTTGTTAATTTATAACAACTATCATTATCTAAGGATTTAGCTATGTAGATTTTATGTGTTGAACATGAATGGTCCTTATTTCAAGTATCTGTGACTTTATTACTAAATCCAATTCCTCCTGTTATTTTTCTCCCCAGCTGGAGGTTCCTACTATATGATTTCCAGATCGCTTGGCCCAGAGTTTGGTGGAGCTGTAGGTCTCTGTTTCTACCTGGGGACAACGTTTGCTGGCTCCATGTACATCTTGGGTACTATAGAGATTCTTCTGGTAAGTGAACCGTGTTTCTTCTTGGGTTACCTCTAGATTGTAGCTCAATCTGTATTTATAGTTCAGTAAGATGGTCTTTTCTGTCCCCCCTTTTGAATTCATGAATTCATATTTACCCATGATCACATTGTGATATAGGTAACAATATTTAGAAAACAACTCTTTTTGCTTGTTTTCTATATTTATCACCACAGTATGAACATTGTGCAGGTATAAAACTATGAGTTAAATAAAATTAAATTAAATTAAATTAAATGGCTCTGTCTTCATATTGAAGAGGAGTGTACATTTATTTTTGTTTTCTTCTTATTATTGTCTTTTCTGTCATTTCAGACCTACATTGTGCCTAAAGCAGCCATCTTTGTGGCAGACAAAAAGGAGGATGAAGTGGGTGCCCTGCTGAATAACATGCGTGTTTATGGCACATGCTGCCTTGCACTGATGGCTGTGGTAGTCTTTGTAGGGGTCAAATACGTCAACAAGCTAGCTTTAGTATTCCTGGCCTGTGTCATTCTTTCCATCCTCGCCATCTATGCTGGAGTCATCAAGACCATCTTTGAACCACCAGACTTTCCGTGAGTTCAGTTTACAGTATACAGCGTTCAGTTTTTACAGGTATATTGAGACATGAGGCACTATAGTGGCTCATGAAGGTGATATATTGTCATGCACTCCTGTTTTTAATATTAACTATTTAAAATGATAAAAAATACAATGTATATATTTTTAAATGGCAATCACAACACTTCAAACAATAAGGTGTCTGCTACCCTTTTTCCACACAGTGTTTGCATGTTGGGAAATCGCACTCTGCAGAACCACAACTTTGACAAGTGTCTTAAGATCGAGGTCATAGACAACGTCACAGTCACTACAAAGCTGTGGTCACTGTTCTGTGATGGGCCTGAGCTCAATGCCACCTGCAATGACTATTTCGTCAACAACAATGCTACATCAGTGCAGGGCATCCCCGGGCTGACCAGCGGTGTCATTTCAGGTTAGAACACAGTGTTTCTTCTGCAGGGTTTGGTAGCATACAATCCAAACTCAGTACATTCTTCCTGTTATATAACTGTTGGCCACGAAAAGCTAGTTTTACTCCAAACTGTCAATGCAAATGCATTCCTGTCATATTTCTAGTGAAGCAGCTTGGGTAAGTGTCTACAGGTGCAAAGTGATCATATGTCATCATTTCACTCTATCTGCTCTTTCCCATCTACATTTCCTTTTACTTTTTTTTTTTTACTTACTCTTCTTTCTTTTCACCTCAAATAACTCTTTACTCAGAAATATATTTCCTTATTTATATTTTATTTTTTCTTCTGTTTTGTAAGTCAGAGAGTAGAATAACAATACTGTTGTCTAAACCTCTCTAAAGACAACACATATTTGTAGTTGGGTGAATTACAAACTCCTTTGTACAGTGCTAATTACTAATTAATTATTTTTCTGTCTGTCTTATAGAAAATATGTGGTCAGAGTACGGTCCTCTGGGTATGTTGGTTGAAAACAAGAAGTTGTCATCTCTTGGGGGAAGTGACCCTGCCCAGGACATCTACATGCCATATGTAGTCAATGATATCACCACCTTCTTCACACTGCTGGTCGGCATCTACTTCCCTTCTGTCACTGGTGAGACCAACACTCCCTCGCCTAATATAATGTGGGAGTTTTTTTGTGAATTTCCCTGCTACCATTATAGTCAGAATTGCTCATCATAGAGCTGTGTCTCCTGTCTAAATATTTCATGTTTGACTTTCTGTTGTGACGACTACCTCCAGGTATCATGGCTGGTTCAAACCGATCAGGGGACTTGAGGGATGCCCAGAAGTCCATCCCCATTGGGACCATCCTGGCTATTGCTACAACCTCTGTCATCTGTATCCTTAAACCTTTTATGTGATTCTGATGCCAGAAAATACAACACACAAAGTAGTATTTTAGTAGTACAGTTGGCATACTTCAATCAGCTACCGTAGATCCTCTAATGCTTTGTTTAGAAATTGTGAATCACAACTAAAACTGCCAGATACCACTTCAAGGTTATACTTGGAATAAATAGCAAAGCACTGTAAAGGGTGCCACCTGTTGTTTTGTGGTTAGTGTTAGTGTGTTTAAAGCTTCACAGGAATGTGAAAGAAAAGTTTACTCTCCTGATCTGTGCCTCTCAGACATCACCTGTGTGGTTCTGTTTGGTGCCTGCATTGAGGGCGTTTTGCTTCGAGACAAGTAAGAGTTTCACTTAGAGCACATGTTGTAATGCTGGTAAAAACAAAATCATTTTTTTAATGAAATAATGTAGATTAAAATGATTGTGCACTGTCTGGGTTTTGGCATTTATGTTTTATCTTTTACTATCAAAAATGATCTTGTCACTAAGTTATGCCCCCTTGCAGATGTATACACAGGCACCAAGGACTCGTCGTTATTGTTATTATGCTTATTTCTAGTCTTTTTGGAGGAGTGCAGATGCACACTTGTGCAGTTGCTTGTAATGGCTAAATTGGAGAGTACACAGACATTCACACAGAGTTTCACATTCATCCTCTGATGAATCATGTACTAAAAAATTCTGAAAGTATAACACAAGATGCTCAGATTTAGTGTTTTTAGCATATGTGATTGGACCTTACTCATTAGTAGGATGTATTACTTGTTGGTTTTTGGTCTTTTCATGGGATTTGTTAATGACAAGAATAGAAAATAATGTCACCAGAAATGAACTGTTATATTCATGTTATATTCATACATCACTGTTTTTGTGTTGCAGGTTTGGTGACTCAGTGAAAGGGAACCTTGTTATAGGTACACTATCATGGCCCTCACCCTGGGTGATTGTGATTGGCTCGTTCTTCTCCTGCTGTGGGGCAGGGCTGCAAAGTTTGACTGGTGCCCCACGCCTGCTGCAGGCCATTGCTCGAGATGGCATTGTACCTTTCTTACAGGTAAGACACGCAGACAACTCAAATGGTCTCAAAGCAACCTTCAACCTTTTGAATGTGTATGTGTGTGTGTTTTAGGTGTTTGGTCATGGGAAGGCTAATGGAGAACCTACCTGGGCTCTGCTGCTGACTGCTGGGATCTGTGAGATTGGCATCCTCATTGCCTCACTGGACGCCGTGGCTCCTATCCTCTCCATGTCAGTACCTGTCCGTATTGTAATGTTACATGTTTTTGTTCCATAAAATCAGATTACCAGGTGACGCTATGATCTATTTCACTTCGTAAAACCACTAACAGTAGTTATAATGTGGAAATTTAGATGAGAGGGGAGTTTGTGTTTTTTGGCTTATTTTCTTGTTCCTACAGGTTTTTCCTCATGTGCTACCTGTTTGTCAACCTGGCCTGTGCTGTTCAGACCTTGCTGCGAACTCCCAACTGGAGACCACGTTTCAAATACTACCACTGGTGGGTGACATTAATTACACAGTGCCACAAATACATTGCTACTCTGTTGTACACTCTCTGTATTTACCTTCAGACATCAAAGGAAGAGGATATTAATTAGTTAATTTGAGACTCTCAAAACTCAGCGGTTTCATCAGTGTCAAAGATTTTACTACTTATATAGTTGAGGTGAGGTGAAGACCTACATGGCATGACTTTTATTAAGATTAGCTCCACAACTATTATCATTAGCACTGGATATTAGAATTTTACTTTACTTCTAAGCCTCTCAGCTCTCCATTCTGAATTAACTTCATTTAATTTCCATGAATGTGCAGATGGGTCTGTTGTTTATGACCAGACCCTGTAAAGTGTGTTTTCCTCTACAGGGCTCTATCCTTCCTGGGAATGAGCTTGTGCCTTGCTCTCATGTTCATCTCCTCTTGGTACTATGCAATTGTTGCCATGGCCATCGCTGGGTGCATCTACAAATACATTGAATACAGAGGGTAAGAATGACTTAAGCTACTTAATAAGAGTTACTTTGAATGATTCTGTCTGTGTGTTCACATTTTGAATACACGCTTTTTTCTTTGCTTTAGGGCAGAGAAGGAATGGGGTGATGGCATCCGTGGTCTATCGCTTAATGCAGCTCGCTACGCCCTCATTCGCCTTGAGGAGGCTCCACCACACACCAAGAACTGGAGGTACAGTGTAATATGTGTGTGTCTGTGGTTACAGCTGACACAGTGCCACCTGTCACTGTTGGGGTGGAGAAACTACAGACAGGAATAAACAGAGGGTAAGGTGCATTAATCTCTTGGTCCTTTTCCTAATCTGCAAAGAAAGGTTGATGGACCTTCATTTTGTACAGAGGACCACTTTGAAGTGGTCTTGTAGACTACCTATCCAAAATACAAAAAAATCAATCCAGAATCATTTACTGTCCTGGTATGTTCAGTGTGAATGCTCATTTTAGGGATATGATGTTTCCAAAAATACAGATATTTGTAATTAAATAAACATGTTCCTGCTCCTCTTCTGTTTGAAAGCTGCTTTTTCTAACACTGTTGGCTTTGTGATAAACACATGTGGGGCTATAAAGTCTAATTCAACTCCAATTTCGGTCTCCCTACATTGTTGGGTGAGATCCAGTAATAATGTAATAATAATTCCACTCCTTCCATTTACTTTTAACTGTCATTACATAATAATTTCATCATGTCTCTGTGAGACCTAAGGATCAAACAGCTAATCCTGTCCCTCATCTCCCTGCAAAGAAATTAAATCTGACCTTTCCCACTTTCCTCTTTTTCTGTTGGTGTATCCAGGCCTCAATTGTTGGTGCTCCTGAACCTGGATTCAGACCAAGGAGTGAAACACCCTCGTCTGCTGTCCTTCACCACTCAGCTGAAGGCAGGAAAAGGCCTGACGATAGTAGGAAATGTTTTAGAGGGAACTTATCTTACTAAAGACACAGAGGCCAAGAAGGCTGAGCAGGTATAGTGGAAATTCACACACCAGCAGACAAACACATAGAAAATGCAAAATGCAGGCACATGTATATTGACATTTATGTTGTCATGCAAATCACTGTTCAATAGACAGTGTGTATGTAGTATATTATCTTGGCATTTTAGTCAAAATCAGCTAACTTTGTCACTTTACACACACTCTGCAGATTAACTCTGCCACCTACTGACGAAATTTAGCAATTTTATTTTATTTTTTTGGTAACCTGATTTGTCAGTGTCCTCAAAAGCATTTTTAATCAGTGGATTATTTTTTCTACGAAAGTAATCATGTGCTGAATTCCAGATTATACAGACTGCTGTGTTTATCGGGATTGTTCAGAGCCATCAGTATGAATTAATGAGGAGAGTGGTGAATGTTAATTTTGAGGAGGGTGAAAAGTTCATTATTATTATAATTAATCAGTGGATCATCAAGTTCCTCTCTATTTCTTTTGTCTTTGTTCTGTCTCCTGTGCTTCATGCAGAACATCAAGTGTTCCATGACAGCAGAGAGGACCAAGGGTTTCTGTCACGTTGTGGTGTCTTCAAACCTCAGGGATGGCGTCTCCCACCTTATCCAGTCTGCAGGGCTTGGAGGCATGAAGCACAATACAGTCCTGATGGCCTGGCCAGGGACCTGGAAGCAGTCCAATGACCCACAGTCGTGGAAGAATTTCATAGGTAGATACATTTCAGGAAAAACAGGAGGAATAGAAATGGAAAAATCTGAAGATGACTGGAGAATCAACTGAAGCTAACTGATCTAAAAATACAGTGAAATGAATGATAATACAAACTATATTTGTACATTTTATCATAAACTCACTGATGCCAGTGATTTAATGTCTCATAGATGACAGACACAGATTAACAGGCCTTGTCTCATAGAAACAACCCCTCTCCCTCTGTCCATCCAGAGACTGTGCGGGAGACCACAGCTGCCCATCAGGCCTTACTTGTGGCTAAGAATGTGGACAGTTTCCCAACCAACCAGGACCGCCTAGGGGAAGGTACCATTGACGTGTGGTGGGTGGTCCATGATGGAGGCATGCTGATGCTGCTACCCTTCCTGCTGCGACAGCATAAGGTGAGTCTGTGTGTTTTGATTTTATTTACCTCTAAAACATCCTTAACCCCAACAAGTCATATTTCATCCATTCATTCATTTCTCTCCTCATATTCAGAATCCCTCAGTTACATTGTTGGGTCTGTCTTTTTCCTGTCCCCTTCTCACTAATCCTGCTGCTAATCATGACTGTTGGACTGACTGTTGTCTTTCCATCTTACCTCCTTATAATAACATTCCAATATCATCTCACTAGGTGTGGAGGAAATGCAAGATGCGCATCTTCACTGTAGCCCAGATGGACGACAATAGCATCCAGATGAAAAAAGATCTCCAGATGTTCCTTTACCACCTGCGATTGGATGCAGAGGTGGAAGTAGTGGAGATGGTGAGATTGTCATCAGAAATGTTATCAGTAGCTGGTCTGTCTCTTTATTTCCTGGTTGGAGATTAAACTGTTATAAAGTTTTGTGACAGACAGGAAGATTTCCAGTCAGCAGTGTCTTTGATTCAGATTTGTATTGATTGGTTTATTCCGATGTTTGTACTCTTACCTTTGCAGCATGATAATGACATCTCAGCCTTCACCTATGAAAAGACACTGGTGATGGAGCAGAGGTCTCAGATGCTGAAACAGATGCAACTGTCCAGGACTGAGAGGGAGAGAGAGGTAATGAACACAGCTCTGTGCTCACTCTACTTTCCTTCCCAACTATCTGTAGTTTTAATCCAATTCCACACTCATTCAAAATTACATACTAAGATAAACTTATCATCTTGAAGAAGATAGTGTTTTATTCTTACTGAATGAGGTTTGCATTCTGCTCAATGTTAGTGTGTGTATAGTGATGTCTAGTACACTATGCCTATAATTTTATGTCAAATATATCAGATTATGCTATATGTAAAACAAACAGTTCAGCTTGTTTTCATAAAAACGGATGACAGAATTAAATAATTAACAATATTTTAGCAAGATCTGGCCAACTGCTGCATTATATGACAATTGGCCCCTTTCCCTGTTCATTTGCCACCGCCTTTCTGGGCTGTGCCCCACACCGCTCAGATTCAGAGTATCACTGATGAATCACGTAGTTCAATCCGGAGGAAGAACCAGAGCGCTGCCCAGGGCACAAGCTTCAGCCGGCAGTCCTCACCGATGGAGGACACTCAGGAGGATGAGGTAGCCGATTACGTCAACCCATTGTCCCTCACTGTTAGACCCACTGGCCCATCTTCACAAAGCTGGATCTTTGGCTGCAGCTGTTGCTTGTCATGTGACTGTTGTAATAACTTTAATCATCATCATGGTTTAAAATCTGGACTCAGAAAATCTAATCTCACTGCCCTCCTTACCAGATGTCAAAAATAGATGTGCAAGTTGTCAGTGTTAGCGTCAGTGTTATATTGTGATCCTATTATTCTCTTTGTCGACATTAGATTGTGATGCTTATACAGTATGATGAAGGAGTAATGCTGCTTTGGTTTAAGAGAAGTTGCTTGTCAGGAAATGTATTTCCAGTCTAAATGTGGACTTAGTAACTGAATTATACAAAGACTGACATTCAAAATGAGAAGAGTAACTATCCAGAGAGTGGGCGCTCTATTTGAGAATCAGTTGCGTTTTTTACCTTGTCATTATAGAAAAAGGTTTTGTTTGTTGTTAGTTGCAAAAGTTTTCAGTATTTATTTAAATTACACAATTTTCTCATTTTCAGGAAACGTGCTGTTGGGAACATTAGCACTAATCTTTCACGTTACATTAAGTTTCACATTAAGAACTTTGCCAAAGTGACCGTTGAACTAGAACTAGAGGAGAGTGTGATGTTCTCTGAATAATCAGTTGTGCATTTGAACCTTCTCAGTGTGGGCTTATCCATAGCATTACCTTATGGCTCATTTAACATGTTCATACAGTGTGCTGATACTTGTCTAGTGTACTATAATGATGTGTTGTTTAATCTAATGCAGCTCTGAGGCAGCTTCAGTTGATCCACACAGAATGCATCAATGTTGAAGCCGTACTGTAACCATGCCATTAGTCCCTTACCAAAGGTCACTGGTAAACAACCTTATGAAAAGAGAAAATGACTAATGAATAAGAGATAGCATCCATCCATGTAACTTCTACACCACAAGTCCAGATTAGCCTAACAGTAGTACTATTTACTGTATAGTCACTGAGAGCTGCTTTGTGAATATCAGCCCGTTGCACCCTGAGACTGTAGTAAAAGCTTCCATTACCTTCATGATCCCACCTCATCCCCACCCCTTAAAACCTATGAGTAAAAAGAGTGGACAGTATTCTCTACTACTAAGCTACAGTGTGTTTGATTTTTGCACAGTGACAAAATCTTCAGAAGTGTCTTGATGCTGTCATGTCAGGTGCTTAAAGCAGATTAAAGAAATCTGAATATGAGGTGTCTTGAAGTGGCCCCTGTACAGAGCATAAATGTTGCTTTTCCTCTGGTGCTTTCCTCAGCAGAAACACTGCATTTTGATGCCATAAGTCAAAGAAATCTCTGCAGAATAATTTTTTTCCCCTTTTCTGCTGTGTAATGATCATTACAGTCTCACTGTGCTATTACTACTATATGATACTTATATCTTTAGTGATCTGCACAATTGTTTTTTGCAAGTATACAAAGTAAACAAGAGTAGTTCACATTCTTAATTGTGACGAGACAATACTGTCTTTTCTTTTTTCATTTTAACTTAACTATGATCTCCACCCCTTTCATCAGTATGTTGTTATGCCCCATCCTTTTGCCACTCATACTAGTAGTCACAGCTAATGGTCAACCAGCATAACAAGCAGAGAAATGCACACCAACACCGTTCTTTCAAAAATGCATGCTATTTACCACATAGTCCCCCATCTATTAGTAATCAGCTAGCTTCAAATATGGTACAGTCACCCTGCTGTTTTACTGGCACAGCTTGTGTTTTTTATGGTTTTATCATATATGTACTGGCACAAGAGAGAAACATCTGTATGTTTATTATGGCAGATGATGATAAAACTATAATGTGTTCCTCTCATTTGCCATTGACAGTGGTTATATAATTGTGGACATTGTACTTTGTGGCACAAACACAAGGACTGAAGTGTTAAAACCAAATGATATAATGATGTATGTTGGTCATTGCTATGCTGTGCTCCCATTATTCCTGCACTGACCATCCATTACAGGCATATAGACCTGCTCTGTATTTCTTGGCTGACATCATACTTCACCACACATAAATGTTGTGTGTCAGCCTTTGCTGGCCCTTCAACCTACCTCATGTGATGTATATTTGTTCTTTTGTCATCCATATGCAATGTTGAACAGGTTTGTATGGTTTCCATTATTCTCTAGCATGGTTTTTCCAAACCTGTAGAAGGAAAGTTGTTGGATTCCCATCTTCGTTGGTCCCAGTTTGTGATAGTCCATCATGTTTTCTTTCTCACTGGCCAGCTTGGCTCTTTCTGCACCATTTATTCTCCCCTGATTCCTTATTCTCCTTGCACCTTTCTCTACTTTTTATTCCTCTTTCTCTTTATCAATCACTTTCTATTGTCTCTGTGGTATTTTCACTGACTACCAAATCTCATCACCTGCCTTTCATCCTCTTGCTGATCAGTTACCTCTTTTCTTTCCTTTTCTCATATCTTTCTTCCATTCTGTTTATTCAGTTTCATCACCTCTGTCCCCTAGAACGTCTCTTGGTTAATACACATGTCCATCAAGCACCATCTGATTTTCTCACCCCTCTCTCTCACTCCTCTTCAGGCCCAGCTCATTCATGACAGGAACACAGCATCTCATGCCACAATAAACGACAAGGCCGACACTGGGCCTGAGCGGGTTCACATGACCTGGACAAAGGATAAGCTGTTCACGGAGCGCAGTCGTAACCGCGAGTGCAACGCCAATGTGGCTGTGCGCGACCTGTTTAACATGAAACCGTGAGTAAATATTTGTTTACTCTGAGAAAGACCCAAAGAGCAACATCTCTGCATTTGTAGTTTAAAAAAGGAAAAATAAGGGAGAGGCACTGTAGATGTACAACTTTAAGATACATTCTCATATTAGAGGTGTGTCAAGTCTACAGATATGTTAGTGAGGAATATTGTAAAGGTGGTAACACAAAACATGATGTAACCGCATGTGCCTCGTGAGAGACGTTTGCACCATTTAGAACTTGATTTTTTTAATTGTCAAAATATATAAAGTGTCAGAAGGATCTGACGTTTAAACAGTTCTGACAGCACTTCAGGATGGTGCCAATGCCTCAGTGCAGGAGGACAGCATGATGATGTGTAGTAGTAGTAGTAGCCTTAGGGTGAAATGGGACAACTGTGTGCATGGTGTGTGCATTCAGGCTGCATTTGGTACGTGTGCGCATGTGTGTACACTTTCAGCCATTTCAGTCTTAGTGCATGGCCAGCCCACACAGACCACTAACACTTTTCCATCCCATACTGTCTGTACTCTCAGTGTGTGGACTTCATCAGGTGTGTCCCAGTCCATTTATATTGGATAATAAAGATTGTAATTCAAACCAGTACATTTTAAAACAGGACAGGAAGAACTGGAGGCCACTTTTTCACAAAGCCTCACCATATACAGCAAACAGCTCCATGTCACTTTCTTGGATTTACTTCAGTCACCTTTGGGTGTCACAGTGAACTGTTTGGGACAGTTGGAAGCATGCAGTGTGGTGGGGAGAGCTGACGTAGAAGCATCTAAGCCTGTTTCTGTTGTTCTGTCCCATTTTCCTCCTTCTAGAGAGTGGGAGAGTCTGTAAGTCGCATTCTCTTTGCCCTAGGCCGTATGTGTGTATACCGCTGCTGTGGTGACTGTAGCTTTGTTCAGTGTCCTCCAGCTCATGCGCTTGTACCTTTGTGTGTTTGTTCTGTGTCCTTGTTTGTTTGTCTTACTGTGCATGGACTTCCTGATTCTACATCAAACATATGTCATTGGAAAAGCTTCCATCAAATTTGCATGAAATATTTATGACATTATGTGCATGAGCAAAATTGTGCTTTCCCTTCACCCTTTATTAAGGTGATTAGCAAATGTTAAAGGAGTAGATTTGGCCTGACATTAAAATATATGTATTTCTTTCTTCAGTAGAATGGAAAGCAGAATTTTGTATTTGTCTTTAATATAATTTAGCTTCTGGCAGTTAATGTCATGTGCTTTATTACCTTGCAATCTAACGTTTGTGAAGACGGTAATAAAGAGGCAACATTTAGAAAGACAGGAGATTTATTTTTTGACTGTGGTAACTAATAATAAACTGTTTACAAATGGCTGATACAAACTAAACTAATAAAGCCATTCTGGACTTTGAGATCTGATATCCATGTACCTTTAAATGCTGCCTCTTTATTTGAAGTTCAGTTTGCTTCAGTCCTTTAACCGTGCCTTTGTTTATTATTTTTGTTTGAGATTAACATGTATGTTGCATACATTTTCTCAATGATAGTATTTTATTGTAGTATGTGATTGTGTATTAAACTGGTAAAGGTGTTAGGTGTTAGTGATAGAGCCATAAAAACATTTGTGTAAACAAGAGACTCCAAGAGTAAAAGAGAGCTTGCTCTCAGTGAGTTCTTCTATTAATAAGATTTTATTCATCCAAAGAAGAAGGCATAAACAAGCAATGTCTCAAAATTTGAGATTTTCAAAGGAGTTTCCAGTGTGCAGCTCCTACGTTATCCAGGAGTTACCATACTACCACAATAGGCCTTTTTAATAAAGACTTAATAAAAACACAACAAAGCCATTGTGGCACCTGTGTTTTGTCTGATATGAGAAGTCAATGGCGCTGTTCAGACATGGCATTAACACGTCTCTCAGGTGACAAGATCACAAGCAACACCTCTAAATATGTTTACACCTGGCACTAGAATCCATACGTGTCTCGAGTTACCAACTGCAATCATGCGTCCTCATTGACCAAAATGTCTCCTGTGAAACAGTCATAGTCTTGGAGATTCTCAGATTATTTCAATCATAATTTCCTCAGACTCCCAATATACAGAGATCTTTTAATCTTTTAATTGACCTGTTACATTTGATGAAGTAATGAACGCTACACTGCAGTTTTCACTCAGCTGTGAAGTAGCTGGTATCATCTATCACTAATTACATTTAGGGCTTAGTTCAGTTTGGTTAACAGTGTTTTCTTCAGTGCTGTCTTTTCTCACTGTGAACTTCATGTCAAATTAGGAACCAGTCTAATGTTCGTCGGATGCACACAGCTGTCAAGCTGAACGAGGTTGTGGTCAACAAGTCCCAGGGAGCCCACCTGGTTCTGCTTAATATGCCTGGACCACCTCGTAACAGAGGAGGAGATGAAAACTGTATCCTCAATTATTGCTATACCAATTCATTCCAGTTGAGTGTAAAGCATTTTGATGTGATTGATGCTGAGGTGTGTGATGTAGCATGAAGGTGATGACGTCTGTGTGGTACTGGAACTGTCTCTGTTCGTGTGTCTGTACCTTGACTGCTGTCGTCTCAGACATGGAGTTCCTGGAGGTTCTTCTCGAGGGTCTGAACCGGGTCCTTCTGGTGCGAGGCGGTGGCCGTGAAGTCATCACCATCTACTCTTAAAAAAAAAAAAAAAAAAAAAACCTTCACGCCCCACACTTCGCACATGGGCTGTTGACATGGATACCGGTCACTGGGCATTCTTGGGGAAAGAAGACGGGGGTTGTTGGAAGGCGGGACCACTTGTGATTGACCGATGGTGTGAAGGACCTGAGGATAAAGGAAACGGTTGGTGTTGAGTCAGCTGACTGGCTGAGAGAGCAAGCACAGTGCGAGTCCACGCTGGGCCACAGACCCCCTGCACATGGAAGATAGAGCATAGAGACACTTTATATTTTTCATTTAACTCTGAAACTGTTCTGTTCTGTTATATTTTCATATTCTTTCCCTCTTGTGTTGATGTTGTCAAGATACTGGCGCTCACTGTGTAAAAATAAGAAAAGAAGACATGAACGTGTGTTGTATGAAGCTCATAGTTTATTGTGTCGTCTGGTGAACTTGACTATTTGAGGGGCAGAGACATTTGAACCTTAGAAAAAAGATGATGATGACAAGTTATGAAAAGGATTTGGACTCAAATAAGTAAATAAACACAGGGAGGTAGAAAATAATCCACTTGTAACTGAGATTTTCATATCAAATACAGTCTGCTGATCTATATGGTCTGCATCACCATTTGTACTTAAATGTTTTCATTTAAAATAGAAACTCTGAGTCTGACAGAGTGACCTGCAGTCAGTTTAGAAGCTGCTAAAACATCCTGGTTAGGTTGTAGAAGGAGGGTGGGCTCCTGTCTGTAGTCAAAGTGTCTCGTCCAAAGCTGTAGTGTTCCTCTGTGGTTGTTTGCCTTGTCAGTGACTTAGTGAAGGACCAGCCAAAAAGATGTTGAACATAACACTGATGATCTTCTGTTAGGTGGGTGGGACCTTTTAGATATCAGATACTGATACCTGATCAACATTTCCCACCTTCAAAGAATGCTGTTATTTTAATAGGGACAATAGCCATAGTTAATATTCTAGGACACTTTGTGAGCTTTGTTATATAACATATAAAATACACATGTATAATTAAGCTGTCTGAAGTAGTGTTCCGTTGGGAATGATGATAAATAATTTTTTTAGTTGAAGGGCTGTTTGACAGCATACAGTAGCTCAATAAATTGGCTTGTTGGTTCCCACAATTCTTAAATTTGCCTTCAGAAATGTTGGCATTTAACAAAGTATACTTTTTAAAATGTAAAAGCACAAACTGATGCATGTGAATTTGTGTAATTTAAATCTATTTTTACGTGGTTTCACCCCATATTGAACTAATAGTGATGTGGTTACAGCACTGTTGATTTTGCACTACTGATCATTCAGCACTTAAATCATGTGCACTCTCACTCGGTTCAGTTACATTAACACTTTCCATGGCTTAATACACCACTTCATTCAAGAAAAGATACAAACAGTTCCATGCCCATATTTCAATGTTTTTATCATATTTTACCGAACAAAAATGTTGAGGCTTTGAGTCCCAGTCCGAGCAGATGAGTTGTTCTGAGTGTGTAGGAGGAAAAAGTGCCAAAATGAGTACAAAAGAAACTGTGGGAGCATTAATGCTTCTTCTAGCATGGACATAGTGCAGCTACATTGGCAATCTTTGGAAACTCTGCAGTATGTTTTTTATGTTATAGATAATAATTTCTGCCATAATTCTTGTACAAAATTAGTAAAGAAATAATTGAGGAAATACAGCAAATTTCCAGGGCATTTCATACCTTCAGACCTGGACTGGATGCTTCAAAAGACTTTTTCTTATTTGTTTCTTTAGAGGAAACCAGATTAATCTCTATCACACGTGTGCTTCCACAGTTTCTTTTCAAAATTAGCTGTGCAGTATTTTATAAAGCAGACGTCATTTTCTTGCAGTTCTTCATGGGGAAACGTGATCGTCTGACTTGTCAGTTTTGCAGCATCTGTGTTTTGTTGTGTTTTGTTGAGTTGTCGATGTATGCCTGTTTAACGATATAGTTATGGTCTCTGTAGTGTTTGTTACATTATAACTGATCTGTTACTTTAAGTGTTAATTTTTGGTGTGGTTGTTGTGGAAGGAGGCTGAGGGAGGTTCTGTGCAAAGACAGTGGCAGTTGTCGAGTTGTTGTGTTTCATTTGTACCTACCAGAAACACAACATGCACAAACACTTAGGACTGAAGACCCTGGACTGAAAGTATGAAGAGGCACGAGAAAAGAAACCAGGTTAAAATGAATGGTTTTTAATCATTATCACTCACTTTATGAAGTTCAAACTGTTTCACTTTCTCTGTTTTGTTTTCTATTTTAGCCACCAAAAACAAATACCTAATACTACAGAAATAATCCTAAATTTGTGTAGTTTAAAGAAGTTTGAGACATGACAGTTGTAACAATAAATTATTAAAGATTTCTTTTTTGTTTTTAACTTGGTTACTGAGCTGAATAGCAGTAGCTGTACATAAAGAAAACATAAACTACATAAAACCTTAAACAGAAGTTGCTAAATAAAACTGTTTCTGGACGTAATTAGGATTGTCAGCAGTGTGTGTTTCACAGCTCTAATGTTTGAGGTGACTGGAGAATGTTATCTACCTCAAGTTGTCACTGAGGCTCGGCTGAAGAAATAAAAACTTGTTCGATCACATCTCTTTCAGAACTGATGTTACATATGGATTCATGAAAGGAAAAATAAAGCCTCTGCTATGTCAGAGGACCAGCAGAGTAGTGCTCATGTGTTTGTGTGTATGTGTATGTGTGTGAGAGAGAAAGTGTGTTCAATTGTGAGGTAAAGCTTTGTGTGTTTCTGCTGTTGTCCTGCTCAGCTGGCAGGCCTCACAGACTGGAACAGTAAGTCACTTGTGGGCACACATGTAGAAGAAGGTAGCTCTGTAAATTGTATTTGTGCCTCTGAGTAATTATTAAAAGTGCTGAAATAAACCAGAACATGTCTGTGTCCTGATTGTAGCATGATAAAACTTTGTAATAATATCTGTGCCAGATTTGTCCAGATGTAGTAAGTAGCATCTCAATCATGTCGTAGATGGGCTATAGATGGGCTATAACACTACAGTGTAACAATGTTAATTAGACAAATCATCACATTTACCAACTTCTCCTTAAATGTTGTCTCCCTACATCTGATATTGTCCTTTACTCAGTTGTGTCCCTGCTGGGAACAAAAATAAAATGTGTGTGTTCTGTACATAAAATGGACTTGAAGTTCAAAACCATTATTTATCATTTACTTTACAAAATCTGGTATCAACTAGGCAAAGATTGCAACAAACCTGGGCCTCGAGACACTCAGGGGCCAAGAGAAGTGGCTTTTGCATTTTACATTATCTTTAAACCCTGTTCTCAGTCCCTGTGTAAAAGTCTTGTTTCAATACTTCAAATAGTTAAATTGCTGTGCTTACATGAGTTTTGACAACAACTAAAACAAACTGACATACACTAAATTTGGGGACAGGTAGTTTTCTAGACCTGATCTTTGTCCTTAATTTGATATATAAAATGTACTTGTAAATGCCCTGTGACCTCACTCCCACTTGTAGAAAGCGTAGGGCCATCATTAGATCAGACCAGTCATAAACTGATTCTTTTTATGTTTATGTGAATTTTTCTGACATTTCCTTTCTTGTGAAATACTGTGGTTGAACCCTTTTATATTTAGACAAACATAGAAAGCCACTTTGACCAGAAAACTACTTTACAAAATGCAACAGATGATGAGAGGTCACAAGGAGTTAGAGCTGGTCACAAGCTGAAAAGGTGTGAAAACTGAGATGGAGCCTCACAATAAACTTTAGAGACTTAAAGAGGCTACACATATTTCAGAAGCACAGTCAGTAAAGGTTTGTAGGAGGTGTCCTGGAGAGAGGACGTACAGGCCGGGAATCAGGGTGAACAACAGCATTCATCCACTAGAGGGCAACATTGGCTTCAAATGACATCGTCCTCATGTTGCAGGTCCATGGCAGCCATTGACGTGGAGATTATCTCTGAGCTAAATCAAGCATGTTCACATTTTTGTATCAGATGACTTCCAGAGATACAGTTGTTATTACACTGTGACATATTTGCCCAGCCCCAGTCCACCCACGCCATGTGTCAGGCTCTCAGGTTAGCACCCAGCCCCTCTGCTGTGGGAGGTGTCAGCCTCCTCCTGCCCCATCTGCACCGCCCCTGCTTCTCTAACTGGACAATCAGCTCTCCAGCACTGACATGCCTGACCCCAACTGGTCACATGGTCTCACACAAACAAACCATACCAACATCTGATTCAATTAGAGCGTGACCATGACGGAGGAGGAGAGGGAGAGCATACCCGAGCCTGTGTCAGGACATGATGTTTACAGAAGCTATGATCCATCCTTCATCGCTCATCCCACAGCAGCTGTTATAGACATTACTGTCAGCACTTTTCTGCATGCATTCATTATGCATTGTGCAAAGAAAAGTATTGACTTTTTTTAAAAGCTAAAAGTTTTCCCCAAACGTCTGTTACTGTTGTAACATCAGGGGAAATGATGTCTTGCTGATTGCAACATTGCCCTGAACATGACTCCTGTTACCAAACAAACCAGTGATCAGAAAAGAAAGTCAGCTGCTGGTTTCTCTGATGTCAGCATGAAACTACACTTTTTATTTAGTTCATATTCAACTTACCTCCCCAAAACCCTTCAACAAGAACACCCCACAGCTTTGGCCTCGAATAACCTTTGACCTTTTACAGCCTGAGGTTTCATTGCACCACTTTCCCTGTGTAATCTGCCAGTCCACAGAAGTGTCTGCTTCTCGTCTCTTTGCTCTTTGACCAAATTGATAGAAGAGACTTGATGTCGACAGCTGTGACAAAACCCTAGAAAAATATGTGAGAGGAACAAAAAATATCATTGACTTCCCACAACCACAATGAACAAAAATAAAAATTAAGTGATGTGGGCACTCAGTGCGATTTTGTGTGCTTGTGGATATATTCAAACTGTGACTTTTAGGTTTTTCCATCAAAGTTCAGCAGGCGGCTCTGCTGGGTTATGTCAGGGCCAAGCAGGTGGAGGCAAGGATGAAGGTTTCAGCTTGTGAAACAGTGGGTTGTATTAACCTAAAAAAAATGAGAAGATACAAAGTAAATATTAATTAAACTGGGCCCTAAAACAGTTCAAAAAATGTTGACCTGTTGGTGGTGCTAGAGGAAATGTCAGGGGATCACCAGCTTCAGTAGAATTTATTTTCACTGGCTACAGGTCATTGTATGTAAGATTAAAGATTTATCTCACAAAAATCTTTCATATAAGTGTACAAAAACACAATTCAGACAGTGCAACGTCAGTGTTGATCATATTTCTGCATGTAAATGATTATTCTACAGGTCAATATCGACTAAATCAACTGTTGTGTCAAAGTCCTGGCTGAGGGCCCAGTGAGCTGCCTGCTCTATTAATCCCACAGGAATATGATATATGGAGCAGTAGACTCAACCGTGATGAAATTCAAATCCTCTCTTCACTTCAAAGGTTTCTGATCCCTGCTGCAGGATGCAAAGAAGCTCAGCTATCATAGCTTAAACCTGAACAATGATGTTTTTCCTGCTGACAGTTTCTGTCTTGTTGCATCCCATCAGAGTGTGTTACATGGCTCTGTGGAGGGTGAAGGCTGCAGTGTAGTGTAGGGTCAGGGGTTCGGCTCACTGTGGGCTGGGGACAGTAGTGACTTGGTGGGGTGTTTGTAGGCTGAAGTGAGAGTGGATTCTTGAAGAGGTGAGCTCTGTCCAACAGAAACCTGGGCTACATTCAGCCACCAGAGAAAGAGGGTAACACAGTACTTTAAAACACAGCCACAATAGAAAGTGTCAATGAAAATATATCATTGTTTCTTCTCTTTTCTCTAATGTGTGTAGCACATTAGTGATGAGATCAAGATTAGAGTCCTTACTAAGGACTGTGGAGAGACTTGAACCATGAATAACTCCACCACTGTACACAACATGTGTTACATCCATCAGTGCAGCACAGCAGCTTCAGCTCTCAGAGCTAAGCTGCTCAACTCTGTCCAGGGCCTAAAGGGTTACAGTGGGAGGGAGCGCAGTGAGGGCTGCGTCAAGAGACACAAGTAAACAGAGGGAGACCGGAAATGACCTACGTTTTCATGAATGTGTATAATATCGACTAGATAGATAAATGAACATTATGGCCACATTATGGTCACAAAACAGATGTGAGGGATCATGTCAATGCCAATTCTTTTTGAAATGAGCTTTTTATGAAAATAAATAGCTTTAACTACTTTGTTTTAACTCAGAATATATTCAAAATAGTGGAATATGTTATTTGTAGGATAACTGTGTTTTTCTGCAGTGTATTAAATGGCATATCTTTACTTTTTCACTTGTGAGACTTTCCATATATATAAATATAACATTGGTGAGATAAAGGTGGAAAAGTTATTTTTTTTTTCTACACTTACTGAAGATACAGGAAAAGTAAAACTAGCTGCGCTCTTATTTTGAAATCTCAGTACCATGGGTGCTTCCTGTCAAGTTCTCCAGCTTGACGGCGCAGGTCTGAGGCGCAACATCAATAGCAGCCTTCAGCATAATAGCGCTGCCGCTGCCACTGCGGGATCCTCCGGGGAGCGGGGAGAAGGAGACGCGGGTGTTTGTGGCAGCCCGCCGTCAGATGAAGCTCTTCCCTGGGTGTAGTCTGTCCAGTGTGGCCTGATGTAAAGGGAGGGTCCCGGTGGAGAGGGGATAACAGCCCGGGGAAGGAGGTGACATGCCCTTCACTGCTTGGCGCAGTCGGTGCGCTGACCGCTGTCAGACGTGGACGAGGTAAAGACTGGAATGGTGCATTTCAATTTCTTCATCTAACGCCGAGGGAGCCTGGCTCGGTTTTCCACCTGTTTCTGGATCATATTCCGGGGGGAGGAGCGGTATATGCCCGGCCGGGGAGCCGGACGGGAGCATGCAGCTCAGCGGGTGTTTGGCTGCAGGTGGATGGCCAACCTGACGGTCCCAGCCGCCGCGTCCCTCCCGCTGCCGCTGCAGCTGCAGGTCTGGCTTCACCCGGAGCTGTGAAAACAAACTGAACACCGACAGACAGACCAAACCAGATAAATAAACCCGAGCCATGCTGCCAGGGGTCGGCGTGTTCGGCACCAGCCTGACCGCCAGGGTGATCATCCCGCTGCTGAAGAATGAGGGCTTCGCCGTCAAAGCGCTGTGGGGCCGGACGCAGGAGGAAGCGGAGGAACTGGCCAAGGAGATGAACGTACCTTTCTACACCAACCGGATCGACGACGTGCTGCTGCACCAGGATGTGGATCTGGTCTGCATCAACCTGCCGCCGCCTCTCACGCGACAGATCGCAGTCAAAACACTGGGTGAGTCCGCTGCTGCTGCTGCTGCCGCCGCTGCCGCTGCTGCTGCCGCTGCCGCCGCCGCCGCCGCTGCCGCTGCTGCTGCGGCGGCGGCGGCTGGATGCTGCGGCCCTGGTGTGGAGGGGGGTCGCTGCTGACACACCATTCGGCCACTTAGACCTTTACATGCCAACTTTCAACCCGGACTGATGGACACTTCTGTGGAGATGGTGTTGAGTGAGTTGATAAGTGTGGCTGACTTATAAGAAGCAGCATTGATCATGTATCTTTCCCGTCAACATCCCTCTTTCAGTCATGGAGCTCTCCTCTTGTCTGACTTAGCTGAGGACTGCAACTGATGTGCTTTTGAGCAAGACTCTAGCCTGAGTGATAGGACTGTGCAGTAGTTGTAGGGTAGGATAGGTTAGATATAAGTTAGAATTTGTGAGCACAGGAGTTGAAGTTTGACCTATGACCTTTATAGGCAGGATGAAGAGCTGATGTGATATTCCTGGTGTTAGTCCTGCATTAATATGGCAGTTGAATGTGATACATAAAGCTACAGGAGGTCATGTTAGTCCCAGTGTGGTGGTGGAGGCCTGACTGTCTTACATAGATACAAAGACAAACTTTAACCTGTGTTACTGACAAATGCCGAGAAGAAGCTGCGAAATGCAGAGAAGGGGAGACACACAAAGAGAGAGGCTGTTCCAGTTTAAATCTGGAGCAACGCAGTTTATTTTGGAGATCACATTCGGGAGCTGTGGAGCTGCTGTGAAAGAACGGTGGCAAAGACGACCGAGCTCCACACTGGCTTTATTTACCCCACAGTCTGGCAGCAGAGCTCAGCTGGCACTTGGCTCTAATAGGTCAGGTTTGTGACTGCAAAACAAATAGGTCCAAAGATGCAGAAAATCCAGGAATGGGGGAGATGGGTAACACCTGGAAACAGATATTACATCGTAGCTAGAAAACATTTTGCAGAATGTTCAATATAAATAGTTACATTTACAGTTAATCTGTAAACAGTTCAAAACCTGATTATATTTAGTTTACAACTATAAAAAATAGCAGATCAGCTAATGTAATAACCTTGAACCTCTGAATGTTCCCTCATTCATTAGCTGTACTGTTGAGTTGGGTAGACCCTGGACAGGTCACCAGTTTGTCACAGGGCTGACTGACCTGATCAGCTAATCATTTCAGCCACTATAATACAGAACGATTGGATCGATGGATTAACCAGCTTAAAGACTTGTTTTGTGACATTAAGTAGAGAGAGGAATGATAAAAGGAGAGAGAGATACAGAATGAAATCAAATTATCCTGACTGCACTGCATCATGGTCAGTGCTTTAGCCCCTCGGCCACAAGGGCAATCGAATTAATACACTTTACTGAAATACTAAAACATGAACTTTTCAGTACTTTAACAATCAGGTTGTTGTTTAGGCTGCAATCTAACTAAATCGATTTAAGTAAATTTCCACCAATATCTGATGATGTAATGTCTCTGTCAAAAGGGCCAAAGCTAGAGCAACACACAAACGTGCCTCTACATGGTCTGATAAGAGCCACAAGTCAAAACGTGCTGGTGTGATGAAGGCTTGTCATCTGATTTAAGCTTTGTTGTTCTACTGGAGAGGAGTTTTGATCCTCTGATCCCCACCTCTGCTTCTTCCCACTCTCCAGAGGTGCAGCAGCAGTAGCTGTTCAGAAGCTGTGAATGAGTAAATGACTGTGTGCTTCCTAAGAGTAGCCCTGGCTGTAGAAATGATCATCGTGCTCAACCGGCCTGTCTGCATTAACACCAACCACATGAGTGTGTTTCAGGGACAGAGGCAGGGGGACGTGTGGAACAGGTCTTGTGACTCTGGCTGATTTGAATTTCATGGGTGGAACATCAACATGTTTTGATCAGATGTGGAGCGCCTGATGTTTTTTAATTGTTCTTGATCCACAAAATCAGCAAGTCAAGTTTGAATGAAAAGGGGTGACCTGGTTGGCATGGGTGTGTTCATTTGTAGAAGTGGCCTGTGACTCCCAGTGTGAAGAGAGATAAGGGCTCCGTGGCTTCATTCATTCTCACAGTTCTTCCTTATTTGCTCATTGGCTTCAGTAAATTCTGTGGAGTGGCAGCTTGAGCTAACACGAGGGAGAGAAACTGTGTTTGTTTATACCATGACTACACTAATGTCAATATAAAGCTACATGCACGGGCTGAATCACAGGCTACACGTGCAAACACACAGAATCCCTTCACTGCTGCAAAGGAAGTAAATTCCTTTCTTCATCCTGTCGATGCATGTGACTGTGTTCGTCAAAATGCAGCCGTGTATGAAGGTTGCACAAAGCCAGCTGAGCCCGAGCCAGACTCACTGATCATGTCCCAGTGAACTTGACTCAACCTGCACCACCAGCCGCCGCAGACTTGTCAATGGCCATTCTTCCTCTCTTTCCTCTCGGCTCATTTCCTCACAGCTTCATTGTGTGAGCGCCGCATGTTCCTTCCCACCCACCTCTCTTCCTCAGCCACCGTCACCCAGCCAAGTCTGTGTCCGATCCTATTTGCATTCTGTTGGATGGCAAACATAAAACACTGTTTGCAAATTCTCTTGAACTCAGGCTCGATGATTAGACCAAGTCAATATGTGCTTTCTGAGCGTGTGCACTTCTGTAGTTCACCATGTATCTCTCAGAGATATTGTTGGCAGCAATTATATTAATATTATGATGTAGGCTACAACTGCACTGGATAAGTCATGTCTTTAAACTCCTTTCTTTATCTGACCAACCAGAGAAAACAGAGAAAAGCAGGCTAATCAATTACTTTTATCTTGTTGAATGGATTAACTGATAAATCTACAAACCGAGCACCATAATAATTCACAAATCTGAGACACTGTAGAGCAGCTTTAGAGTGCATGGCTCAATTTGAATAGATTGGTATAAAAATATATAGCCACATGCTTGCTTAGGGTGTTCAGGGTCACAAAAGACAATCAGCTTTGACCAGCCTGATTCAGTTATAACTCCTGAACTCTGTGTGCTGCAGTCAGGAGGGACTGAAAACCAGCATAGGATGAGTTAAATGTGTTCGACCAAATCTAAACAAAAGCAAACAAAGCAGTTGAAAACCACGAATCTCCAAATTTGGCATGGATGATTTTGGAGATACTAACTTTGAGGAGAAAAAGAGACAAAGCAATGTTTTTTAATTTTCCGTGTCCTCTCAGTCACAGCATGAATAAAGCCTGAACTTCACTGTATAGAAATAAGACACCTGATGGTCTTGTTGTAAAATAAAATGTTGGCCTTTTGTATTACTAATAGCTTACTATTGAAATGATCCATATCATTTGTCATGAAAAAATTCAGTATGTTGCATCACTGTAACAGATGACAGCTGTAGCCAGTCAGTGACCAGAGGCAGAGCTAACTTCCTCTTCTGTCAGGGTGTTTGAGCTGAAAGTTCTGCGACTCATCGTTCACGTCAGCTCAGTTGATAAATGTGATCAGACTGTAGGAATATGCTCTTTGGCTATTTTCTCTCTTTATTTGTGTTGTAGCCAATCTTAACTCCAAACAGAGCTCTGAATATATGGTCTGTCCACAGGTCAATTCTGTGTGTACTTCAAAAGTGAGATACAACTGTCCCACATGATATACTCTCCTTGTGTTGTACCGGCAACTGTAACAAACCTGGCCTAAAAACCATAGCACATAGTGTTGTATTATCAAATCAAAATGAAGTGTGAACTTGTCTTGTCTTTACCATATGATGCTGAAATGATTGTGGGTGCAGGGTGTGGGTCAGAGCGTGATCTGCTCTCTATTGGAGTCAGAAGTTGGTAGTTGCTTGTATGTATCAACCTGAACGGGCCTACCAGGTACCCTGAGCATGACATAATTTTGTCGTTGGAAAGTCAACAACTATAAAAAGACAAAAATCACCCACAAAGATTTAAAAAGAGACAAAACTTCTGATGTAAAACAGATGTAAAATCTCTAAAATAAGACATAAAAGGTCTAAAAACAGACAAGTCTGGGTCCAAGAGTCAGTTGTCTCACAATCTGTCCGTGACTCTGGGCTATTTGGAGTTGCAAACAGCAGCCACATATTGATCTTGTTTTACAAATGTGACCCTCTTCTTTGAATTGTCTGTCCTGGTCTGGCCCCTGCCCCCGTTTTCAGAAGTCTTTAAACCTGCCCCTGGTTGGATGAGTATACAGCAGACCTAGGGCTATGAAGAAAGTGGAAAAACACCAGTTCAAGGAAGCACAACTCTGCACGTTATTCAGGTTTTACCTGACTAAGTTTGTCCCCTCACTCTGTCTCATTACAGCAAACCAGTCGGTCTTGTCAAGCAGCATCTCTCCTTCCATGAGGATTTCTTCCATTTCTTTTCCTCCTCTCTCTTTCTTACTATGTGGCATTCCTGAGGCGTCTGATGTCGCTCAGGCTTTCTCAGTGTGTTGGGAGCGGCAGCAACCTCACACACGCACATGCACACACACACACGCGCACACACACACACACACACATTGAAGCATTTCTTGGCCACCAGCCAGAGAAAGTGTGATTTCTTAAACTGGAGCAGATTCAAGCCTCTTTTGTCTGGTTTTTCAGATCCATTCAAATGCATTTGCATTTCCAATATATTTAGCCTGAGTAATTCAGACAGGCTGCTGTGTGTGTGTCAGAGCCCTGTATGTGACACAGAACTGTGTTATGCTCAGTGTTACAGTACATGATCTATATGTTACTGTCTTTTAAAGCAGAGGCTCTTTCTGGGAAAGATGTGAAAATATACACAAACAAAAAAAATCTGAATAATGATAAGGCTGGAGCCCTAGTTTATTTTTATCCTATAGGTTTACGGTACAGTTCCAGTTTTTTCCACCTGTAAAAAGGTATCTCAGGTGTCACCACATACAAGATAAGAAACTGTGTTCATTCTCAGTGGTAGAGTCAGGGGATGAGAGTCAATGGGTCTCAATACAAGAAAATATACTTAAAGAAAAGGGTGAAAGTTCATTTGTGACATTGGAAACTGTCGGTTGATAAATTAATTCAATAATTAATCAACAAAAAGACTTTATATAAAGTAGCTTTTTTACAGCACTTTCAAACACACTTCATGGTCTTCCTCTGTACTTTGTTGTCATGGGTCAGGTCATTTTCTTCACATGATCTACAGTATAGGAGTCTAGTCACTGTCTAGTTGTCATAGAGATAACTAACCTACTCAAATACATCTACTAAGGTGAGATGTGTTTGAAAGTTATCATTTTGTCAAGATACTGAAACATATGTTCTAAGTGAAGAGGAAATGAAGAGCAGATATCAGTTAAACATTGATCCTATGAACATTTGAGCTAGTAAATGTCAGAAAATTGTGAACTCTTCAAATTTCTTTTTTTGTCCTACTCCCAAACATTTTGAGATCATGCTCTTATTTTAAGTTTTCGTGCCATGTTGGGGCAGCAGGTTACGTGCATGTGGGCCAGATGCTAAGAAGGAATCCGAGCACTGAACTGAAATGTAACATGAGCACATGAGAGTTTCAGGTGCACTTTTTGTCCCCTTGTGCACTTGTGTTTTGGTGGTGGGAGGAGGAAGTGGTGGGAGAGGAGCCCCTCACCTCACCCTGTGTGACGTGGAGGCTTCTGTGATGAGCAAGAGCAGTTAGTAAGACTTTGTGACGCTTGTGTAAAATCCCCTTCAGCCCTTTGGTTCCATAATTTATAAGATTGTGAAATGAAACCAATTCTGTTCTTACATGACATACAAAAATGACAAACCACAAAGGAGTTAAAAAGGTCGAGCAGCACTGCATCCTACAGCCATGATCTCACATGACTACTGGACAGGAAACTGACCACTTTTTAGGGTTTTCTCTGTCAACATTATTACTCATAATGAGCTAATCTGATTAGTAATATGTCAGGGTCAGTTCATTTAGTCTAGACCAGACACACCAGACACAGTGAAATCAAAAGAGCTGCTAAAGGCTTCCTCAGACCTTTTCAAAGTGAATCTGAAATGAATCTGATCTGTCTGATGTCAGTGATGGAGACGATCAGGTATCAGTTCAGTGTGAGCTGAGCTGCACAGCCAGACGCTGGCTCATCCCTGCAGACTGGACCAGACTGTGCTGTCTAATAAAAGCAGTGAATTTAGATTTCTATTTTTTGAAATGCCATTCAACAACAACAGTGAATTCATGTAAACGGCAGGAGGAAGGTGACACCATGCAGGCTATAAAACCAGGATAAGGTTTTTTGAATGATTTAGTGGCCCCATGGATAGAGGTGTATGTGTGGTTTCTCATCATCCATATCAAGCTTATCACAGTGAGAGTAAACGTATGACGTCTGCATGAGATTTTATTGCTGTTATTATTGACACGCGCTGAACTGTAGCAGTGGATCGTCAGCGCTCTGATTAGCTCTCAGACACCTGCTCTAAAGGGCCACCCAGAGGCAAAGTGCTATTTATAACCTGACTGCAAAGGGCAAGCGGGCGTCATCATAAATACGTACTCCCACCACTGATGCTGTTATGCAACTGCACTTCTGACCAGTAACGAGCTCTTTGGCAGCCCACTCAGCTTTTATAAAGGCCCAGTACACCCAAAACTGCACAGCCTGTCTGATAATACTCCTAGAAAACAGCTACAGACCAGATATTCTTTTTTTTTTTTTTTTTAAGATATAACATTGGTTACTTAATAAGTGTAAGTTGAATTCTCCTCACTTTTTACTTGAGGTAATAAAAACAAAAATTAATAGAACATAAATGTGGAAAGAATGTTGAAGCCTCAAACCTCCGGAGACTTATTTCCTTACTAGCAACAGCTGCCTACAGTTGATAGAAGACATTTCTTCTTCCCCTTTTTCAACAAACCCATCTAGTGTTGGTTATGTACCATAAGCAATTAAAGGGTTTGTCCCATGACAACTTCTAGGAAGATCCATGTTTAGTTTGTATTCCACTCAGAAACAGGAGGCAGAGGAGTCTGACTGCTGTACGTAACAGTGATAAGGGGAGTTTGGCCCAAACTGCCAAACTTGGGGACTTGAAACACGAAAGATTGATGAGACTTTGGGAGAAACAGTTTTTAACTTTTTCCAGTTACCAATCACAAACAGTCATGAGTGCGTAGTCAGCTTTGCTCAGTTAGTTAAACAACGATTCACCACCTAAATGTAACCAGGCCTTTCAGGCTCCATCAGTACGACTTCTCTTGTATTCATCCGTCTGATGGATTAGGGTCTCTGGGTTCAGCTTTGTTTCAGAGCAGGTTTGGTCCAAACAAATCAGCAATCTTGAGCTGGAGTCAGGCTCAGACAGAGAGGTGTGCTGCCATTCCCAGGCTTTTCATTCTCACTGTCGGCTTGTTTTTTTATTTTCACCAACACTTTCCCACTGGTTCACGTTCATGTTCTCCTGGACGTCCATTAACATGCTAATGATGCGGCCTGGGAGCGTGTGTGTGAATGAGCGTGCAAGAGGGTGGAAGGGAGAGAGAGATGAGGAGCGCAGTGAGGAAGAATGGCAGAGAGAAAGCTTGTCTTCCTGTGAAATTGCCTTTGTGTGCGATGAATGACTGGACGGTGAAGGCTCTTTCAGTGTGCCGCCATGCTGCGCTGACAAGTGAGCATTCCTGAGGAAAACGGGAAAATCCTCCTCATCCCTGCCCCCTCAAAGTCCCGTCTTTCCTCTGCATAAGGAACTGTTGTGTGGCAGTGAAGTCTTTGGATAATCCAGGGCCAAGAAAGAGGCCAAGCTTTCGATATGGAATTATTTCCAAAAAAATTAAAGGGAGGGTTTGGAGCAGGTTTTCAGTAATACTGCATGATTAGACTGGAGGCATTTTTAACCATGGCATTTACTGTATTTTTAATTAAACATGCTTAGATTAGTGCATAGATGTATATATACACACATATACATTATGAGTAAAATTACATTTAGAAAATACAATTATTATTCATATTATTATTCATACATATTATGGAATTCTTATATGTAATTTTGCCACAAGACCAGACTTTTGATTTTTGAACCAATGAAAACACAAGTTCAGATTATAGAGCTAAAAAAGAATAAATAACAACAATTAGTTAACACTCAGTTGAACCAGCAATAATAATTAACTTATATGTTTCTTTATAATGTTTTATTGGTCATAATGAGTTCAAACCAACTTCAGCCCAGATGCTATCATGTGTAACTAGTTATGACATGCAGCTGTGTTAACTTTAGTGATTAATGTTTTTCCACCCGACATACCTCACTGATTAGACTTTTAAAAACACACCCACTGATAGTGTGCGTGTGTGTGGTGATAGAGGCATGCCAAAACAAAGACACCTGCGTAATGAGTTTGGGTATGGTGAAATATTTTAATCTTGCACCAGGACATTAACTAGAGTATGACGAGTGCTGTATCTTTCTCCTCTTCCACACCTCTGATATCTCTCTATAACGGTCACCGATTGCTGTCTTTATTTTCTGTCCCCTGCTTGTTCTGTGTTTTCCCCAAGCTGAAGCTGTTCCATTATAGCTTTGCTCAGATTTCCTTTATGTGTCAGTGTTCAGGAATAGGCCTGCCTGTGTTTCTTAATTGGTCATCAGGGACTGAGGACAAGAGGCAGATTCAGATATTAGAGCAGGGAGGCGCTGATACTGTCAGTTTAGGCTTCTGATCCAGTGACACTGTTACTACAGCACTACTTTGCTTTGAATGGCAAGAAACATGAGGATGGAAATGTAGCATTCATTGACAAACTCTCAAACTGCAGAATAAAGTGTTACACAGCTTTACAGTCAAATAGCTGCAACAGGAAGTGATATTTTGGTGTACCGCAGCAAAGTGTCTCGCTTCCTGTTGTGCGTGGGGTGAGTGGATGCAGTGTGCTTGTGTGACACTGAGGATTCTTCTCAATCACTTCCTGCTAACAACAGACAGAAACTTAAACTTAACTCAACTTGAAGAGAAATGGACTGTAATTACCCTTCAATCCTGAATCCTGAGCAAAGAAGGATACATCCACTATCTGTCCATTTTTAAAATATCATTTCAGGCTCAGGTTCAAATCACTGAATGCTTCATGTCTCTTTCTATCCTTACTTTTCTCAGTGCTCAGCTTCTTCTCATGAATGACTCATAGCACAGGGCTCAGTATATTCCTGCAGTCCTCCACTGACTCAACCAGCCACAGAGAGAACATCAAAAAGCATCAAAATCAGGGAAAATATGCGCTGTAACCATTTTATTGTCAAATAACTGCCAGGCACAGTAACTATTCACAGTGTCTCGTCCTGTCATCACAGTGAGGTTGCCAAGTTTGGTACCATTGTCCCTCAAACAGAGATCTATTAAAACCAGTTCTCACCAAGTGTATCTGGCACCCCACGCTACAGCTGCAAAAACCACAGAGCATTACTGGATAAACTGTTCATGAAGAAATAGTTCCAGCAACATTTTCTGGACAACGTCATTTTTATTTCTTGTGTCATTATTTCTGTTTGAGCACAAATTAAACACACAAAATACCTTTATGTCAGATGTTAGTTTCCCTCTGTTTCCCCTGTTATTTTAAACTAGATTAAACACTATTGATGTCAATCCTCCACTATCACTTGTAGAAAAACAGCACATTTCCCAAAAAGCTGCAGTGTTTATAAACAGTGGGTCAGTAAGCCAGCCAGTGGTCTGTAATCCTGGCAGTCATCTGCCGTCCTCTTTCGTGGTATGATAGTGAGCGGCGATATCAGATCAGTTTGGAAAGATGCAAATAGCTGATTTTGCATAAAGCAGAAGGCAAGGTTTTCTCTACCCACTCAGTTATTCACATCCTCACAGGCCACTACAGCCCCAGGGATTTCTTGTGTATGCTTTAGTGACATTAATGTGTTCAAGCAGGCCAGACTCTACCTCAGTCTTTTCTACCAGCCGTATGAAGTCACTTTTCTCTGCAGAGAAAACCATGACACTGACTACCCAGGGTGTAGTGGTTTTTTTCTGGTGTATTTGGTTGTTTGTTGTCTGCACAGTCATTGCAAAAGTGCTTTGCATGTTTCACCTTGTTTATCTCACACCCCAGTTGTGCCACACATAAATGAATCATTGTATTGGTTCCCTGTCTGCTGTAACCAAGCCAAAGTGGGTTATATCCTACCAATCCTACATTCCAGAAACAAATGGTCAAAAAAAAAGATATGAAAGGCAGTATTTCAACTTGTCACGTTGTCTCGAAAGGCAGCAATGTGTCAATAGTTGGTGGAGGTCATCTCAGTTTATTTATGTAACATTATTGTTGATGTCTGTCTCATGCTAGTGATTCAGAGCATCAGGCTGCTGGACCCTCAGACTGTTATGTGTCATATCTCAGCAGTCACATTTCAATTGGTCTCCATCTACAGCAAAGATTGTTCATAGAAAATGACCAGGTGGCAGCTGCACAAGTTATTTGTATGTTCAGACTTAGCTCAATTATAATGCAGTGATAAGTAAGCATTTACTGAGTGGAGGTTTGCACAGTACTAAATATAGTAAACTAAACTAATACAAATACTAAAAATGTGACGCACCTCACAGACTAGTTCTTAGGTTGAGGTTAGTTGTTAAATATCTATGTACTGTAGTTGCCAGGTGTAACTGTAAGTGTATAACTGATCCAACTTGACAACACTATTGGTCAAATATATTACCTGATAAAGATGTTTACTAATAATGAAAGGTTTTTAACTTCTCTAGATGACAATGGCAACATACCTCAAATTACTCAACATGCTATGCTAATACGCTACCTTAGATAATTAGCTAAGTAGCATCAATGACATTAGCACTGAAGAACTGTTCTTACTGTGAAACAAACTGTTCTTGTTAATAAAACAAAGTTTTATTTAGATTTACAAGGGCTTAGTTGTTAGCTATTTCAAATTTAAGTGTAAATTGACATCTGTATCACTAAAATGAAATTGGTCGCACATAGGGCTGAACACTTACATCAAAAATATTACCAAAATCATATTTAAGGGGATTTTGGTGAGCTGCACTTTCTGATAAAATGTGATATCGTCCTGGGGAGTTTCATTTCAGAAAGCCCTGGGGGCTAAAACTAAATGAGTTAGGTTGGGCCCACAGCTTCTGCTTATCCAAGTCTTTCTTCAAACCACATCTCCCTCAATGTTTGTCTTCTCGTCTCTTGTAGGTGCTTTGTCCTTAGGGGACACCGTAGTTATTAAATATTTGCCAGTGCCTAATTGTTATGAAGCCAACTGAACCAACTGACAAAGCGAACATTAGCTCACTAATACATGGCCCATTTAGCATGAGGAGGAAAAAAGGTGGTTGACACTCTGTCAATTGTCATTTAAAAGTGGCTAAATGTGAATCTGTAGGCTGTGGCCCACATTACAACACATTATGCCAGTGTTGCCCAAATAATAGATACATAATAGTGTTTGATAAGTTACTATAATCAGACTGTACTAAAGTTTTTAGCTAGCTAAGACATTTGAAGATGTAATGACCTGACGAGTAGGTCACCAGCAGGTAGTTATGAAGGGGTTAAATGGAGTTTACACACAGACACTGTCACTGGTTTCCTTCAGCAGCAGGAGTTTCCTCCTACATACTGATATTTATCTTCAACTGTCACCAAATTCAATCTGTCCTCCATTTCCCTCAATCTTCTCCTACTTTTCTCTCTTGACCTTGGCGGCAGACAGAGAGCGAGGGGTGTCAGGGGGCGTCATCACCATGACAACAATCCAGATTCAGCCAAGCATCAGCCAGTTTTCCCTCCTCCGCTCCTTTTCTTTTCTTTGCCGACTTAAAGAGGGAAGTTCATCTGTCGCTGCTATGACAGTGAGGCAGATAATAGCAGCGCCTCAGTGGCACACAGCTGTTTAGGAGGAGCGTCCTCAATTCACTGAAGATGTCTCCATCCATTAGATTGTGCCTCAAGTCACTCGACTGTCTGTGCGCCTCAGGACATTAATGGTTATTAATGAGCGCTTGCTGTCTTTTATTACAATGTTTGCTCATGGTATTTTCTCCCGTGTATCATGTCAGTGCTAGTTCTTGAGGATCTTCCTAATCTCTTGTTGTTACATTTGCTCTTCACACTTAAATCAAATTCAAAACTTAAATTCACCTTTGTCCCTCTTGTGCTCTCTGCCAGTACACAGTATGAAGTTAATAAGCTTAGGAATTAATGGAATAATAATCACGTGCTGTGAGTCATGTGCTCCTTTACAAGGGCAGTGTGTAGATGTGTATTTGTGCACATGACTGTGTGTATGGAAAACATGCATTAGTTTTGACTGAGTGGTAACTGTTGGCTCTTTGTGGCCCATTAACATTTTGAGCTTCCTCCCCTCACCTCCTTCGCTTGCTTCTTAGCAGCCTGGCCTGACACAAAGATGCCCTTCATGGCTCTAACAGAAGCTGCCAGAGACAAAATGTCAGACTTTTCACAAATGTCCTGAAAGTCTTCAACTTTTATTGCCTCTGCATCCTCAGAGGAGATTCTGAACTATGAAGGTGCAGGTGGGACAGTTCAGTCTCTGTTTGAATCTAATAATGACTTTGTGTTACAGCTCAAAATTACAATACACCATCTGAGCCTGAATGGCAGAGTTTCCAAATTTGAAAAAAAAAAAAGACATCCATATTAATTTAGACTTTAAAGTAAATTAAAGGCCAACTGAAGCTTTTCTTACATCAAGACAGATAAAGATCCGTATTTCTTAGCTTTCTTTGGTATTGTGCTTGAACAGTGAACAAGAAGGACTCTTTTGACTTCCGTGATATAAAGTACCACACACCTTGTCAGTTTTGGAGCTTCAACTATGCAAAGTTCCTCAGAGTGCAGCTGAATACTTTTTAGGCCTGAACAAAGAATCAAGGTATCATCAGAATTGCAGTGTGGCCAAGTGTAACATCCAAATTGCAGGAGCTAAGTTTGATAAAGTAAAACATGTAAAGCATTGTGGTGCTATAGACATACACTCTGGCCTATTGATCATATTCTCCAGATATAAGGAAACTTATTTATTTGGTACAGGCCACAGCAAAAATGTCATTATCATTGAAATTGAAATGCAAAATTGACCATTCCCACTAGAATCACAATCACAAAATAAGCACAACATGAAATTTTGGTTCTTTTTGCAAATCCTTCAGTGGTACTACTTTTAATATAATGTACTGTGGCTAAACGCTGTCTTCAGAACATTAGGAGCAGTCACAGCACCGTTTCTGGGTAGTGCATCACTTACCAATATATTATTGATGACTGCAGGCAGTCTCCATCGGTGTTGTTCACTGCAGATGTGAGCAGTCGTGTGGTAAACTGCTCACTCATTGCAGAGCTCTGTGAATTTCCCCCCTTTAAAGCAGCTTGTAATGGTCTGACCTCCATTCCTGTGTGCTGCGGTAATTCATGAAGTGGGATACATATACAGGGTCATTTTTGCAAAGCGATACTGGGTCACACATAAAAATTCATTAGTATGAAAGCAAGCTGAATTGCTCTTTCAGTCACTCAGTAATTTGGCGATTACAGGAACAAAGACAAGAAGTGTGTCTGAACAGTGTTTTCTGCTTGACCTATACCTGACAAAGGCACATGGAAGCTGTTCTGATAGTAAAATGCAAATGACACAGAGAAGGTCTGAGGCGGGCCTTTGCAAGGCAGCAGACAGCGCTGTCTTTGGCAGCCATGTTTTATTTGTCTCTAGTTGTGTTTCTTACCATCAGGGCTGTGAGGGGAAGCGTGCTGATTAGGATGCTGAGTCTCTCTGTGTGTGTGTGTCTGTGTTTGTGTGTGTGTGTGTGTGTGTGTGTGTGTGTGTGTGTGTGTGTGTGTCAGCATGATTACAAAGGAGGGGTAGCAGCTCACCCAGCAGTTAATTAGACCCTGGAGGACCACAGGGGGTGCAGGTGGAGGCCTGATCGCACGCACACACACACACACACACACACACACATACAGGCATATACACTCATGTTTGCCTTTACATGAATGTGTTCAAACAGCAACAGCAGGTCAGTTTTCCCTCCAAAAAGGAAACTGTTATGGTAGTATCCATTTGTGATTTAAGGTACTAGATGCAACATGTTAAATAAAATAAACACTGAAGAATTACATGTAACAGTTTAGATGATATTTTTTTAAAGAACCAAAACAAACATTGCTTACGGAAAGAAATGTTGCTGTTGAGTTTTTGCTGCACTACAAACATTATTCTTTTTTGTGCCATGTGTACATTACATCACATTTCCTACATGGCGCTACAATAAAAACACTAGTGTATAGCACTGTTACTGATACTTGAAGGGCCAGTGGGTCAGGAAGCCGCTTCATTCCTAAAACCTAACAACAGCTTGTTTAGAAAGCAGAGCTGGGAAAAGTCAAAGATCAGTCATCTTCTCTGCACTGACTGAGCGAACTGTAATTTGCAGTGCGTCTGCGCTGGTGTAGCAGCCTGATAAGTGCATGTCCACCATTAACATGTGCCTTTAGTGCATGCATTAGGAATCTGGGGGCCAGTGGCCGCTCCTTTTGGTTACTACTCATTTCCCCAGTAGCCGGCGAGCGGCTCTGGTGTGAGGGTTAATGACAGCACTTAAACACATTTAGGAATGCTAAATTCCTCGCAACTGAAGGGCATTAGCTGAAGGGGAAAGCCGGCTGAATGAGACTAATGCTCGTCATCATTCATAGCTCTGCTGTGCACTAATGGACCTGAAGCTGCAGTGTAGACTGTACACAGTCCAAATGCAGCCTGCTGTTGTTTTATAATGTTAGATGTAGTCCAGCTGGTTGCATCATTAATGCTACAGGGGAAACATACCACCACCAAATTCTTTCTTAAAAGTAGAGCTTAAAGACCAATACTGCACTTGGGTGGAAAATCCTCCTCCATGATTTGCATTATAATTCAATCCCAAGCAAAAACTACAGGCCTACCTTATTATCATTATTCATGAGCAGAATAATGCTGTTCTTGGTGCTGAGCACAAGTTTTTTTTTATCAATCACAGAGCTATGTTAGCTCAGCTATTGTTAATAATGACAAGCTAAATGTTTTGCTAAGGGGCCGACTCTAAAAAGTGACTACCCCTGACATTCATGATACTGTTGCCAGCTCATCTCTGCAGATGCCTAAGCTAAAGTAAACACAGCAACAGGGAAACTCTGATCAATGTGAGAGTTTCTGTGTTCTGACACAAGTTGACACCTGACCTCACTAAGCCTAAAACACTGGATTATAACAGGTAAAATCAGGATCTCCTCCAGCTGTTTTGTCATTATTGATGCCAAGCTCATGGCCGCTCCACACTATTGTCACTGACTGCCAACATTGACTGTGTGTCCCTGGGTAGCACCAGTGATTTGGCCTTTGCCTTTGCTTCAGCTGTAGGAAAAACCCAAACATCATTGCGTTCATACATCACTGCTGTCAAGGTGGCTATTTACATGCTAATTTCAGACTGGGAACACATGCCAGTCACACAATAAGGGCTAATTAGTCAGCAGGAAACTTGTTTTCTCTGATTTACATCCAGCAAGAGAGCCATACACTGATCAGAATGTATAGCTCTCCTTGTCTGTGTCTCTTTTCCACCCCCCTCCACTGCTTTGTAATTGCTTTAAGCCAAACTTAATTTGGGATAATAAGCAGAAAGATGAGCCTGGCCTATCTCCCTGTCTACTCTCTGTACTGCAGTGCATACACAGTTTTGTTTTACATTGTAATGACCCATGTTATCTACTACAATATGTACACCGCATCATAAATTTGATACAAATCTGAAAAACCGAATGTGCCATCTATTAATTCACTAGATATTTTTGCTTCTTTTCCTTGAACGCCACATTGGTCAAAATAATATTTAATCTTTTTAATGTTTGTTATCAGACCACACAAAGAAGGCCCTTTCTGCAAGGATGAGTCAGTCATCTCTCTTTGAACACTTGCGAAGGCCTTGCTTGATTATACCCTCAATGCGTGTGTGTTTGTGCGTGTGTGTGTGTGATTTTTCCACCTCCACAGGCTTTACAGACAAAGCTAATTACTTTTCCAGTGCTTCAATGATGGAGGATGCTTTATGGTCTTTCAGCCCCACTCGCTTCCCTTTGTCTGGTCACTAGCGCTGCTGGACACAGTATTATACAAAATTGTGTAATTGTGTATGTACATACACACACATTCAATATAGAGAGTTTTCAAAGCATGCAGGCAGACAGCTGAGCAGGCAGACGTTGTTTTGCTCTTTGCTTGTGTCTGAACCTGTGCAGATGTTTATGCACAGGTCTGATATATGGCTCACAGAGCTTGGTGCACTGTGACTTGATGAATCATAGTCAAATAGTAAAACACAAGTGAATCAAGGGGAAAATATTTCACAACACATACTGTACAAAAAATCTGAACAGTAATTCCCACAGTTTAAATAGTCAGTAATAATCAAGAACTATGATGAATTACTGAACAGTAAATGCAAAGGAGTATTATAATGATCCCACTGGGGTCGTTAACACTCATTTACGTTATTGATTATTCCATTTATTATGTTTTATTGGTAGAAAGACGGACATGCTATTGCAATTGCACTGTGACAAGAGTGTGTTGAACAAAACAGGTCTTACTCACGAATCTCATCTCATCTCTCTCATCTGCCTCATATTGAAGTATAAAAGTCTTTTTGTCCCATTGACCTATTACTCATAACTCATTATCTGTGTATTTTTATTGTTTTTTTTTAAATGACTGGTGATTCATTTAAAAATGTTTAAAAAATGACTAGTCAAGTCAAGGTAAAAATTTGATCTCTCTATGTGAATTCAAAAAGACTCCCTGGGAAATTATGAATGATGTGTTGACAGCATGATGGCAACATAGTACTACTAAAGCAACTACTAATCATTTTGATCAGTATGTAGGAATCTGAACAGCTCCTCCCTGACTTGTCTCCTCCTCATGACCCTCACCCTGCAGGAGCATGTGCACAGCACATCACTCCCGACCGGTTCCCCTGGCCTTTTCTATTTGTGGCATCCTCAAGCAGAGGACGTATTGTCTAGGCTGTTATACTGAAGAGTTTAGGGCCCTTTTTAATCCACCTGGTTTTCCTCTGTGGTGACTTCCAGCAGCTGCCACTGGTTCCTCATTAAAGAAGGATTTCATATCATTTTACCATGGAAACATGGGCTTGTGGTATTTATGAGTGTGAGAGGTGTTTGTATGTATTTTTATTCTCATAAATTGAAGTTTTGAAGTCAAAGGTGTCACAGTTGTCGTGGCGTGAGTAAGTAACACAATACCTGACTTGGCTTTGCTGTCAACAACAAATCTGCCAGTCCCACCCTGATTTACACACAACCTGACCTTCCTGCACAGTCACCACCAGCCTTTCCTTCCTCAGTATTACTGATCCTGTCCACAATCTCTGGAGGTGTGAATGAACAAAATCCCAGGCACCGATTGCATTTCTCTGTCTCACACACACACACACACACACACACACACACACACACACACACACACACACACACACACACACACACACATACACACACACATAAAGCCTTATCTTGTTCCTTTCAATGCCCTGAGTATTGGTGTTCAGTAGGACACACTGGAGCCATGCAGAGAGGCCCAGATGATGAGTGTGGCAGCGAGCCGAGAGGAGCGCTGGGCTGGAGACAGCTGGCCTTCACTTGTAATGATGCAGCTGCTTTCTCTCTTGGCCTTTACTCATCTCTTCTCTGTGACTGTGCTTTTCCAAAGAGAAATGTAACCTGTTTTTCCTGCTTCCTGTCTTAGTAAGATAGTGACAATGTTAAAAATAGACACCGGTCTATTAAAGTAATTAAAAACCCTGAAGTATTAGGATATAGATAGGTTGATCAGTTAATTTTTTTTTTTTCATATACCCTGTAACACATCAGAAAGCGTGATAATTAGCAACATATAGTAGTGTTTGTATATGTCTTTGTGTAGGTAAACAGCTGTAAAAATCACACAGCACATTTACTGACAAATCTTACCTGGTATAAAATGCTGCTAATCCTGGTGGTGGTCTCATTTGTTTAAAGTTAGTGTACAATGACTGCTGCCTAAGGCTGCAATGATGTTATTAAGCTGTACACTGCACCTTTAATGAACATTCAATGAGTCAGCTGTTCTATCCAATTAATTATAATGCCCCCACCCCCCCTCTCTTTAATGAGATTAAGGGATTAATTTATGTTTTTCAGGAGGTGATCTTGAGCAGCCTATGTATTAGCAAAGTATCAAACTCTAGTCGGGTAACAAAAAAAGTTCCTGCTGGTAGTGACAATACTTTTCTATTAACTTCCTGGACTTGGATTTGAAGTGTTTGAGGCCTCTGGTCTGTGGGACAACAGGATGTGATCTGTCTCTGAGGGGCGCTGATTCTCCCTGATCAAAATCACCTGAAAAAATCACCTGAATGCACCTGAAGGCTAGTAGGCCACCACTTTATTGCTGCTGAGGGAAGCACTTCTTTACAGTATAATACCACAACATAATCCTTCTTTAAAGTTATTTATTTCACAGTGCTATCACCATCATTTCCCCCTACATTTAAGTAATACTTGCATAATCTTTCCTTTTGACTTCTGCAGGATGTTTATCTTACTCTTGCGCCATCTTTAGAGTATCTTGGTTAGATATGTCCTCTACATTAATTATTAATGTTGAGGGACTGGGCTGTATTGCTGGAGTTTTTTCTGCTCCATTACTGCTCTCCCACTGGGCCAGGAGCTTCACCTGTGAGCTGAGCTCCACCTCACACCAGCTGTCATGTAGGCTACTGTAGCTATTTCACTAACACCAGCTGCCAGTGTCATAACTATATCTGCTAACACTGGTCTAAATAAGATACTATTGTTGTAGCTGTTGTACATCAGTTTATTTTTTTTTTTAATCTTATGGTTTAGCAACCAGCAGGGTGATGAAGGGATGCTGTTGTCATATCATATATCAAGTGTGAAAAATGAAAACAGTTGCTTTTGTCCATCCCTTATCTGGTTCCAGGTGATAGCTTCAGCAGTTTAATCGAAGATTTTGTTCTAGGGTCCTTCAACACACATGTGCAAAGCATCTCTGCTTCAAATGTTGGATTGACAAGCTCTTTTTTACTCTTTTGTGACAGCCCTACTCCTTTTTTTTTGTCTGCTCAGGTGCATCTATAATCTGCTGGACACATATGCACACAACTCTCCCTTTCACTCTGAGTTGAGCAGCTCTGATGACTCAACAGACTGACCTGTCTAAGCCTGCCTCAACCTTTTTGAGCTTTGTGCATGAGGTGCGAAAGGTCATTATTGATCTGAAGAAGAGCTGTTTTTATCTCTGAAAAGGTTGCACACAGCTTGAGATGACAGATGAGAGTTCACTTATTTCTGGCATCATTGTGATGCAGGAACTTACTGAAGAGAACAGAACGTGAGGAGAGTGGCTGTAGGCGAGTGAAATATGCCAAGCTATTTTAAAGACATGGAGCTCAATGCGAGTGCCAGAAAAGTCAGTCAAGAGCATTTAGCATTTACCCAGAAGGGCCTTACCAGGGGCCATGCATCTTCCCAGTATCTGTTTGTGTGTGTTGCTGCAAAAAAGAAAGAGGCCGAGGTGCACTGTTATTGCTTGGCTTTGTGTGTCTGCAGGGGTTGGGTGGTGGGTGGGGGCTCCCTCTGCGTTCCTCAGAAGTGGGTCAAAGGGATTAATTTCCTTGCCTGGCCGATTGGAGCTAATGGCAGATTAGCATGGTAACTTTCACTTCCAAAACAGTCCCTTCACCCCCCCCCCAACCAGGGAAGAGAAGCCGCAGTCTTCTTTTCACACTCTGGGGGTTGAGGAAGGAGAGTGAGTCCCTGTACTTATACTCTCTGACTGACCTCTGGCTGACCACAGCAATTAGAGAGCTGTGTGAGCTAATAGCAACAGAAGGGGCCACAAGAATATCTATCTGTTGCATTGGTCAACATAAGTCATTTAGATGTAGCTTCATTGTTATTTGGAGAAAATCTATTGTTATTTAAATAATACGCTAATGGAGATTGTGGCTTTTGCTCCTTATCTCCTACAGTGTATTTGCACTCCAGTGACCAATAAGACTTTAATCTACCTTGTGATTCTATCTGAACTACATTGATGTGATGTCTTTGTTGTGACTTTGTGGTATTCATTAGTGAAATTGTTTGGGGTTATAAATACTGCTGTCTGTGTGCTTTGGAAAGAGAGTGTCACAGGCTATTAACGGGTCGCTTGATCTCGTGACATCACACGAGACTGACTTTCTCTCATGTGGGGCTGTAATATTAACCAACACGACATTGCATATTGTATAAGATACTCCTTTCATTTCAGTTTAGTCATTTCTGAGGCAAAAATAACAATTTGAAGATGTCACCTCAGACTGTGATCAGAATGATTTATCATCTGCAGAATGAATGAAAACAATCACTCCGTGCAGACCTAACCCTAAAGAACAGGCCATTAACATAAACATTAAAGGCTAAGGTCTGAATCCAGTTAATGATGTAGTTTGCATACCATGCACTGGCTCCTGTCTGTCTCCTTCAGTTGACTGCCCTGTCAGGAGGGAATGCCATAACAGAAAACACTGTTCCTGTCTGTCTCTCTTCACATTGCTATCCAACCCTTTCTTTCCATTGTGTTTGGGTGTAGCTGGCATGGGTGGACCTTTTGATGTACTGGAAGTGGTTTTAATTAGGTTTTGTACAGCATCTACACACTTCTCCTCTCCTCCTTTCTCTGTTCTCCTCTTGGTATCAACCTTTCATCAGGCCTCTGGCTCTACTAGTCGAGCCTGTCTGAGCTGTGCTCTTACACCACACAGTTATGACTGCAGCATCTTTCACGCCTGCCAACATTAAAGCCAACATTAATTACAAATTACAAATTGCATTCAAGAATTCAGATTTTTACAGATTAAGCAGATTATTGTTTTATGGGTCTATAGTTTGATTGTGGAAATAGGTTTTGCATTAAAATATAGTAGCAGCAACATCAACAAGGAGTCTGGAATATTTTATACCTCTTAAGGTTTTGGAAGATGGTCTTCCCTGTTAGCCTTAGTCTGTGTTTTTGCAAGAACGCTTTTGTCATAAACTTCCCATGACTCAGAGGAGAAAGTTTGGAAAGTTTAGGAATTCTTGAGTCAGCTATTTTGGGAGTTGCCACATTTTGCATTACTGCATTGTTTCTTCAGGGGATGTTTTCAAGCTCAAGAGGATATTATGTCTGTGTGTTCCTTAGGCTGACCGCATTACTTCTCTCTCTTGTTCCCTACTTTCTCTCTTCATCTTAACATTGCCTCCATAGGGGAAAAAGTCCTGTCAAAACACTTATCTGCTACAACAAAACAATGAAGCTGATGTGTCCCAACTGTCTCTCATCTCTTTTCTAAGGTATTGGAAAGAACGTCATCTGTGACAGGACAGCCACGCCTCTGGATGCCTTCCGAATGATGTCTGCAGCCCAGTACTACCCCAAGTTGCTGAGCATTATGGGAAATGTTCTGCGATTCTTGCCGGCCTTTGTTCGAATGAAGGAGCTCCTAGAGGAAGGCTACATTGGAGAGCTTCTAGTCTGTGAGGCCCAGGTGAGACAAAAACTTTTTTTACATTTTTACATTTGCTTCCTTGTCATTTATGATAATGACTGAGGTTAGGTTGATTTAGGGCAGGACCAACAGAGCTGGCAAAGAGTTGGTATCTTGCTTAATTGCGCTTTGAGTACTGGCTTATTGGTACTTTCTGACACCTCTCAAACTCTTGGATGTTTTGTTCTAAACCTAATATGGTACCAGAAAGACCTTGTCACAATTCTCAATTCACAGTTCCTTTCACAATTTCTTTGCCCTGAAGGTCCACAGCGGTAGTCTTCTGGGCAAGAAATACAACTGGAGCTGTGATGATCTGATGGGAGGCGGAGGCCTGCACTCAGTGGGAAGTTACATCATCGACCTACTTACATTTCTGACGGGCCAGCGCGCAGCCAAAGTCCATGGCTTCCTGAAGACCTTTGTCAAACAGACGGACCACATCCGGGGCATCCGTCAGATCACCAGCGACGACTTCTGCACGTTCCAGATGGTACTGGAGGGAGGCGCCTGCTGCACCGTGACACTCAACTTTAACGTGCCTGGGGAGTTTCGTCAGGAGGTAATTGTCGTGGGCACTGTTGGCCGGTTAACAGTGACAGGGACGGACCTCTATGGACAGAAGAACAGCGGGGGTGGAGGAAGTGGTGGCGGCCCCGAACTACTGCTCAAGGACACCACACCTCTTGAGAAGGCTTCTTTACCGGAGAAGGCCTTCAGTGACATTCCATCCCCGTATCTCACTGGAACGATCCGTATGATCCAGGCTGTGCGGCAGGCCTTTCAGGACCAAGATGACCGGCGGACGTGGGATGGGAGGCCTCTGACAATGGCTGCCACCTTTGAGGATTGCCTCTATTCTCTTTGTGTGGTGGACACCATTAAGAAATCCAACCAGTGTGGAGAATGGCAGAACATTGTGGTGATGACAGAAGAGCCAGAGGTCAGCCCGGCCTATTTAATCAGTGAGGCCATGCGGCGGAGTCGGATGTCACTCTACTGTTAACATCTGGCTGATGTGCTAATCCCGTCAGGATGGCTGAGCGCCTGTGTTACTTCAAAAACTGGAGGTGGCACTGAAAGTGCATTGGTATTGTTGGAACTCTTTTCATATGGCTACCAGAATCGCTTCTTGAATTCATCAACAGTTTGTTTTAATACTGTTAAGTCTGTATTGTTACTGTTACGGACAGCGAGGTCACACCACTATAATACAACAGAGTTATGGTTTCCTGTCACCATGCCTCCACAGCAGATGGAAATCAATGTGATAAATAATCGAACCTTTATTTATGAGGAGGTCTCGGGAGATGCACTTGTAAATTAAACATGCAACAGAAAGACAAGATACAGTTCTACAGATCTGTGAGTGGAATTAATGCAACTGTGTTCTGCTTGACCATAAGGGTATTGCACCTCTCATCTCTGCTCCTCCTCTACTTGACTGGGTCTGGAAGTCAACACCTTACACTGTGCGTCCGAATTAGGACAGCCAAGGAAGAACGACAGTCCTCTCAGTTAAAACTGTGCCGCTCTATTGTTGCTACCATCTGAATTACTTGCTAATTTTACCAAGTGAATGTTTTTAAAAAAAAAAAAAAAAATCAGTGTGCTTGATAGCTTCAGTCTCTGTCTGCTCCATATGCTTCCTTGTGAAACAAGAGAGAGAAAAAAAAAATCAATAGTTTGGCTGGTGGGTTTTCAGAGGGGTTTAACCTCTGGTTTATGTATGCAATACATTCAGGCTGCAGTGTGCAGCAGAAATACTTTTATCTTCCAGCCTGGAGTCAAGGGTTAAAATGCACTATGGTTTGCCTTTATGCAGCTACAGCAGCCTGTGCATCAGTTTGTGAGTCCTGTACAAGTGTCCAAAGCAGTTATAATTTGTGTTTATTTTCTGTTGTCATAAAGCACAGCCATGAAATCTACTGAATTCTTAGTGATCTTAGTACATATCTCTACTGAGCCGTAGGTGTGGATGGTGATGCACTGAGTAAATACTAAGCTATGTGGGGGTTATATCCACATATTGCAATACAATGGGTTAGCACTGACATGCAGAGTGATGTGCAGGTTTGTCAGTGTGCACAGAACCCAGATATACTGTAAGGCTGGAAATTTGCAATCAATTAACAGTGGCTGATAGTGGAATATAGTCACATTTCTTTCACTTACTGTCAGAGGTGTTAAATGCCGAGACTCGTGTTATTTCTAGTGTGAAAATGAAAATCCTATGAAAAGCAAAGGGTTAATCCATTTATCAGTACTTTCTGACTTCCAAACCTAAGCCTGTTGATTTCAATTGCAGATGTAAATCAGTAAATCTGCCCCAGTCAATATTTTGGGTCAAATGACGATGTGTATAATTTGTGTGTTGTCACCTCACTGCAGTTCCCCTCAGCTCAAAGTAGCATTTAGCATCTTTTGACTCATTGTTTTCATTATGCAATCTGTGATTTCCAGCCTCATTTCCAGCATTAAGTTGTTGACTAATACACACACTTGCAGGTGTAGGAAAAACGTGTACCAGATTTTGGCTACATAGACAATACTGGAGTACAGCATCAGTTAATTGTTGTTTGTTGTCTTTTCATGGAATTTTTGACAATAACAAAAACATGGAATATGACCAGACTAATCCTTTAAGGCAGTATTTGCGTTTCTGAGTCCAGCTTCCCCTGAGCTCAACAGTATTTATCCAGAAGAGAGGAGAAAAAAACACAAGACCATCACACCAGCCGCCATGCCCTTCGATGTAGTAATGCTCCAACCCATGAGAACACAGCAATCATTACTACATTGTTACATAAGTACTCATAGGTTGGACTGCACCCATCTTTGAACTTGGTCTTCATTTTTGCACCATTGTGACACTATCACAGTAATAAAATAAGTTCTCAGACAAGACTTATAAACACCTACCAAAGTGCTCAAAACCACCCCTGTGGTAGTTCCTGGACAGTTGGTGTCTCCAGGACCACACTTTCACATAATGCACCTGCACATGGTCTCAGTGTGAAAAGTGAAAACAATATCAGCCCCGCTGTTGCAGCTGGTGACACTTTTTAATAAAATCATATATCAGGATATTATTTTTGCATCATCATGATTTATCAGTTCCAGAAAAGTTAGCTTATTGTGTTTTCCTACTTGTCCATCACATAAGATAAAACCAACTATCACAAACTATTTGCAGAAACAGTTTGACTTCAGGTTTGGTATCACTTAGTACAGGTGAAAGAACAACACTGACCTACGAGCCAAAAGATTGATTTTTTTTTATGCATCTCTGTGCCCCTGTGTGGTTTCAGGTTCTTAAGCTGTGCTGAAATACTATCTATGTAACGACTACTGAAAATGAACATATGAAAATATTATAAAACTATGTGTTTGTCTAAAGAAATTTAAAAAAAAGTACTGTATGTATTTTATTTGTATAAACCAAGGAACTGGAACATGTTTCGATTTCGAGTGTTTAGATATTTATTCTTTGTTTTGCTGTTGAGGTTTTGTGGACTGTGTGATTGGGAGATTAACAGCAAAATGAGGCCTTGGAGCATTCAGCTTCTTAGTTCCCCTTTTATCAAATGTTGACCAAAATAGTTTAAACACACTGTTGTGAATGAAAGCTTTATGTTTGAGCTAAAGATCAGTGAAGTGTCATAAATCATCCCAGTCATAATGCAGCATAACTGCACTGTCACTCAGTGCAAACTCTGATAAAGAAGAGTCAATAGCTACAGGTGTCCATAGGTCATAGTATCTAACAGTAAAGTCTGACCCCTTTTTAATACTTAGTGTTTGATTTGATTTGATGCTTGGCTGAGGTCAGGGCACATTACAGTCCGTCCTGTGGTGTGTTCAGAAACACTGGACTTTGTAACACTTAGTGTAGTTAGTGTTAGTGAAAAAAAAACACCACTGCTAACCAGTCTGCCTGAAAAACCTCTGAGTCCAACACTGATAAGCTATCACTCGTTAAGATAACTCAAGTTATATTATTGCCCTTTGTGTCCCAAGCGCCTTATTAGATCTGAATACAGACTGTCCCCCCTTGTCTGATAACTAATCTCAAAATATAAATGCCTGATTTAGACATTACACTAAAATGTTTACTTTTTCCCTGCTCTGACTTGATAAGTAGCACAATCAGGTTGAAGATTTATGAGTGAGGAGGGACTCTGGATTGTCGGGTACTGTAGAAGAAATGGGGAAAAAAAGAAATAGTCCAGGGTCCAGGTCATGGTTCTTAGATCCAGGTTTTCTCTGCCCCATCAAACCTGTAAACAAACTTTATTACTGTGTGGTTTATGGTTGGGAGCTGAAGTAGCCTTGGCTGTTTAGACCTGTGGAGTCTGACTGGAGGTGAATGATTTCCTTTCCCCCTTGATAAATATGTGAAAGGAATTGCACATGCATGCAATGTTAGAGAGGCTTCTCTGTACTTACACTGCAATCAAACATATCCTTTATGTGGATTTCTTTATGTTTTGAGCAAAAACCCGATGGAAGCCCCCCACGATAAAATAAAAAGGAATAAAAAAGATGACTGGAAATCCCATACACGGAGATAAAGGCTATGGGTTAGGCAAAAGGTTAATCATTTGTTTTTGGTAGCAACACCACTATGATGTATCTCATGCACTCTGCTTTAATTATATTATGAGTGTCACTTCAAATATTGTATCTTTGTTTTACAGTTTTCCATCTGTTTTTAGACCATAGCAACTTGGTTTAAATCATTTCATTACCCAGAACTGAGCAGCTTTTGGCATCTGTGTGTAGAAGGATCCTCTAACAATAGGCCCAGTGTGTTTAAATCAGCTTGGATCTCATGCTGACTTTGAATTAACTATATTTAGTGTCCCAGGGGTGAGAAAATGTTTTAACAACCCACAGTGACTCATAACATTAGCTTAATCAGATGTTCTCGACTTCTTTCAAGTGCTGGAAACTTTAGTCTGTTTGTGCTGACTGAAGGTCCATCATGTCCACACGAGCTCATCCTCCTCCATTGAGACTCAGCAGACTCATCCTCTCGTTGCCCATGTTCAGTGGTAAATGTATCATTAGCACCTGCTTCAGATTAAAAACATCACAAGACCTTTTTAGCCAGTGCAGGTGCTTGACAAAAAAAAATGAAACCGAAACAGAAAAGTGCAGGAATTTAATTTACCCTTTACTTAACACTTACAACCTTATTAGTGACAGATTCACACTCATCCCTGCATGGACTTGAATGGACAGCACTCTGAAACAGATGAGGAAATATCTGGGTTCAGAAGCACTGAATATTTAATGAGATGAATTTTAATGAGCTGATACAGAAGAGTGTGATGATCTGATGCTTTTTAAATAGTCGGCAGAATCAAATATTTGTCTCTGTTAAACAGCCCTTGACTGGTTTTTCTTTTAATCGTTGAATCACTAAATATTTTTTTCTGCATGCTGAGAAGTTGTTACATGCCATAGCCGTTGTTCAGACATCAAAAATGATGTTGAAATGATCTGCTGTGTCACTGTTAAAGTACAGGTCTGCAAAAGAGGACTCTTGTTTCCTGTAATACAAATGCTGTTCTTTTTACATCTGGTTTTACGTTGCCAGGGACTGATTTGTTTACCATTTAGCTTGCTGCTCAAGGCCTGTTCAGGATGAGCTGAGTCTGTGCTTCACTTTGCACTTTGACTGCCTTCTTTGCTGACAGTCAGGATGATGAATTGCTTATTCGCGCTTTGCCAGCATTCACAAACTGTTCAGGAAAGGCCCTCACTCAACTGAGGTGGGGGGGTAGAGGGTGGAGGTGAAAATTGTTCATTTTGGAGACGAACAACCTCAAAAGAGGTGCTTCTTTTGCCCTTGGAGACCGTTACTTAGCAACCGGAAGCCACGTTGCCAAAACTAGGTCCTGTCTTGAATTTTTTTCCCCTCTTTCATTTTCACTAAGGCAGCAACACACCACCCTCACGCCTCCATATGTCTGCACACACTTTCTTTCACACTTTGTCCCTCCATCTCTCCCCACTCTTCCTCTGACTCAGCGGTCAAGCATGATCTCCCACAGGTGACACTTTTTGATTCGCTTTTCACTGATTTGTCTTTTCATATTCTTCACAGGTTGACTCTCGATTTCAGGTTGTTTTTTTTCTATGCTATCTCCCTCTCTCTCTTTCTCTCTCTATTGTGAGTCAGGTTGAAGCCTGGAGGACAAGCTCACTGGTGCTTCTGCAACCCCACCCCCCCCACCACCTCTAAATACTTCCTTTTCACATCTTTTGGAGGCAGGACAGGAGTAACCAAGGCAACGCCCTTTAATAAAAACTAATAACTGACAGATCCAGGCTCTGAACACCTTTCCTCAGCTGGTTTATGAATGCTGACTCTTGCCCTGTCTTGCTGTAGCCTCTATACTTGTTCAAAGAAAAATATCCATCTTGATGCTGTATTGTAACTATATCCAATATTTATTGTTATGTGTATATATTGTGGACGCATGGACCTCTGTACATACTGGAATTTGAGCTCTCAAACGCATATTTATGGGTCTTAATCTAGAGAATGTACTTACTGTAGGAATAATTTATATTTTCTATCCGTTCAGGATGATATGCCATTTTTAGGAGGTCAGTGGGTGTTAAAGAAATAAAAGCCCATCCCCCCTCTGAGTTTTCTGTGTGCTGTAAAGTGTGGTGGTTAAATTAACCCCCCTCCTCCTCCTCTTCCTCCCTCCATCTTTCTTTTTTGGGTTGACTGTGTGTGTCTTACAGGTTTACTGTCTCATCTCCCTGCACCAGTGCTCAGCATTGGCTGAATGTGTGTGGATGAGGTTATGTGTGTGAAAGGAGGGGATAAAAAGTGTGACTTTGTGAGTCTGCAACATGGTTTACTGCTTCAGCACTTGATTAATGCTGCAGTTTCTATGGAATAAAAAATATGTACACCCATGGCGATTCTAATTTCTTTATTTTTTTCAATAATATCTTTTGGCAACAGGTTACAGAAGTGTCTCATTCTCTCTATGTGCTTGTGTGAATTTAAGTGTGTAAGATTTTTTGCTCAGATTTCTTTTTCTTTCATGTTGTTACAAAAATATTTTTAATGGGGACCTTCATCTCCTCCAAAGCTGTGCAATACAGAAAACCTCTGCCGACCCCTGCTGGCTGCTGTAGATGCTGCACAGTGTGGTCTATACCCCCCAACTGCATACCACAGTACTAACTCAATTCATTGTCTCCCAAATAATCATCTATTTTTAGACCAGGGCGACTTGGCTTCAATCTTTTTATTATCCAGAACTGAAAAGCTTTTGGTATCTGTGTGTGAGAATCCACACAAAATAGATTCATCATGTTTAAATGAACTTGGGTCTCATGTTGACAGTAAATTAACTGTATTTAGAAGGTGAGAAGTCTTGCAACATTATCCCAATCAGATGTCCTCAAGCTCTTTCAAGTGCTGAAACATTGCTGGATTCACTTCCATCTTGTACTGACTTGAGGTCTATCACATCCACCTCCATGGAGACTCAAAACAGCTCTGCAGACACATCCTTTACCAGTTTCCTATGTTCTGCAGTAAATTAATCATTAAGATTAAGAACATCACACACAAAAAAATGAAAGAGAAAATTTACATTCACATTTTACTTGCTGCGTGTTTGTGAACCACAGAATTACACTGGTCTCTGCATGCACTCCTGTTTGCAATAACCTGAAACGGATGAGGAAATATCTGGGTTCTGGAGCATTGAATATTTTATGAGATGAATTTCAATGAGCCAATACAGAACAAGGTGATGATACATTTGCAAAAGAAGCAGCATCTAATGTTCACTTTTTGTCACAGATTTTTTTATTTTGTTTATGTTCATCCATGATTGTGTTGCCAGTAATTATCAGTTAATGTGCTGCTTGTGGCCTGGTAAAGATGGAGCAAGTCTGTGCTTCAGGAAAGTTAAAATGTTTTTCTTTTTGGTCCTCCCACTTTATAAATACAAACCTTTACACAATCCAATATCTAATAATGTGTCTGGTCTGGATCCACAGCGTCGACCAGGTGGCCTCTGACCTCTAGGGGGCCACCAAGTTGATGATTTGCTGGATTTGTCTCTCTCAGGATAAAGATGTGTGAGGTCAAAGGTCAATCGGGGGTCGCCTCCACCTCTAAAGAGACTCAGAAAACATCATGAAAAAACAATCGCGGACAAGTGGAGCTGCAAACAGAAAGGAGACTAAAAGAAAGGGAAATTTGTCTATCTCCAGTCTTTGGGTACTGGCTTGCTAGCATTAGCAAAGGCTCTGGAAAGGCGCCATGCTAGCATGGAAGAGGACCAGGCCTCTTCCCATTGGACTGAGTGGGCGCCTTTTTCAGCTCCTGTTCAATAATACATCAATGTGCAGCAGCCATTGACCCTGTAACAGACACCTGTCAAACTGTCCAACCCTCATCTACACTTGACCAGGTGAGCAGGTCATCTTTTTAAGGCAGTTGACATCCAACATTAAAGTATTCAATCAAATTCTAGTTATTATTCCAACTTCTTATAAATACCTCAGGATTGCTGCCCTGCTGTCTTTTCCATTTCCATGTTGGTCACCAGTTTAAGCCCCACAGGTTGTTACCTTTCTACCTGTTTTCCATATTGTGAAAATTAAAGATGAAAACAAGGCTGAGGGAACAAGGCTTGAAATCTTGGACTTACAGTGGCTTGCAAAAGTATTCATACCCCTTGAACCTTTCCACATTTTGTCACATTATGACCACAAACATAAATATATTTTATTGGAATTTTATGTGAAACACCAACATAAAGTGGCACACAATTGTGAAGTACAAGGAAAATTATACATTATTTTAAAATCTTTTTACAAATCAAAAACTGAAAAGTGCAGTGTGCAAAAGTATTCAGCCTCCTTTTCTCTGCAACCAATTGCCTTCAGAAGTTGCCTGATGATTGCTGAAGGATCGGATGTTGACCTAATGACGAAATAGAGTCCACCTGTGTGTAATCTAATCTCAGTACAAATACAGCTGTTCTGTGGCGGCCTCAGATGTTTGTTAAGAGAATATTGGGGAGCAAACAGCATCATGAAGTCCAAGGAACACACCAGACAGGTCAGGGATAAAGAAGTGGAGAAGTTTAAAGCAGGGTTAGGCCATAAAAAGATTTCCCAAGCTTTAAACATCTCACGGAGCACTGTTCAATCCATCATCCGGAAATGGAAAGAGTATGGCACAACTGCAAACCTACCAAGAGACGGCCATCCACCTAAACTTACTGGCCGAACAAGGAGAGCACTTATCAGAGATGCAGCCAAAAGGCTCATGGTGACTCTGGACGAACTGCAGAGATCCACAGCTCAGGTGGGGGAATCTGTCCACAGGACAACTAGTGGTCATGCACTGCACAAATCTGGCCTTTATGGAAGAGTGGCAAGAAGAAAGCCATTGTTAAAAGAAAACCATAAGAAAAATTAACACTGCACATCACTCTGAACACACTATCCCCAGTGTGTGTGTGTGTGTGTGTGTGTGTGTGTGTGTGTGTGTGTGTGTGTG
>CM076667.1:6895451-6924534 GCA_038496675.1 Rachycentron canadum
TATATATATATATATATAATTTTTTTTCCCATATAATTCTTACAGTGTAATAGTAATTGGCAGATTTATTTAATTAGGTGGGTTGGTTTTTTTTGGTTTTTTTTGACACAGCTACACTACATTGTCAAACAAGATAAGACAATACATGGACATAATTTTTGAAAAAGAATCACCCACAGTAACATTTTAGGATGTTTAAATAGCAGTATTATAAGCTACAGTAATAACAAACCTTAATGCACATAGTCATCAGAGAATCAATATCTATCATTATATTAAAATTAGGCTCATGTTACCCTTGTTACAAATGTGTTGCAGTTTTTAGCAGACCAGACAGTGAGTAGTATTATTTATTTGTACATCTACTATATTGTTGCAGTATTTGTATTTTGTTTACATCTTCTCTCAACTGAAGTTCCACCTCTTGCCTTTCTTCATCAGAACAGATCAACAGACTTCTTGCTGTTCACATGGAGTGTATTTGCTATTTTATTGTGTTACTAGTAAGCAAATCAAACTATTTCAAGGCAGAAAATGTACTGCTGGTGTGAAGCCTGAAAGACACAGCTTTAATATTAATTATTAAGATTGAGTTTTGGTTCAGACTCAACTGCTCAACTGTCATGTTGATGTAGTTATTTACTTTTACTGGCCTTTGCCTATTGAAAAACTGCTACTAATCATTAATGCTCATCATTTTTTTTTCCTCAGCATGAAGTCTCCTGCAATGCAACCAGGAAAATTGAGTGTGTTCACATAAAATTTGAAGAAGTTGTTTTACTGTTTGTTATTGGTCATAATGCTACTGCTGTTATTTTCACAAGGTCACTGATCTCCATCCATTCTGTTTAACCTCCTTCCTTTTTGCAAAATATTGTTTTTGAACTGTGGTTTTCTTGTTAATAGCTTTAAGTGCACTTTAACCTGTTAATACTGTCTTATTTGTGCATGATGTAATTAATACATTTTCTTTTCAATACAATGGGAAAAATGCTCTGAACTTGTGACTTTGCATTGCTTTGTGCTGTGTTCAGTGGGTATTCACTGTTAGTGACACATTCAACAGTTCACATATTTCCATTGAAAATTGTCGATCAATTCAGACACTAATAACTCCCCCACATCTGCCACTGCCTGTTCCTAATCCTTTACTTGGAGTTGCTAGATTTCTTCATTTGTCTGGTAAAATAAAGAAAGAGGAGGAGGCAAAAAAAAAAAATAGTACAGGTAAACGTGTGTATGCAATGACCAACATGTGATAGAAACAAGATGACTTGGCCAATGTATGAAACACATGCCTAGTGATTCACAACAGTAGAACCCAGTAGAACACCAAAATATCTGGTCTTCACCCACGCACTCAAAGAATCAATGACTGTCCTTGGTGATTTTTATGAATTTTGATTAGATTTCAATGAATGATTTGCTTTCCAAAAAACCCAAAACAAGATCCTGGCAAAAAATGTTTCACTAGCCTCTGAGGCTTCCTTAGCTTTCTGCAAAACATCATCACAACATCAGTTTTATTATGTATAATAGAACGACATTGGAAACGTTTGAAAGCTCTCTGTATGGCCACCTGCGATTTTGGGGCTTTTGTTCACTTTTAGCTCTGTTTCTGGTCTCTACCAGCTGTTGTGCTTAACTCCCGATAGGAATATGCTTTGCAAATTGGTGGCAATTTTCTATTATGTTTCCTTCTCCAGTAGTTGCGTTATTTGTCCAGCAGGGCATAGCCATGAACTGTTCTGTCAGCCATCTGATTTCAACAAAGATATATTGTATTTCCTTTTCGTGTAAATGCAAATGTGTATGTAATTCAATGCATCAACTGCTGAATGCTGAATTTCAGCTGAGGGTAGTCAGAAAACATGTACAGAAAACTGAAATAATGTGAAGATCTCTGCAACACAGATATACATATAAGTGTCTCTTTCGCCTTGTGATTACAGTTACTGTATACCTGGTCCTGATTTGGTTGTGAAATTGGTTGTACTAAACAAGCAGTCACACGTTGTCATCCTTTCCACATCCAGTAATGGTCCTTCTGGACCTGAGAAAAAGCCTTAAAATACTAACCAGAATTTCACAGTGCAACAGGCCTTCATCCATATCCTCTTAATCCACTCTGGGCAGAGGCAGGGACGCTAATGTCTCTGTGTAACTCTAACTCCAGTATATCGTCTACATGATACAACACCACCACATTAACACCAATTTTTTTAGCATGCTTCAATATAAGAAACATGTGCTTCACACCAGTCAATGTAAAACATACAAGCAAATCAAAGTAAATATAAACCCTTATGTGTCTCACCTCACAGGACTCACATGTTTAGTTAAACCATAGGCACTACAGTTTGATCAGACATATGAAACTTGTGATTATAACTTTTTCCTTTTCTCACATCGAAATCTGTTTCTGACAAAATATGGAGATGTAATATATCATCTTTCAATATCCCTCGTCCCTCGTGATTAAAGTATACTATAGTAACCCACCCATGTGGCATATTATGTGATTGCACAGACAGGCTGCTGCACAGAGAGACATCATCAAAAGATTTATATATTCCTCCCTTTACCAGAGTGATCTGTTTCTATTGAAGCAGCTAGTCAGTATGATGCTGACATTGACCTCTGACCTCTCTGGACAAGAAGAACAAAATAAGAGCTTTTCCTGCTGAGACCTCTCAGATCCCACAGTCTCATATGCGCCTGTAGTATTCACATGACACTTTAGCCATCTTTGGTCCCGCCCTACTTCCACTGCACTTTTCATCCACTCTGCATGAAACAGCTCCCTGCGACTCCCTTTAGTTTCCTTCTCACAGATTCATTACTTTTTTTTAAAGTAGTGCCTCATCTCTTATATTGTTTGTAGCTGATTGCGTGATTGCTTTTTTTAAATTATTATTATCGTCTGGTATTTCAAGAAACACGGGGGGAGTTTATGCAGGTTTATGGGCTATTTGTAGCATCTATTGCACTGTTTTAATTTAAACTTTATTCTGAAGACGAAAGCCCTTCATGATTGTGCCAACCTTTACTCAGCAGGTGTGATTTGCTCACCGTTGTTCACATGTTATTTTAGTGGAGGTTGTTAGTTTTATCGGTGTGTATATTTTTTTGAGGACCACTCCAACCATCTGTGTCAGGGGCGCGGCCTCCCTGTGGCTCCCTGCTGGTTTAGTGTGCGGCTCTAGGGGGAGGACGGAGCGCTCCATCCGTGCACAGCGGCGGAGATGGCGGACCCGGCGGAGACTACGATCAAGGTGGTGTGTCGCTTCAGGCCGCTGAACAGCGCCGAGGTGGCCCGGGGAGACCAGTACATCCCGAAGTTTAAGGGCGAGGACTGTGTGCATATCGCGGTGAGTGAGGCACCACAGACTGAACTCACGGTCGCAGAAGATTACTTCATTTGTCTTGATGTATGTGTTAATTATAATGTGGATACACAGTCCTGGCGTCAAACTGCTTCTTTTGTTAGACATTTCTGTAATAACTTAAAATGAACTCTAAACCAAACTTGATGTAAAGTTTTGACAGTTTAATGTGACCTTGTTAATCAGCAATACCCAGAATAAATAAGGTGCAAGGTTTTCTGAACAGCCATGAATGTCAAAGCCAGATTCACACTCACACCTGACATCTGTCTTATCAGATGAAGCTTTACTTCCCTCTGTCAGCCTCATGACCACCAACATTACCCCCCCACACACACACACAATTTGAAATCTCAGCATATTTCAGCTCTTTTCTCTTCATTTAGTTATTAACTGTCGTTTTACAACAGTATAGATTCTTATATCCATCACACTGAGAAAGCTTCACTGTTTTATTGTATTTCATAATAAAAAACAATTGAATAAGATTTAACTTAATTCTGGAAATTAAACGCAATTACAGTTCAGTTGTTTTCCAACAAATGCAAACATAGAAGTAGCATAATAACATAACAATAACAAACATATTCAAGGGGGTAGAACCAGTATTAAAACTGAAAATGTGGGATTAAACCCTGCTATCACTCTGAGAGATTAAATAATACAGAGAGTGATATTAATTTAGTGATATTATTACTGCATAGTTTGTCAGGAGAAACAGTGCTGCAATATTTTGGCAGAAAACAAATACATTGTCTGGGAACATTTAAATCCAGTATGAACATATTTGTGGCTTGTCAAATATGTAAATGAAAACACAAAATGAATCCAGTAACATTTATTTATCTTAGAAATTGTATTTGCTGTTGTCATTTCTAACAGGCAGGATCTGTTCAGGAGGTTCATGATGGCCCCCAACTTTTATATTTTGAGGTGTTTCTTTTCAGTATATGTGGCCATTTTTCCAGGTGATTATTATGTCTGTAGCTTCACTTTATTTATACAAAATATTACTTTCTGCAAACTGTAACGCATGATGTTCATGACCATTAAAAAATGAAAAGAATGAATGGCTGCTTTGTTAAAACCTACTGACTCCAAGTCACAGGCCTACTGATAGCCAGTTACTTCAGTTCATATCTAAGAATACAGCGTTAGACAAGGTTTAATTTGAATGCTTTTCCTTCCACACAGTTAATAATCTGCTATGCTGCTACTCTAGGTGTTACAGCTCAGGCCTAATGACGAGACTGTACAGTGGTGGACTGCATAGTATATCTCGCACCAACTGCAGACCACTGCTGCTGAGTTAATGGCGTTAACGTTTTGCGAGTGTGGCTGGCAGAAGTGGTCTGGAGATTCTTACCTGGAGGCAAATATTGTGAGAAATGGAGGCTGCACAAAAACTCACTCATTCTCTGATGCTTGGAGCTCTTTATTTTACTGTACAGTGTTTGTATCGTGTCTCACTGCACCAATATGATGACTTACTTATTAAAGATCAGCATTGCTGTTCAGTGTCATTGAACCTGCATATACCTGCTGTTCTCTGCTGTGTAGCAGCAAGTGGATGAGTTGTCTCAGTATTGTGTATGTTTCTGGACTTCCTCTTATTCTGTCTATACCAGATAACAAGTTCAGCAGCAGTTGGGCTTTGGGCTTTTGCCCTGTTGAACATCTCTTGGTTTGGTCTTATATCATTTCCATCAGATCGTGCTGGCGAACAGAAGATGTGATATTAGATGGTAATAATTATGTCCCTGAAATCAGATGCATTGTCTGCCAAGTGGGATGCATAAATATATTGTTCTCAGATCTAAGCTACAGGAAGTATCATCAATCTCAGCCTCAGGAATCATGTCACAGCCAATCTGCATCTAGATATGATTGGAAAACAAAAACATTTTCACATTGTAATGAAAGACACCTGTCATATACTTATTTCAGAATCAAGTGGTACACTGACAATCCATTTGATATGTTATCCTCTCTGACTTTATCAGCATTGGTTTGATTTGCACAAAGTTTAGAGTCTCATGTGTAGTTGGAAGCACATCTTCTGTCATTTTCACAACAAAGAACTGTGTTTTTCAAGCAGCTGATAGTGAGTCATACCATTTTTCCAGGAAACAAACTCTCTGAAGTGTTTTGTGATGGTTTAGTCAGCGAGCTATTGGCTTGTTATATAGATAAAGATGCAATGATTTGCTAACACAGTCAGACTTAGTCCCACTTTTTTTGTTGTGTTTGGTCTGTGCTTTAGGACATTACATTTAAAATCAAACAGTTTAAAGAACTGACTTTAAACTTTAATTTGAAGTTCTTTATTAATTATTGTGTTAACTCCCTTTTGGATGAATGCTAGAAGAAATATTGACATGGAAATCCATGTGCACAGATTTAGACTGAGTGCACGATGTATTAAAGACTTTGGGAATATACATTAATCAGATAATAGCTGTTATGTAATAACTATAATATTGTACTTCAGCTAAGCCACAGCCCCTGTGCCTACTCGTGCCACTTTAGGAACAAGGGTAAACGCTAAAACATGGAAAAACAGAAAAACTAGAGAAGGGTCATACACAACATTGTCTATTTAGATAATAGGTATTAATGTGAGCAAACATTAGCCACCATAAGCTGATGCTTTTACCAGACAAAGTAACAGCAAAATGTCTACATGTATTGAATTGGGTGTGAATTCAGCTTTTGTAAGAAGGAAGTAGATTTTGTTTCTTCATACTTTCACAGGTTTATAAACCAAATTAAGCGAGCCGCAGCATGTTAGACATTTTACACATAATTGATAAAGGACAAGTGCCTGTATTGTATCTTCACTTATGAATTATGCATCAAAGAGCACAGTGTATAGGCAACTGAAGTGTATGTAATAATAGTATTCTCACCATTTTCTTACACTAGTTACTAACTCCTGCTTTTGATTTGTGGTTACCCACTATCCTATTAATATAACACTTTCTACACCCCCACCTCTTTTAAACTAACCTGAGTGGTTGTCTGAAATCACTCACTCATTCACTCCTCCCTCCTCACTATCTAGGGAGCTTTATGTTTAGGACACTATAGTCAGCTCATCAGCAGAATGAAAAAACACTTAAATGTACAGCACATGTGTTATTTTGTGTGCACCATTTTTCTTTGTTTTAACACAGGCACAATTCATGATGGTATATATTGGTTGGTTACCATTAGTTGTGCACTACTTTAAATGGTGCATTGTGGCACACTACTGACTCTGAGTCAATGAGTTCAGACAGCCCCAGTAATTTCAGACACCAGTATCCTAGAAACATGCAGTGGAGTTGTGTTTGGTCCTTTTCCTTCGTGGTAATACGGATATTCTTGACGCTGTGTGAAACTGCTGCTCATCAGTGCCTCCTCTTCTTCACAGGGGAAGCCGTACTACTTTGACCGTGTATTCCAGTCCAACACAACTCAAGTGCAGTTCTACAATGCTGTGGCTCAAAAGATTGTCAAAGGCAAGCAGCACAGTAGACTACACATGTTATTTCAGTGGCTGACTCACACACTAAAGCACAAACTTCAATATGAAACTAGTTTTTAAAACATTCTTTGTTTTGATGTATACAGATGTTCTGGATGGATATAATGGGACCATATTTGCCTATGGACAGACATCCTCTGGCAAAACTCACACGATGGAGGTAATATAATTGTTGTATTTTCCCCTATTAAAATATACTACAGTTTTGAAATTCTTTGCAGTTATATTTATACTTTCTTCATAATTGTCTTCTATAAGGGGAAACTCCATGACCCAGATATGATGGGAATCATTCCCCGAATTGTTCAAGACATCTTCAACTACATTTACTCCATGGACGAGAACTTGGAGTTTCATATCAAGGTGTGTTTTCCTTCCTATTCTTTTGAAGTGACGGGGAGCACAACTCATAATGTTGGTAAAGTCTCATCAGGGGCCTCTGCTTCACAGGTTTCATATTTTGAAATTTATTTGGACAGAATCAAGGACCTGTTGGATGGTATGTGACTCTCCCCTGTGGCTTGTTATTCAGACCCTGATGCAAACATGATTCATTCAGACATGTTCTTTCCTTTTCCTCCGCAGTAACAAAGACCAACCTTTCTGTACATGAGGATAAAAACAGGGTGCCCTATGTGAAGGTAAGGCTTATGATAAACAGTTTTATTTTTAAGTTGTTCTATAATCCCACAGTCACAAGTTTGTCCCAGCTGGTTTTAATGCATTAGTTACAAGTGGTGTAAAAGATCAGAACAATAACACAACTGTGACCTCCAGGATGAATTAAGGTACAGTGCATGTTCCTTTCAGTGCAACTATTGCAATTATTGTTTAATGAGAATATTTATCTTTCAATCTGTATTTTATTCAGGTGCAGGTTTTTATATGATTAGACGGAGGAACAAAGAGAGATGTTAAAAATACTAAGACAGTATGTCATGGTCTGCTCTGCTAATAATTGTCTCTCTGTGAAGCCATCCTGCTGCTGGGCCTGTTGAACACAGCATTTCCTTGTGATGTTCATGTGTCCCCAGGGGTGTACTGAGCGTTTTGTGTGCAGTCCTCAGGAGGTCATGGACGCCATAGATGAAGGCAAAAACAACAGACACGTGGCTGTCACAAGTGAGTTCATACACTGAGCTCCTTCAGTGCTGCAGCCTCTCATGGGTTCAGTTTCACTGAGTCTCCTGACTGCAGCCAGACTCCACATCAGCCAAAGAGATATCTGTACTCATCACAGAGCCAAAGAAGTTAACTTGACCAGTTATAATATAATAAACAGGAACGAGTTTTGAGGCTACCTCGCAGAAGTGCTGCCGCTCACTGTGCACGTCACGAGAGAGAGCATGTGAAAACTACTGCCCCTCACCAATTGTCTTGTGAACTTAGTGACATAATAATTACAGCCTACACCTGCTATGACTGTCATACACGTCGCCTCCACTTGCTGCTGTAGTATCGGGTAAAAACATATTTGTAATAAAACAGGATTCTTTTCATTTTTGTTGGTCAGACACAATTGTTTGTATTTTTTAATCTATATAAATGATCATTTTCCTCCCAGATGAGCATAGTGGCCAAATGTGTAATAGACTTGGCTACCGAACAAACAGGCTTAGTGTACTGTTAATACACATTTGTTTTACACTAATTTTTATTAATTATTGTTAGCACACTGGCTTATTATGTTTTCTGTGTGCATGTGTGTGTGCATGTGTGCATTTATGTGTGTGCATATCTCAGACATGAACGAGCACAGTTCCAGAAGTCACAGCATCTTCCTCATTAACATCAAGCAGGAAAATACTCAGACTGAGCAGAAACTTACTGGGAAACTCTACCTCGTCGACCTGGCGGGGAGTGAAAAAGTACAACCCTCTCTCTACCCTGTCTCTATATCTCTCACACTTCTCCACTTTCACACGTTCCCTTCTATACATGATGGACAATTTTACTCTTATCTTTTTGCTTCAGTGGCGCAGTGTGTCTTCCTGTGTTGAACATTGATGACACACCCCTGCTGTTGCTGCTTCCTTTCAGCAGGGGGCAGTGCAGTAATCTGTCCATCAGTATAAGACATTAATAAGACAAGGATAACACTAAGCTCTAGTAAAGCCAATAATATGCTTTTTATAACTTTCCATTATTAATCTCCCTTTCCATCCTGGAGTTATTGAATGATCATTTACACCTCCCCATCATCTTTGTTTGCACGCACGCACACACACACACACACACACACTCATCTAACCTACTCTCCACTCCTTGACTCTTTTCATTCATCACTACACACATCATTATAATAGCTTCACAGTGTTTAACAATATGTTGTTTATTATTAATATTATATGTTAGCACTTGTCTTCTGTGTCATCTATTTGTGGTTGTTTCTTTTTTTAAGAGTGATTCCAGGCTTTGTTATGAGCATTAACTCTCCTGTGTTTTTGTGTTTGAAAGGTGGGTAAGACTGGAGCAGAGGGCACGGTGCTGGATGAGGCCAAGATGATCAACAAGTCCCTGTCTTCACTGGGACTCGTCATCTCAGCTCTGGCAGAGGGCTCGGTGAGACAGTCACCATTTCCTAGGGTGATGTTTGGTTTATAGAGGGGTTTGTGAAAACTTTCAGTGTCCCATTTATTAACAAGGGCTGAGGTTTCATATACATTTAAAACAACCATAGTGTTAAAAAATCTGGCTTTGTTATGCCACACTGTGACTTAAGTGAATCCCTGATATATTGAAGACTGTTAATAAATGATCTCAAGATAACCACTGTGGATTCTAATGTATGTCCTCTGTCAGTCATATATACCCTACAGAGACAGTAAGATGACCAGGATCCTGCAGGACTCCTTAGGAGGGAACTGTCGGACCACCATGGTCATTTGCTGCTCACCCTCCTCTTTCAACGATGCAGAGACCAGGTCTACACTGCTGTTTGGGCAAAGGTACACACACACACACACACACTGGCACAACTCAACCTGCTTGTGCGTGGAGGAAGGAAAGGGGGGGTCTTTAGGGGTGGTCAGCCAGTTCCAGCTGAAATTGGGTAAGGGTGGAGTACACTCTGCACAGGTTGCCAGTTTATTTCAGGGCTGACTTACAGAGCCAAACAACAGTCATTTCGTATGTAGGCAAGGCCATGAAGGCAACATATCATATGTATGACATGACTGCATGTAAAAAGGAGACTTAATGCTCTTTTATAAGGGTTATACTGTTATACTACTACTATGGCCTCTTGCTAGTGCAGACACAAAAGTGGTTTCGATCATTTCATTTAACTGTTGGCAAGAAAGCTAATAATTCCTGAAGTGCCTTATCATTTTATTATGTATATTTGACATAATTAAAGTACAATCAAGGTAGTATGTTAATGCTATGATAAAGGTGCCACAGTTGGAACAAACAAAGACTGTGCAACTACAGCCTGTTGGTTTGCCCCTGCAGTGAAACCAACCTAAAAGTGTCAGGGCTGTTGATATGCAGAGCAGATAGTTGTCTTTTTCTCACCTCTCTGTTTGTCTCACAAGGGCAAAGACCATAAAGAACACAGTGAGTCTGAATGTGGAGCTGACAGCGGAGCAGTGGAAGAGCAAGTGGGAGAAAGAGAAGGAGAAGAACAAGACATTGAGGAACACTGTCACCTGGCTGGAGACTGAGTTGAACCGCTGGAGGGGCGGTGAGGACCACGCACATAATACACTTCTGGAAAAAGTTTCAACCATAGCGAGATGTGTCCTGAAATGTAGAGTTTTAAGTAAATACTGTGAAGGAATCTTCCATATGTTAATGTAAATAAAATAGGTGTGACTGATGATCATAACTTTGGTTTGTAATGGTTTGTATCAAGTGGAAAAAGCTATGAAGAAAAAAAACAAAGAAAAAATACAGTCCACATTATTCATGTCTTATCAGAACTGATTCACTCACTTGTCTCTATTCTGAAAGTAAGAGCTCTTTGTCTCTGTATTATCATCTGCAGGTCGCTTAAAAATTTTTTGCCTAATCATACCTTCCTGATAGACATAAGAGCTTTTAGAGATGTCACACATCTCCCAAACAAGAGTTTAACTATCAGAGGACAAGCAAAGAGGGAGGGAGCTGATGTTCTGTCCTTCCTGCCTCCTCCCCCCTCACAGGAGAGAGTGTGCCGGTGGATGAACAGTTTGATAAAGAGAAGGCCAAAGCAGAGGTCCAGGCCATAGACACTGCACTCAACAATGATAAGACAGCACCCAAGCCTGCCCTCAGCACTCTGCCGGGGGTCAAACTCACTGACGCTGAGAAAGAGAAGTGTGAGGCAGAAATGGCCAAACTCTACAAACAGCTGGATGACAAGGTAAGAAGGACAGTGTAGCAGTGTATTGACCTTATGATGTGTATGGTTTGATTGATTAGATCAGATTAAAGAATAATAAATAATAATAATAATCAAATAATTACACTGTGTCCAGAAGAGGATGTGAGAGTGAGTCCTCCTTAATGTCCATTTATTACAAGAAAGTCATTATACACATGAATATGTTATGGTAGTAACTCATCTGTATATTGTACATGAAATGCACTGCTCCAGTTATGACTTTCTTCAGTGATATAAAATAACTGCATGGTTTAATATGGAGTAAATGTAGATAAAAATGTATTGTACAAGAAATAGTTCTTAATGAAATGATAATGACTTGTTGATACACTCAACTACACAACGCTTTATACAGGATATGCTCACTAATATCTAGTTTTCTCAGTTACATTATTTGTAGTTTGTAGTTTGTGGCACATACAAATATCTAGCACACATAAACTGGAAGTCAGACCTGAGTCAACAGTTTGAAAACAGTATCACTTTTATGTTAACAGCACTGACCCTTGACTTCACCTGAGCTTTGGCCTTTTGATTGACTGACTTAATACCAGTCTTACAAATTATGGCAAATAAAAGAAAACAATAAATCAATGCTTAATTTTCCTCCCAATTGATATTTTGATTCAATGCAACAGCAGCCAATCATTTTGTGAGTCTGAGGTAAATTTGTATTTTGCAGTGCACACCAGCAAACAGATGATCACATCTGGACGCATAATTTCTTTTAAATCTTATAAGTTAGTTTAAAAGTCTTAACTATACTTTAAAATGCCTGGACCTGTTGGTTTGCCTTTATAGCCAAGACTTGAGACTTAAAACTGTGACTGGCCCCCCCTGCACCAAATATACTACTGTTGTCATGAATCAGCATCAGCCAGAGAAGACTCTAAAGTCCTCTGTAACTGCAAACAAAGCACTTTGTCTCCTCTTGCAGCTGCTACAAATAAAATGTGCCACAAAAACATTCCCTCGTGGGAATTATCTGCTGATCAAATCATTATATGAAGTTAGCAGAACACATTTGGCTTAAATGAGCTAACTGTGCAGACACACACACACTTTAAACTTTTTGTTAAATTCTATTTAAAGCTCAACATTGTGGTAGTTTTTAATGAGACAATTTGTAATGTAATTTAAGTTTGTATTTTAAGTTTGTACATCACACATCCACACCATCTTTTCTTATACTTCATTAACAGTGAGCTGAGCATTGTGTTTGTGCCACACTACAACCTGAGTGATAAAATAATGGAAATGTTTGTTTTTGTTTTTTTTTTTACATTGAGACTTAAAAAATGAATTCCTGACATATTTTAAATATTAATTATTAATGGTTACAGTAGAAACAATATATTAATGTTATCTCTATTAGTAATATATTGGTAACTACATTTTCTACCTGTGTGTGGTCCTTCTCACTTGTGGTACTTTTTTTGAACAGCAGATGGCAGAGATATGTTTGCTGTTCTGCTGCTTCTGGTTGCAGTGAAAATAAGTGATGATCAACATTTCTCTCTCCCACCTCCCTTCCTTCCCTTCCTCCAGGATGATGAGATCAACCAACAGTCTCAGTTGGTGGAGAAGCTGGAACAACAGATGTTGGACCAGGAGGAGGTGACACTACACACCCCTTTCCCCCCTCCTCTCCTCTTCTCTCCTCTCCCATTCCCTCCCCTTGCCACTCTCCCACTGTGCTTCGGCTCTCCAGCCGGTCCTGTTAGCATAAACCCAGTCTGACAGCTGATAGCAGACCATTAGTAGCTCTGCAGGAGAGGTCACTCACCCTTAGCACGCAGAAGAAAATCACCAGATTGAATCCATGAGGTTTCAACAAGTATGTTGTAGATGCTGTTATAATAAATTCCAGACTTTAGTGGTCTTTTATTTTTTCATCTTTAACTTGAACATACAAAATAAACCTTTTTATCTTCTCCACCCACTGTCCTCACCTGTAGCTCTTAGCTTCCTCCCGCCGTGACCATGACATCCTGCAGACAGAGTTAAACCGGCTGCTAGCGGAGAACGAAGCCTCTAAGGAGGAAGTGAAGGAGGTACTGCAGGCACTGGAGGAGCTCGCCGTCAACTACGACCAGAAGAGTCAAGAAGTCGAGATCAAAACAAGAGAGTTTGAGGCCCTCAGTGAGGAGCTGAATGAGAAATCGGTACTTTTTAGCTTCAATCGCGTCCATTGGAAATAATAACACAGATGGCACTTTGTTGTTTGTATGTGCTATCATGCTGTCTTCCCCCACCAGAGCTCCTTGGCCTCCATTGACTCTGAACTGCAGAAGCTGAAGGAGATGACCAACCACCAGAAGAAGAGAGTCACTGAGATGATGTCATCATTACTCAAAGATCTGACTGAGATTGGCATCGCTGTGGGAAGCAATGACATTAAGGTTACCAGTCAAAAAAAACAAAATATAGTGGAGACTAGAAAATGAACAATGACATTTTGGCAGAAGCTCAGGGGCCTGTTTGAACTGACAAATAACATAAGTAGTTAAAATGATGCCTGAATTACTTGTTTCCCAGTCCCAGTCCCAGTCTCATTTTAAACAATGTCAATAAGTAGTAAAAAAATGACTTGTTTTGTCCAACCAACAAACATTTATATTAAATTTATATTAAATTTAAAAAAATTTAATATCAAAAATCAAATATGTGAAATCAAGAAAGGAGGGAGATTGGCAGGTTAAGAGCAAATGTTTTACATTTGATAAATGAAAACGTGTCTCCAAACTTTGTGTCAGTCGGCTGGTGGCTGAGTTTTATGGAGCACTATGAGGATTCAACTGTGAAGTGTCTCCTTTTGTCTGACAGTAAACCCATCAAATGTAGAATATTATGAACACAGTTCAAGCCCAGCTGAGTAACTGACACAGCTCTGACAACAGTTTAATGTTGCATAATTTGTAGTTTACAGTGTTTTGTGTTGTTGTACGGCTTTTGAGAGTGTTAGACTCACACCCAATCTATTTCAAACTTCACTAATCACTAGAAGAGGCCAACAAGTCAAGTATCTCTTGTAAAAACATACAGTACAGCTTCTGTACATGGCAGTTGTCGTACAGCAATGAGGTTCGGAGTGGGAACTTAACCCCTCCTGTATTAGAGCTGCTCTCTGTCAATTAGAGTGGTGGTCCTTCATTACCTCATGGATTTGTTTTTGCTATTAATGCCCTGAACTTTTCAGTGATAACCACTCAGCCAAAGATTTGCTGTTTTCTCTCTGAGTAAAATAAATATATCTGAATTCTGGACTAATGGTTGAATGATAGGGTCAATTTTAGGCAAATCTGCAGACTTGATAACTGCCTTAGCTGCCTGTTTGCCTTGAATTTTCCATTGGAGTTATTTAGCTGTAAAATACCTCAGTGATGATCTATTAATAATAGGCAATGATGTAAAATGTATGTTCATTTGTAAGATGTTCCTATTACCTATGGTGACAATATACAAAAATACACATACACACAGAGCACAACTTCTGAGGCTTAAGAGGTATGTTTTTCTGGCCCTTCAGCATCAGGAGAGCAGTGGTGTCATTGATGAAGAGTTCACTGTGGCTCGTCTCTACATTAGTAAGATGAAGTCCGAGGTGAAGGCGGTGGTGAAGCGCAGCAAACAGCTGGAGAGCTCCAAGGCAGAGAGCACCCAGAAGATGGAGGAGACAGAGAGCGAGTTGACTGCCTGCCAGCTCCGTATCTCCCAGGTAACTGCCGCTTACTGCTGCCATGATGGATACTGTCACCATGGTGACAAATGTGGCTGTTCACTAAAATGCCACATCATGTGGTTATCAATGAAATAGTGGCCTAACAAGATGATGGGTTTCTGCAGGTCTGAGTTTTAACCACATGTGACCTTTTCTTTCACCTTGTGTTGTCCAGTATGAAGCTAAAATCAAGTCCCTGACAGACTGCCTGCAGAATGTGGAGCAGAAGAAGAGGCAGCTGGAGGAAAATGTGGACTCTCTTAGTGAGGAAATAGTTAGGATCAAAGCCCAAGGTGAGCACAACTCATTGTGTTGCTATGTTATGTTGCTGGTACATTTATAAAGTGCTGTACAACTTCATAAGTAATTAATGTAGTTCATAGTCATATTAAATTTATCTTACAGCTATAGTTTCTTTTCAGGTTTTAGATTTTTTATATGGTAAACATATGTTAAATTAACATAGTATGATGTGTTGTGATATAAAATATATTGTATGATTAGTACAGATACTTGTAGTGTGGTATTTGATGTAGCACCACCAGGACACAGAAGCTACACTATTATCCTCGCTATGTTGACAGGTATGAGAGATGTAGAAATCTGTTACTGAAACTTGAATTTCGTATTAAAATCGGCCGCCAGGTATACGTTTTCAATTTTAGGCCTCTGCTCCAGTAGGTTAGATTCAATGGTGTTTATGGTCTTATGTTTTTTTTTTAAATCTTTGGTCACAGGTGCCATGTTTGATTAAATAATGCATCCACACAGTGACATACTCATGACAACAACAGCTTTAGGCAGACTGTGTTGAGAAGATAAATAATATTAAAATCCTGCTGGTCATTTTTCTAACTTGAATCATGAGAAAAAGTAACGAAACAAAAATTTCTTCTCCAAAGATTTTTATATTGATACTGGCTAAGAGAGCAGCTCCAACATAGAAATACTGGTTACAAGTCATGTAAGCAGCTTGTCAGTAATTTATCACACTCATTTGCATAATGTGAACGTTAACTTTTGATGCTCATTTTGCAGTTAATAATTCTGTAGTTTTACTTTCTTTTTTAATGCTGGACTTCTACTTATGGTATTTTTCAACATTTTGTAGGTTGTGGATTTGATGACTTTTTCTGCTCTGCTGTTGGAACAAAGGCCTGCGATTCATTATTAAGATAAGCAGCATTGTGTTTATAATTGTTTGTCTCCTTCCAGAGAAAGTTAATGCCATGGAAAAGGAGAATGAGATCCAGTCTGCCAATGAAGTGAAGGTACACCTAAACCATCCCTTCATACTCAAAAAGTGTGTGGTTTAAGGTACCCACTTGAATCTGTGAATTGCGGCATGCTCGTATTTCTTCAGGACGCTGTGGAGAAGCAGATCCAGTCTCACAGGGAGGCCCATCAGAGGCAGATTGGCAGCCTGAGAGATGAGCTGGACTGCAAGGAGAAACTCATCACCGAGCTGCAGGAGTAAGACACCGCATCACCAAACACTCTCTCTTTAAGTGTGACAAAGTCCTGATGGTATTACTAATGTCTGTGCAGCTTGAACCAGAAGATAATGTTGGAACAGGAGAGGCTGAGGGTGGAGCACGAGAAGCTCAAAGCTGCTGACCAGGAGAAAAGCCGTCAGCTGCAAGAACTCACGTAATGCCACTATGTGTTCATTTTTGCATCACAATTTATAGCCTGTTTCCCCTTTTATATGCATTATGTAACATTCATTTTAAATTCTCCAGAGCACAGCAGGACAGACAGGAGCAGGCCAGACAGGACCTGAAGGGACTAGAGGAGACTGTGGTCAGTTATCAACATGTTCATTTAGATCTGAGTTCAAATTTAGTAAAAATTCACCCAAAATTTCAAAATCTTGATTCAGAACCAGTGTCCAATTTACCCTTCATTATCCCATTTTTCACATTTTAATATGCCCTCTCCAAGACACCAATTCTAAGCAGATTTATGTGGAGAAGTGACTTTATATGACTCTTAACTACATGACTACTTTCTATAATATGATGAGCAGTAGGGAATACACACAGCATCATGTCATCTGAAAGCTAAGTCATATTCTGAGAGTGTGAGCAATATGAATGAATTCAAGTAACCTCCACTGTAACCTGGACAAAGTTCTTTGTTTTCTCTGATCTGGGTGTCCTGACCTTCATGTAGGCCCGGGAGCTGCAGACACTCCACAACCTGAGGAGGCTTTTCGTCCAAGACTTGTCCAGTCGAGTCAAAAAGGTAAAACGTCCTCACATTATGAGCATCACATTGGCACATTATCACTGCAATCATCACCCTGTTATCTCGTTCTGTGTGTGATTTAATTTCTTCTCTGGTGTAATATCACACAAGCTCTGGTTGCCCCAACTGTGGCATTTACCTGGAATGAGATGAACGGGCCCACATTTCACTCATGCACCAACCGCATTTAATTTGCACCATGATGAAATTTTAATGAATCCGGGGAACACAACAGAAAGTGTCTGCAGTAAGTAGGCCATCTGATTCTTCAAAGGTAGCAGCTGTAAATTAGGGACCCGGGCCCTCGACGTGGCGCTCACATCCAGCCCTCAGGCTGGGGGTTGATGAGATAAACAAAGGCAGGCTTTCCTGGAAGGCACAGAAAAGATGTTGTGGTATTGAACTCATCCAAAATCTGCTGCTTATCATCTCATTTAGACCTTGGATTCAGGGCTTTTGGGTTGAATTCTTTGTAGTTTTGGATGTTAGATACAGTCTAATTGCAGCAAATTGGCTGTATCCACAAAACTGATAAATGGACGCAGAGGTGGATTGAAATCAATGTGCAGATAAAGCAGTTTTTAATGAACACAATGTGTCACACAATCCAGTCTCTATTTCCATTTCATTTTTTATATATATGTCACTTTTGGTCCAGAAACGTGCCACTAGAGGTAGAGCTGATCATAACAAAATCAGTCCATGGCAGACTGTTTAATAGTTAAGTAACTATTTTACATCTAATATTTTATACAACAGCTAAGATATGTGTCCATAGAGATGGCCACATTCGAGTATATACACATTGTACGACCTGTCCAACAGTAATTTAAAAAAAAAAAGTTTTTCTTTTAAAAAGGGTAGTTTAGAGCTGTAAGAAACCAAGTAGGCCATCTTTGAAAAGAGGATGGACACATATGACTAACAGATATGACTAACACATGCAATTTTCCATTACGTGTTGACTAAAGGGTGATGTTTAATATCTGACTATTTAGTAGTTGTAAACCTCCAAACTCCAAACCTTCAAACTTTAGCTTTATCTGGTTTTCTACTCTATATGAAATGAAGTATGTAAGGGAAGTTTAAAATCCTGAAGATGAAGTTGTTTGTTGTGTTTTGGGTCAGAATGCCCAGATGGACTCAGAGGATTCAGAAATCACTGCTGCCCAGAAACAGAAGATCTCCTTCCTGGAGAACAACCTGGAGCAGCTCACCAAAGTTCACAAGCAGGTGAACATATGTGCAAAGACACAGTTACCACAGTTCTTTCTCTCTGAATGAATCCAAAAAGGACTTTCACCAGCTTGTACATCTCAAGGCTCTGTGTCTTCATCCTCTCGCTCTCTGTTATCTGTCTGTCTCTCTGTAGCTGGTGCGAGACAACGCAGACCTTCGCTGTGAGATTCCTAAAATGGAGAAGCGCCTGCGAGCCACTGCTGAGCGGGTCAAAGCTCTGGAGACTGCTCTGAAGGAGGCCAAAGAGAACGCAGCCCGCGACCGAAAGCGCTACCAGCAGGAGATGGAGCGCATTAAGGATGCTGTCAAGCCTACAAACATGGGCAGGAGAGCCTCAGCAGTGATAGGTTGGTAAACACACATACACACACATATGGAACCCTAGGTACAAATAAATTCAGTTTAAGCCTTTAGCTTTGTTACCTGGCATTTTGAGACTTATTGTGGAAGTCAAGTTAAATTGTAACTTGAGCCGACACATAAACATGTAAATTGAATAGTTTGACATTTTGGTTATTCACCAGTTAGATATGGTGTTGGAGTCGGGAGGCCAATAGCTTAGCTCAGCTTATCTTAGTGTAAAGGCAGGAAGCTGGGATAACAGCTGGCACACCTCTGTCTAAATTTCAAAAATACATCTACTAACTTATCTTGAACACCATTTATTTACACAGACAGAAATCACAGTGAGTTATGTTCTGTAACTATGTCTCGTCACAGAACAGACAGGTCGCTGACTGCCGTGGAGTGATCGGCACATAACAGCTGTTTGTCAAGAAATAGTTCTCATATAACCACTGTAGTGTAAGCTTCATTCAGCTCAGTAAACTCTGGAGGCAACAGAGCCCAATGCCCTTCACCTCTGGATCTCTTGAGACCATGTTATGCGCAAACGGGCAGAGCCAGGCTAACAGGCTAACCTCCTGCCTCTCACTCCCAGAAAGAAGACAAATAAACTTACATCCAAAAATGTTGATCTTTTTCTTTAGATACACTTAAAATTGAATAACACATTTGCCTTTGACCAGACAGTTACACCTCAACCTTGGCTCTGTATGTGACCTATATTCCCTCTCTGTGTCCAACCCAGCCAAGCCCATCAGACCAGGCCAGCTGCCGGGCGCCCCCATTAACTTCAGCGTCAACAGGTCCAACCTCATCAATAACCACCCAGAAGAAGTGTCTTGATGATGCTGATAGGCCCCCAGACATGAAGCCAGAGACCAAAACACTGCACTTCATCTGGAATCACAACACTGTTCTTTCAACATCAGAGTGTGTGTATAGTGTGTACACATATCACCTGCCTTCAAGCCTCCGGCTGTACAACCATCTAAAATACATTACTTATGAAGACACTCCTCTTCTGCTGTACAGTTAATATTGTAAAGAGCGCAGTCTAAACCTGCTCTATATGAAAAGTGCCCTGAAATAACTCCTGTGTTTTTAATATTTCTTTATTTTGTTGCTTGTGAACCAGCTGATTGGGACAAACCACAATGTGAGCCGCAGATATTTAAATCCTAGTGACACTGTTTTGCCCCGTGATGATTGTACTGGTCTGTCTCAACCACTGAGTCGTTTATTTACCAAATCTTGGAGGGTAACAATGATGTGATTTTTTTTTTTTTTTTTTTTTGAATGTGAATAAGAGCTGAGAGTGGCAATACACCAACTTTTCAGATTATTCTAATTTCTCTGCCATATGTTTGGTCTGCATTGTTTTTATGTGTCTGCAATAATTTTAAAAAGCCACTAACTTGTCAGCTTCTCAAATATTATTTGACACTGGAGCAACACTCATGTCTCTGGCTCAGGGCAGGATCAGCACAAGCAGTAGGTAGATATACGTTATTTATGCCAGAAGGCTGTAGGTCAAAAGTTCACTTCTGTTTACTTTGGTAAAATATGGTTTATATTTTATTGTTAATCTATCCAGACTGAGCTGGACATGCTTGAATTTATAGTGGTGAAGTGGATGAGTCACTTTGACCTGTAACACTGTTGTTGTATCTGTATTATCACTCCTGACTTTCTCTAATTGATCTGCTTGTTTATGCCACACCACTGAAAGTATTATTGATGGCTTAACGTTGGGCTGTCATTAAAACGATTGTTTAAGTGCCTGTGCAGTTTTATCCAGGTTTCAACAGCATGTATGTCTACATGTATGTTTCAAACACCTACAACACTGCACTTCCACAACAGTTCTCTAGCCTCGGTTCTCAATTTTTTATCCTAGACATAATAAATTGAAACTGGAAAGCTTATTGTGGTACATTTATATCCTAAAATGAGAGCATATGAATAGAGCCAGGCAGTTTTAGTTTGTTTTTAATTGTTCACACGCATAAATGGGTTAAAAGCTTTTGCAAAGATTAGATTCCATGTGGTTACCCGATAAAAGCACAAGTAAGAAGTGAGAAATTCACTGTCTTATTCTGGTCATTTTTACTGGAGGTCACTGAGTCTGTCACTTCCTCCTCACACCAACAGGGCGCGCTTTAACGCAAATAGTCTCTGCTAATAAGACAATTAGAAGTGATGTGATTACATTACTGTGTAAACATTCATACATTATTCTGTAATAATGTAAACTCGCAGTCTTATTGCCTGGGGCTGGTTTCAGAGCTCCTATATGTGTTCCTGAATCATCCCAGCACTAAATCATTCATGATCCTGGCTGGATGGTGAAAGTCCCTGCTGTAATTACCAGACAGAGCTCGGCTGAGGAGACACAGGGGACACACCTGGACATGTTTGTCCGACAAATTGTAATAATGTTCTGAGGTTTTAACAATGTGGAAATGAAAATCCTGTCAAATAATGGCACTAATATAGGCTAAGAATGGGGACTTTGACTCCAGGTGATGCCCTGAAGGAAACTGTGGGTATCTGTGGATCCCGGGCTTGGTGAGATACGGACCGGCTCTGGAGGTCGGCTATCAGCGGTGAGATACGCGGTTGTGTGTGTGTGTGCGTGCGGTGGAGGCGACTGACCAGCCTCTCCTAGGTTAAAGACCACAACTGAGAAGCTGAATGGAAACACGCTGACAACACCGGAATAAGTTGATTTTTCCTTCACAATAAAAGCCTAAAAAATATAAAGTGAATGATCAATTTTATTAAATTCTAAGGCTCATTAGATTTCATATTAAAAATTGAAAATTATGTTACAGCATAAATGACGATGCGACAACAGTATTTAGATACATTATAGAATCTCTTGTTTATGCATTGGTAAATGTTGATCAATTATTTTTATTTTATTTTAATTATTTGTCTTGCTGGTGTTTGCAATGAATTGCTATGAATATATAGTGACATAATATTTAACTGTGATGTAGGGAAATGCGCCATAATGATCAAATATACATGGGGATTTCAATTAATAATATGGGGGCAATTATTTCATAAAATTAACACAATTGATAAATAAAATGTTTTTATTACAGACAATAATACAACTCCAAAGGATAAGAGGGACTGTGTTATTAAGTTAAGATGAATGAATATCATTTACTTATTGTTAACTGTTCCTCATCCTCACTTTGCTTTACTGTTTAATCCTGAAACAAATACGAAAACTTCAGGCACCTTTTACTTTGAAAGTTAACACCGGATGTGTGTGATGTTACCGGGCCGGACTTGACAACGTGCAGAGAGGCGGGGGATTGAACAAACCGACCGACTGGAGGTCTGCGGCGGACTCAGTCGGAGCAGCCGACACTGAAATAGGTGGGAAAAGTTCCTCCTGGCCTCCTCTCCAGTCGACACAGGAACCAGAGAGGCATCACGGGAGTTTTTAAAGGTGGGTACGTTTCATTTTTGTGCGGGGCTCCTCCGTCGCCCGGTCAGTGAGAGGCTATTGGCTTCTGTCGGAGTTACTTTGTTGCTATGCACGCTGTTGCAGATCGGAGGGTTTGTATCCGAGTGAACCTGCAGTGTTTTTGTCCGGGCACCAAGCCTCTGCCAGGGTCCACGTTCGTGTAACCCACGGGTCAAATAACCTTCATTTCAACACTAATTGGGGCTCGTGCTCGTTTTAGACAGGTTATCAGCTGGGTAATTAAACATCCCACGTGATAACATGAGCCTGTGCGGCACCTACAGATTTGTTGAGCTTATTTCCTCGCGGTGTGTTTGGCTATTTGTCCCCATTCAGGTGGGGGGGCAGGGGGGCAGGGGGGCTCTTCCTCCGGCGGGCATGTCCCTGCCCTGCCCTCGCTCCTGGGAATCCTTGGTGATGTCGAGCCGGAGCCCTTTGTTGTAAATGCACATGGATTAAACTCCTTTGTGTTGTATTTCTGCGGTCTGTGTGGGGCTGGAAGGGACCCTGCCCCCCTCGCCACCACCACCACCACCTCCTCCTCCCCCTCCGCCATCCGCCCCCCAGGCATGCTCTGGCCACACAGACCCGCACACTTTGTACACTCGCGGTGCTTGTAGTGAGAGCTTCCAGTGCGCTATGAGGGCAGAGAGGTGTTTGCATGCGGCGCCTATCCGCACATGCAGCAAACAGCAGGCGCAGATGGACCGAAACGCAGCAGCACATGTTGGAGTGGATGCTGCTCGGCCACATCTGTTTTGAATGAAGCTCAGGGACAAAGGCAGTCCGAGTCTCGGGGTGTTTTGCTGCTACAGTGGCTGGTCTGCAGATGTAGGCAGACTAAAGTCGTGATCTCTTGTGTTGGTGCATACCTTGGTTTCCAGACAGCTACACCTCAGATTGAATTATGACTGCTAGATTATAGTGCTTTGCCATATTGCCATTTAAGAAAGTATATGTTGTTTTTTTTTTTTAACTTAAAGGCACTTGATTTGAACATGTTGCTGCAGCGCCACAAATCGGTGTGCGCAAGGGGCTCAAACATTTTATTTATTGATTATTATTTCTGATGAACATTTAGTTTTCCCCAAGGAAGCACATCTGTTGTCAGATTTTTGTTAATGATGGTGTTTTCATCAGCATTATTGCATTACTCATCGTGTCATGGTGCAAAAACAGGTGAAGTTGTGTCGTTTATAAGTTAGTGAATTAATTGAGGATGATTTAATTGATATGTTAGGACATTAATGTAAAGTCCCCTGTATATAACAGCATGAACACATTCTTTCTTTCATTAAGAGAGGTCATCCTCTTCAAGGACCGATGGAAGCCCCACTTATCGATTCCCAAACAGAACAGAAGGACATTAGAGCTTGGGTCCATATAGGCAGACATACAGTAGCTGTTCATTCATTGCTGTGCTGACATGTGGCAGCTTGTTTCTAAACATGAGCGGCCTCCTTTGAGTCCCCACAGAGCAACAAGTTGGCTGCTGCCGCTCTTCTCCTCTGAGATGTCTCTTTACTCCGGCACCATACGGCGCCGGGGATTTGTGTAATCTATGGTCCTCTGGCAGAGAAGCCACAGCAGATGAAATACAGCGGGGGAGAGTGGAGTTGTGAGGCCTTCACTGTATTGTGTCTGAGGAGTCGGTTTGAATTTATGGTGAACAGTAATTTTTGTTGTTGTGACTCAGTTGTGGGCCTCTGCCAAGGTGAATGATGTCATGCCTGATTCCCAGCTCACTGCTGTCTGGTTTCTGAGGTTTTCTCGGGGTCTTGATATGCCTCCAAAAAGTTGCTTCACATCTACTCGTTTCAGTTTACATGTCTGCTTTTTGCCAGTTTAGTAAACAGGTCTTTGACACTGTCTTTGTATGGTAACACTTGTGTATATTTGGGAGCTTTAATCTTGATGCTAATGGTCTGAACAGGATAGCAGAGGCTGGTAATCCAGCAGATAAAGTTATCTTTGTACAGATTATCAGTGACTTTCTCACACTATGGCACCACAGTGTCGCTTATTACAGGACTTATCCTTTATCAGAGAAAACGGTGCACACAGCTAAAATCACACCAAACACAGTGGCCATATTTATTCCAGTGTCACTGTGAACTTTTTACGAGGAGGTTGGGACCGTTGCTGTCATTCAGCATCAGCGATAGTGCCGTTTATCATGTGTGTGACTTTAGGCTCTGACAGGCTCCTGACTACATCCCTGGCACCTCTGGTGATAACGATTCCTAGTAAACACACAAATGAAAACAGTGACTGTTTCTGGAGAGACAGCCATTCATAAAGGCTTGCACATGTGTTTGTTGACATCATGGCTGAAGCTCGTACTGGGACAGGGCTGCTGTCAGGCAGGCGCACGCACTAAAAGCCCCGGTGTGATGTAACATTGTGTGCTCGCGCTTCATGGTGTTGAAACTGATAAAACAGAAACCATTTAAGCCCATAATGAACACGCAGCCCCATCTCACTCACTGCCCCAGACGGCTCTCATCTATTCTGGGTTCATAGCTCCCTGTCTGAGCTTCAGAGTGTGTGTACATATTCTTTTACATAAGGATGGACCCCTTATAGATTCAGTGGCATGTTCTCACGCCTCACTAAAAGCACCTGCTTTTACCGCCTGCACTTCCAGGATGTCAGTCCGTAGCGGCTGCTATTTCAGGGAGGAAGAGGGAGAATTTGATATGAGGGGAGCCATGGATCAGTAGCAGCTCCTCTACTGCGGGAGCTCTCTGGTATTTATTTAGGTTAACTGACGAAGGGATACTCTCTGACAGACGGATCAATGACAGGCCCCATCCCAAAACAACCCCTGCAGGAATGGCGAGGGCCCAGCTGTCCTCTGACTCACACACTGATTGTGTATGAAATATCGGTAAGATCACCCTGAGCTTTTTAAAGCTTTCCCACTGTGTCTTGTAACTGCGGTAATGAGTAATAATGTCAGGACTTGACGAAGGGACACACTTTATTTTTGGCTGCAGTCTCTAAGGGGTTGTAAGCTCCACGGAGTCATTGTAGTCACTGCATCTCACGGAGCAGGATCAGTGTGTGGGGTCATGTTGTCATCACCCTCAGTGCCGCAGAGAGTGATCAGGTTACTAGGCTGAATATCCTTAGCAGTGGTATGGGTTGCCAGACCAATCAGTGTTGACCGTCTGTTGTGGTTTTTGCCGATCGAAGGGAGGAGTTGCCCTGCAGTGTTTGTCACTCGCTTCACCAATGGAGTATGTCTGTCATAATGTGGGTGTATTAGAACAGAGGCACTTTGTGGTTGATGTAATCAGGTGAGTAATACATTGAGGTTTTTACCATGAAATGGAAGCATGTTTGTGTGGTTTCACGGGCAGATTCATGTGGTTCATGTGTCTGAGTTTGCTAAAGGTCTTCTCCCTTAAAATATAAAGCTTGTGACATTTAGCAGGGGAAAAAAATTGTCTTCTTTGTCTTATCTGCTGCAGCTCAGAAGTTACCGCAGTCAGACATGAGGAGCCCTCCAGGCCTGGGTCGCTGAACAGTTGAGGTAATAGTTCAAGCGCTCATTCCAGCAGCCATGGCTGACAGAGAGGGGTTGCCCATCACCCCGGGCCAGGTCTACATTGAGGTGGAGTACGACTACGAGTACAAGGCCAAAGACAAGATGGTTGCCATCCGCCAGGGAGAGTGCTACATGCTGGTGAAGAAGACCAATGAGGACTGGTGGCAGGTGAGGAAGGAGGAGGGCACAAAGGCCTTTTATGTGCCAGCCCAGTACGTCAGGGAGGTACGCCGGGCACTCATGCCCCCCCAGAAGCCCACCGTGAAGGCCAAGCCCACTGTTTTGGATATTTGCCGGGCATCCAATGAAAACCTCAACAGACCCCAGCCAGAAATGTCCAGCTTCGGGCGCCCATCACCTTCCTCCACCCCATCTCCGTCCTCTGAACGTGTCACGCCGCCGGTTCTACCCAAGGATGCTAACCAGAACATGGGGAGTCCCCGTCACTGCAAGGTCGTCGCCGAACTGGTTCTTCTCCACAACAACAATAACCACCACCACGGCAACAGTTCCACGTTGCCACGGACACGGGCCGACTCGCCTCCACTCAAAGTGGGGAACAACCATAACAGAAGCCCAGACAGCGACAAGACCTCCCCACCGGGCGACCTGCCAGGAGAGGGGCTGAACAAGCTCCGCAACGACTCCGAGTCTGGGGAGGAGCTGAGCAGCAGCTCCACCGAACACATGCAGGTAAGCTGCTGTCTTCCTCTATTTAGAAATGGCATCCTTCAAGTTCAGCTCCATTTGATGCGTTTGTGAGTTTTGTGAATTAATAGGTAGTTAAAGGGAACAATGTATGTAAAAATCAGCTGATGCCAAAGTTTGTCAAGGCAACAAACACAATGAACGGTATCTCCCGTCTCCCTTTCTTTAGATTACTGACTCCAATGGGCACCACTGGTTTTGTCCTTCTTTGTGCTCTCAGTTGTGCCCTTGGCTCCTTTCCTTTTCTTCCATGCTCCCTGGTTTATTTCTCACCCTCTGCTCATTTTATTCTTGCCCTCCTGGGCCAGCTGTAGATAACCACCCTTGTCCCAATCTGATTCTGTCATACGGGGTGTTCAGAGATTGCTTGTTCTTCACTCACAGTTTCTTTGCAGAGCTACACTCATTCATCATCTCCCACACAAGCTTGCCCTCAACAATTTTGTGCCTCATTTACCAGATTTGACAAAAGCAGCAACAGTTGCAGGTGCTTATTAAAATCTTCTTCTCTTGCCCTTCAAGCAGAATTTGTCTGGCGTGTACAGATGTGCATTTTTTGACCGTTGCATTTGGGTCATTGAAGATCAAATGGTCTGTTCACACCTCCACAGTTAAATAAAGAGTTGTTTAAATGAGTCTTTGGGTACATTTAATATAATTATAAGGAAATACCAAACATAACTGCTTGATTCTTTAGGTTTTTAGTTGTAGCAGGAATGCGTGGAAAGGCAATTTTACACCACAAATATTATTAATTTATTTATTTTATTATTGAGTGAGGATGCCTTATTCCTGATGCACCCCCCCTTTCAGTCTCAAACTTGACAAATGGGGGCCCCCTCCCTCTTTCATGATATCTGTCTCATCACCCTGAGAACTAGAGAACAGGAACTGGGGCTTATCCTTCCGAGTCTGCAGTGGAAGTGGATCAAAGTAGAAAAAGGAGGAGATTCCCAGACGATGGGAGTCCAAGCAGCACTGCCTCCATGAGCCATTTTTGGGCTGGATGTATCCAGGCAGGGTCAGCTTGTTTGAAGGCTCCAAGTGCTGCTTGTGTTCTTTGTTCCACTGGCTGCAACAGCCTCCACCACCATGGAACGAACAAAGAGGGACGGGCTTGAATAGAAACTAGGTCATATCTGCCGAGGATCAGTCTGTAGCCCCCAGTCGCGCCGCCGTGGGGACCACTGTGAGCGTGTGTGTGAGTGTGAATGCCATGTGTGATGCGCCATGTGAAGGAAAGTGAAGTGAGAATAGAAGCATGCTAACACACTTTACAACTTCACAGCTGCACATGTTGTGGGTCAGAATTATTTTAGCTAAAAAAAAAACAAAAAAACCTATCTATCTAAAAGAAGGGTTGTTTTCTGTGTTGCCACCCGCCTTCGTCAACACTTTGAATTAATTTCATGCTTGTCAAATCACAGAGGCCATAACATACACACATTTCATTCTTGGTCATTTACATTTCCATGGGCAGCCCTTTTTTTTTTTTTTTTTTTTTTTTTTGTTGGTCTACAGTAGAGGCTGGCGGGGCGGATAAGAAACAGACAGCGGACAGAATTCAGCCAAAACTCCCCGTGAAGCTCGACACTCTCTGTGGTCGCCGGGGCAGGTGGAACCCACTCCCTTGCTCTACGTGTCTTTTGTGGTGTTGTGTTAGTTTGTCCTGTTTGGCTTGTTGCCAGGCAAAGTGAATGACCCTGCAGAAAACCTGATTCTTTCAACTCCCCTACTTCCACTGCTTCCTGTCATTGCTTTGGTGAGAGAGAGAGAGAGAGAGAGAATAATATTGTGACAATGCTGTATTGTTGTATTTATTGGTGTTCTCCAGAACCTAACCAAGGAGGGATTCTTTTAAACTGGTTGAAAAAAAAATGATACCAACATATTGGCTAAAATTAATTTTATTTATTTGCTTATTGAGGAATTGTGACCTAGATATGCACTGATGGAAAAGTAGTCAAAATTTAAACAAAAGACATTAAATAAATATCACTGACAGCTATAAAGAGCAGCACATTGTAGCAAGCTGTCTCTATGCCTCTGTAATGGAGCTGTACCTGTGTTACTGCACATTTTTTCTTGAAGGATTACTTAAAGTTTTAATTGTTTGATAAATTTTTTTGCAAATCAATTAATTGAATAATCATTGCAGCTCTATACTGATTACATGTCCAATATAACTGCTTCCTTTAACTCAAATGTATAACCTCTATACCCCTGAAAAGCAAGTGTCAAAAAGTGCAGTTTCTCATATGGCCCCTTGAGGCTGGAAAGTATGTCAATCGCTAGACTTTACAGCCTAGTACAAGAATGGTTTTGGTCTCTATAGCTAATTTTCCTCCTTCTTGACAACTACACAGGGTTAATTTTTATGGAACTGATATCTCAAACATTTTGTTAAATCTTAAATTTATGGATAATTGAGGGTGAGCTGGGTGAGCTCTCTCTCTCTCTCTCTCTCTCTCTCTCTCTCTCTCTCTCTCTCTCTCTCTCTCT
>CM076667.1:6924934-6938009 GCA_038496675.1 Rachycentron canadum
ATATATATATATATATATATCATAGCGCATGATTGACAGTCCACAAAGATTAAATGGATTAAACTCATTGGAGACATTGAATTCTATAATGTTGTCAACAAAGATAATGATAATAAGATCAATATTGGTCCTGGTTCTGATCCACTGGGTTGGATCAGTGTATCCTGAACTGGTGCTGTATGGCAGTATAGCTGGTTAAACTGCATTAGCTGGGAGACCTGACCCTGGCTTCCTCTTCTGTTTTACAGTGTAGTTGTCACTGTAGCTCTAACCCACGTTGTGAGGAGTCACACAGCAATGTCAAGATTGTATCTCTGAGCTATTAGGACACTTTCTCATTTCTTTCTTTGGCTATTTTTGTGGTTTAATGTGGGAGAGCTGTTCTGCAGGCCGTCAGGACTGTAAAGTAACGGCACAGAAGCCATTATTAATATCTGTAATATTCTTTGTAGTTAATAGGAAGGATTTGTTGATAAAAATGCATCTATTGGGGGGGAAACACTGAATAAGAAGCTGAGAACAACTGGCATCAGCCTATTAACTAAAGACAATAAAGAAGCTACATCATGTTCATCTAGTGATGAATGGACGGATGGTTTGGTGAATGTATCTGTTAGAGGGATTTGTTGCTGACATGCCTCCATTCGACTGCCAGCTGGCCACCTCTAATTGATTAGATTTGATCTCCGGCTGACGATTAACATCCCCGCGTCTCTCCATGCTTTCCATGTGTAATTTGCTTATCTCTGGGGCTCTGACAGCAGCAGAAGCCGAGGGTCCGCTCCCTGCCTCCTCCTCAGCACCGCATGAGGGGCTGCTGGGGGGTTTTGTGGTCTGAATCGTATTTAAACACCAAATCCCACCCCCCTCCCACCCTGCTCCTCTAAAAAGCACAACTCTCTGCTCTCAAGGGACTGGCAAAATAAACCTATTTTCCTCACTTCTCAAGAACCTGGCAGTGGGATTGAGTGTTTATTTTCTTAAATGAATGTGGAAAACCATATGACTTCAAGCCTGTTTTTCACGTAAACACATTGGGTTTCTCTACGGCTAGCAATTCTGTTTTTAAGATGCTGCTGTGTTGCTTATTTTAAAATTCAACAGAACAACATGACCACAAAATCTCTGTCACCACAAAGAAAGTTATTTGAGTTTTTCTGGTATAGGTTTACTCATATCATCTTAAGAAATGGGGGAAGTAAGAGAGTCGTCCTTTTATTGGGAAACGGATTGCTTTTCTTTCCGGTGCACAGGGATTTAATGAGTGGATGAACACTGCTCTGTGGGATTGTGTAAGAAGCCAGATTGTTGTTTTCTGTCTCGGAGATGTGTCACTGAGGGAAAGATGGGTAGGCTCTGGAGGTGTTTGTGTCTGTGGAGCGCTGCGCTCTCTCCATGTCTGATTAGGAAGATGCTGAGAGCCCCAGCTTTTATACCATTTCACACAATCACACTCCAAAACAAGGTATCACCCCTTGCTGGCTGGACCCTCCCTTTCTTTCACAGTGCTAGCTGTTAAGTGACTCCTCATTCTCTGTAACATGCAGCGCTCCATGTCAATAATAAAACCAGTAATTCCCAGAGATTACAAACTGGATCAGTCACTCCCTTCCAGCATCACGTCTTGTTTCACAGAAATCTCCTCAGACGTCTGCCTTAAGGATGCCTATAGCCACAGTGACATAACTGGCTTGTAAGTGTATCCGGACAGATTCTCAAAGGGGTTGAAAACAAAAGGAAGCAGCTGAGTTGGAGCCAGAGTCTGTCTGCCGTCAGCCTGCTGTGTGGTCTACTTGCTAGCTGACAGTGCCTGAAGGAGGAGGTGGGGTGGGGGTGGTTGTAGGAAGACAGGTACAAAGTGCGAGGGCCCTGGGCCCTGACAGAGCTGCTGTAGCCCCCGTGGGATGGCAAAGACCCAGGAGCAGAAGGCCAGACAGATATGTTTTCATGTTTGGGTGAATCTGGAGATTAGTTGCAGCCCGTGAACCTCCGAATGGCTGCCACAGTGAGATGAATGACTCGAAAGAGCAACATTACAAGGTCACCATTAAAGATGGAGGAGAGCATTAAAACTGGATGTCATGAATGTCTGAGCATGTGTTGAGATGTAGATGGATTGTTCATTGAGTGCTGTTTTATTTGCCTCTGTGAGCGACATGTAGTCTCTCTGACTTGGTTCTGCTAATCGGTGTGTTTGCTTACTTGTGCAACAGAGCAAAGGCTGAAAATGCGTATCAGTGGCTCAGTAGTGTATTGAAATAGACTGCTATGTGGGGGTGGTTGGGACTACCAAATGCCCTTTAAAAGTGGATTTACTCCTAGAAAATTTTGATGAATTAATTGCTTTACTGGCTGCTATTGTGATGCAGTGAATTGGATCATCGTTGTCCAGTGACACAATGCGTGTTTATGTCATATAGAGGACTGAGTGGTGGCTGATGAGAAAGCCTTCCTGTCCCACTTCAGGTTCCCTGGGAAGCTCTTCAGTTTACTGTACAGACACAACCTGCCACAATAACCTGCTAATTACATGTTGCTCCGAATGGAGTCTCTTGCCTGCAGAGTCTAAAATTTGCTGCAGAGCTCACTTCACAGCCAATTTCCATATAAACCGAGTACAAGAAAGTGCTTATTACATAATGTCCTTGTAAATACCATCGAATATGAGCGCAGGCAGTAAAGTGCTGTAAAGTGTAACCATCTCAGTGTATGTTGCGCCTTGTAATCTGGAGCTGTGCCGAGGGACTTACTCCCGGACCAGCTGAAAAGGAGGCCCCTGCTTGTTTTCCAGTGCATACTTGACATTCCTGCCTCAGTGCCTACACACACACACACACACACACACACACACACACACACACACACACACACACACAGGCAAAGCTAAGTCAATGAAGGTCTGCTTGACCCTCAAAAGTGAAACACTGGACTTTTCAGTAATCTAATATTAAACTTGAACAAATAATGCGTCTGCTGTGTTCATGTGAGGACCTGCCTGTCTGTCTTCTTGTCTGCATTCTTTCTACTTCTCTTCTCCTTCCTCTGTCTGAGCCTTTTTAGTTTCTCTTCTACTTTTCACACTTGCTCTGTCTCTGTTGCTTCCTCTTCTACCAGCAGCCTCGTATTCGCCTCTGCACACCTGTCTCTCCCTTCAACCTTTTCACTGACTGATGTTGTCAGATGTGGTTTCAGTGAAGGGTACAACAGCGAGGAAACCAAGAACTCCTCATTCACACTTCAACCTATGACCACCATTTTTTTCCCCCTACCCCACATCCATCCTGATCTGTGCCTATGTGATACAACAAGAGGATTAAACCCACAAGCCCCCAGGGCCTGAGCTTTCAAGACAACCACAAGAGCTGATGTTGACAAATTAGGCTTAGGGTTAAAGAGAATCATGTCTGTTGTGTAAGGTGCAGGATTTCACCTCTTTTAATTCCTTCCATGAAGTATGGACTAAAGGTCAGATAGATATAAAGGTTTACTACAAAATGGTTACTGCTCCATGTCCCAAGCCCCGCCCACCTGGACCCAACATCCAACTTTACAAGATTTTGTTTCTCAGAGTGTTTACCTGAAATCTGCTATATTTTTATTTGTTCACCCAGAAAACCTGTTTGTTCACTCTGAAAACCTGTAGAGCTCCAGAGATAACCATGACAGAGGAGATGTAAAACTACACTGAGATGGTTTTTGGGGTTTAAAACCACAAAAATATCTTTATCTATGCACATTAACACTTAAGAAAACACCGGGGAAGTGTAAAATATGGGACCTGCTTTAAATTCCGTCATTGTTTTACTTGTAGATCTAAAGTGTTGATTTCTAAGACCAGTAAGTTTGGAATTGCAACAGCCAGCAATGCCTACATAATGTAATAAAATATTCAGTGTTTACCTCAGCTTTTTATTTTTGGCACACAGTGGATACCCCTTTTTGAAAGAACGTGTCACTCGATACTCCCATGCCTGTGAAATTGTTGAAGCTGGGGTAGCAGCGACTTAATGCTGCATCAGGCAGGACACCAGGCAGGTCACATTGCCCATTGTTGGTGCTGATTAAATCCCCTCCTAACTCCCACTCCAAAACTGCAACCATTACTCAGGCCATGTGAGATGAACATCATGAAGTGCATATTAGTTGTGGGTGACATTATTATGGCATTATTATCTTTTTACTGTCTTGACTTTAGACAAAGGGATAATCGCTGCTGGTCATACTGGAATTTATAAATCAAAAAAGTGAAAATCAGATCATTTCAATGCGATGGGGGGATTAAATTAAATAAATTCGAGCTTTGGTGTAGAGTCAGCTCTGGACGTAAACAGTCAGATTTGCACGATTGCACCAGTTGTAAACCATGTTGACAGTGCCGACCTTTCAGGGACTGGAGGTAGCTCTCATATAAACTGTTGCACTATCCAGTTCAATATAACTCTGCTCCATTTTCCTTCTTGTATCCATTTTCAGAAAATAGCTACAACCAATGCTGGAGCCTGGCTCAAGACCTCTGAATGGATATGTCACTCTTTATAGATTTAAAGATCTATTCGATCTGTTTATCAGAGTAGGAACGAGCTGCAAGTGACCACTACATCCCCACATTGTTCCAGCGACACACAGCATCTATAAAAATTTGATGGTTTATCAACTGGTCTGCATTAAACCAAACTGCAGGAACATTTATGTAACTAAAGACCACAGCTGACAGAGGAGACACTTTGTGACTCAGAGCTTCTTCTACCTCGTCGCTTGTTGTTCTCCCCGCTCCAGCGTGTGTGAAGCAGCTCCGCCTGTCAGCCTGTGAGGCAGCGCGGTGGTTATTAACGGAGTGGATGACAGGGGTACATCACCTATTTAATTTGCTCACTCCTGCTGTCTCGCTCTCCACCACTGACGGTGGTTTATTCAGTCCCACCCCTGTCGCTCACTACCCCTCTCTCTGGGCCTGGCTCACTACTGTAGCTCGGGGGACTGGGACAGCATGTACCCAGAGAAGGTAAGAACCCCTGGCTGTTCTTCTTTTGATAGCACACTGATTTATTTTCCTTGTACTTCCCTCTCCAGATTCTCGTTGGCTCTTTCCCTGGCCTGGCTGTCTGGGACATTTCTGGTCCCAGTAACGTTGCTCTAACTACCAGAGCTGTGACATTTTGCCTTGAAACATTCAGACTGACGGCACCAACTGCTGTATGAACTATTATGTGTTTGATATGGTGTTGGGCACGTGTGGGTGTTCTTGTGTGGGATTTATTTAGCAAGTAACTTGACTGCTCCCCCCGCTGTGTTATCCTCAGAGGTCCGTGTTTGCATACAAGTGAGGATGCTCAGGGAACTGGGCTTATTGCATGGTTGCGTAACTGAAGCTGGCTGTGTCTGGAGCCGTTTTAACAGCTGATGGTCTTTTTCCCTCCAGCGGCCTCCTGCTTTAGAAGAGCGGGCAGGTCAAGCAGCTATGCTTACATTCAACCCTCTGAGGACAGTGAACACAGTTTCGGGAAACATTTCCCCTAGTATCTCTTACACAGCTGTCTGTATTAGATGTATGTGGCTATTAGCATGGTGATGGTGAAGTCATTCTAAAATTGCGTTTGAGGCATAAAAGCATTTTTGGGCCTGGCTGCTTCATGCAGTGTTTTCTGTGTAGTGTGCCCTGTTCCTGATTTCTCCTATTACCTCTGAACCCACCTTGGGGTTTTGGAGTCAGCAGAGCGGTAAAGTGGATCGCTCTAGCTCCCCACTGTGCTTTCCATTTATTTCCCTCTCCCTCTTTTTGCCCATACTGGTGTTGTGCCTGCATAGGGACTGACTGAAACTTGACAGTTGCAGCAAATCATGATTTTTATAGAAGGAAATTCCTCTCAAAATGCTTTTCGTGTTGTCTCTCCAATAACAAAATACTCTTTAGCTTGCTGTCTTCCTGTCTGAACAAAAATGATGTGATTGAGGGTGTTATGTGTAAAGACACAGCAGCTCCTGTGCAGCTTGATCTCTATGAAATGAGTTTCCTTTCAGAAGAAGTCAACCTGGAGCTGAGTTCAGCATGAGGACAAATATGATCTTTTGGTTAATGAAAGTCTGTCTTTTACCTTCTTGTCACACTCTTGCCCTCAGCCATGTGTTTTTGCTGCTCATTGACTTGTGGTGCTCTGTCTTTTTGTGCAACACTTTAGCACATTACTGCAGAGGTGCAGCTGCTGCTGGTTGCCAGTGTGTGGGAGGACCGGTGGAAGCATCGGAGCGTAGGCGTCTTTGAGCGTCAAGGGGCACGTATTGTCTCTGTCATATGCCATTGCTATCAGTAATCACTTGACGTGGCTGCCAAAGAGACAAAGGATGAGCTGAAATAGTTCCAATAGTGGCTGTCTCACCAGAGGCCACATACCATCATCATCCAGCAGCTGCAGGTGTCTGCTTAAGGTTGTGGAAAGGTTTAGGTGAGCAATCCGTTGGTCATGCTGTGCTATCGAGTGATGGACTTTTGTTTTACCGAAAGTTGTGTCATTATAGTGTCGATCTGGTTTTGTAGATCATTTGTATGCCGGTGGTGGAAGATGTGCTGCTGCTACAGCCCTGTAACAGCCCTGGATTTTTTTTATCCCTGAATTGACTTTCCAGAAACTGTGTTTTTGTCCTCAGAACTTTCCACTAGCAGCTGTCACTGCACAGAGATGCTACAGAGACAAACAAAGGGGATACACAGAGAGCACACACTGCACCACTGTGGATCAGTCTGGATCCTTCTGCCAGCTTTACAGCTCTGTACCCAAACAGTCATTTCAAACCAGCAAATCCAATTTTAACAGCATCAACACACATGCTGTAATTGCACTCAGATGGGCTTTCAGCGTGACAGGGGGGCTGCAGACCAAACTTTGCCATTCGGGAATATGGTGCACTGTCTCTGTACATTTCCTCAATACTGGACAAAAATAGCTCACTGATATAACATAGACACCAGGAAGCTGATCAGTGCTCTCTCCAGTACACAGAAGACACTTCCAAGGCCGGCAGCCTTTCAGTGCCCTTGTACTTTATTGGCAGAGGCACTCCCAGTGTCCATTAATGAAATGGATATGTCAGAGGTAACGGATGTCTCTGTGTTCATGCTCTGGTGGGTCCACAACACCATTGGCTGGTTTGATCATTCCTTTGTGTAGTTGACTGACAGCTTGTTGATTATTCTATCAGGGAGGGATTACAGAGACCAGCTAGTGTCTAAAGCAGAGCAGCAAGAAGGAACTTCAGGCAACAATAAGACCATACAGTAGTAAAGGTCCTTTATTTGATATTTTTCTAGTTATATTAGATGTTTTGATATCATTAAGAAGAAGTATTTATAGGTTTTAAGCACCAAAAACTATCTCAGTGTAGTTTTACATCTCCTCTCTGACTCTTGAGCCCTAGTAACAACAGGTCAGTCAGCCAATCCAAGCCAATGATTGGCTGAGTGTTTTATGAGTGATCGAATAATAATTTGATACTTCCACAGCATTAATGTAGAACCTATACTTGCTTTATAATCAAAGAAGACAAAATCATCTCACTTTCTACAACATGGGACCTTTAAAAACTTAACTAGAGAACATTCTTCTGTTCTAATCTCTATTGTTATTATTGTTGTTCCTCTTATCTGAAATGGATCTTGGTCACTTCAGCATTATCTCAACTAAGCAAAAGCACAAAAAACATGTTTGAGTGTGAATGTCATCTTCCAGCCTTGTGCTCCACTATTTTCTTTGAAGCAGTTCTTCAAACCCTGAAATTAGAAATTGGGCGGTGGAAATCATATAAAGTTCAATGGTGACACTTGTATATTGACAATAAAATATAAGGTATATTAATGGGAAAAAAAACTGCTAAGTAGAATATGCATGTAGTTGACCTTCAGTTTGTATGTAACCTCTTTACAGAAAGTCAAACCTGGTCATTTGAGCTACCAGAACATAAAAAACTAACTCTGACTTTAAATACATTGCATGGATTAAAACAATACGGTTGGTTATAATATAATTGCCTCAGCTTGTCTCACTTCTGTTTTGTCTAAGTGGCGGACCAGGCAGAGATTGTTTTTTCTGCTACTGTTACATTGCAGACTAAATCTCTTCTTGGTGTTTTCACAATAAAGGCACATCGGATAGCTCCTACAAACCATCTGCTCACACAGGCGTACCTCATTAATGCTTGTTTACGGCTTTTCACCTCATTTCCTCGTTACAAGTGCGCAGATCCTGCTCACGGTTTGTTTAGTGTAACAACCATGAGTGGCCATTGACCTCATTGCTATGGTAACCATGTAGATCCATTTAGTAAGTAAGACTCAGGTAGCAAGCATTATTTTTGAATTGTGGCATTGAAATAGGGCTTTGACTAAATAATTAAAAATAATTGTTGGCTGTAACCCTTTTTGTGATAAAGGTCAGTTGTCTGGGTGCAGTGGATTTTACTTCCTCCTATTTTATTTACTCTCTGTATGAGACTAGATGGTCTAGGCCTATGTATAGTACTGCTTCTTTTTGTTTTTTTGTTTTTCTCTGGTCAAATGGCTGCGACTACAACATTGTTTTGTATGGATTAGACCACAGAGACAGACCAGGCCATAGTGCCATAATCATCTAAAAAGTGTTAGAAGCTTCACTGGATAAGCTTCATGCACTAGCAACTATGGGACAGAGGGGCTTACAGGTCAGCCCAAGCCTGGACAGCCTGCCCCGCCTTTACACACAAGCACATACTAGAATACAATCTTCTTACATATCTGGATTAAGGGGTTGTGTACAGCACATTCCTGGGTTAAACCCCTTCCATTCCCCCCCAAAACTCCTGTTCATCCAACACCAACATGTTCCAGCATTTCTCATCTTGTTGAACAATGTGCTTATTTTCTCTGTGCTATTGGTCTTGACCTTGATGTGTGTTGGGGTGGGGCTAGAGGGGGGCCCAGTCTTGGAAGATTGAAAGGATATTTTCTGTTTACTTCCATGTGTTTGTTGTTATTTAATTCACAAATTCCTTCTCCTTATTTGTGTCTCTCGCTCAAAGCCCCTGGGCGTAATTGAAAGGCGAGTAATCAGTCTTTCTTATAGGTGGGAGGTGGGGTTATGTCCTGCTCTGTGGCTTGGGCCAGGACCCCCTCCTGGTGGCCTTCAGACAGGTTTGTTATTGATCTGCCAGCCTGTCCCCAGGCTCTTGAGCCACCATTGCTCTGAAATGAGTGGGTGTTTGAAACCATTGTGACACATTCAAATCAGACGGCAGCCACTCAGATATGTTTAACATGCTGTGTGTGTTTGAGGGTGATGTTAAAGAGAGGGAAAACACTTCACACAAAGATCCTGAAATTAGGGAATAAAGCAGTAACAGCCAGGAGATCACTGTTGGAATAAATTTGCATTTGCAATGTGTAAAATATAAGACACCTGCTCTTTAAATATGGGACATGGTAAATACAGCTGAAAGTTGTTTTTCACAGTTGATGTAATTCACAACTTCATGGGATGGTGATGTGGAAAGAACCACTGCCTCAGGTTGTATCTTCCCCACTGTAAATCTTCTAACAACAAACACAGTCTTCCAAATAATGTGGCACTATTATGTTTATTTGACTATCAGTTTTAATTCTCAATTTGCAGCATTAAAGCTAAAGTGATGGAATAAAGCTAATTTAAATGCTCTTTATTGCAGGAGGGAATAAAAACAGGGCTGCAGTTACTAACTTCATCCAAAATGGACGAGGAATTTGAAAGTAAATTAATTTAAACACACAGTAAAACAGATGTGAAATAGTGTGGAATCACAGGAATTGTTGTCTTTACTGCCTCTGGTGTCAACTTCTTCTGCTTTGAATTCCTTCAGTTTCAATCATTCAGGAGGTTTTTACCTGGACCCAAATTATCCACAGAGGTATCCTCTTGTCCAAAACAGACAGACCAGGTGATTCGAAATGTTAAACACTGAAAGCAGCTTCACATTTAAAGTCAGTGGTTAAACACAAGATGACCGAGAAGGGTGGGAAGGTGAGACTGTTGCTAATCTTTGTTTCAGTTGTTTCTCTAATAACTTACGATCCAGATGTGCTGGTTTTTAATGGCAGCTAAAGTATCCAGAGATCTCCTCCTCTCCATAACAAATGGACCAAGGAATTAAAACCAGTAGAAGTCAGTTATTCATCGGCGCTCTGCGGTGAGCGGCTAAGAGCCGAGCTTCTGGCTTCCCATGACTAAAATCCTCCATCCAGTTAAAATACATAGTTGAAAATGATCAAGTTGTACAAGATGTAGCTTAAAAATTTTGCTTAAAACTGGAAAAGAGCTTCTAGTAGACTTTTGCATCTTTTATTTTTTTATTTTTATTTTTTTTTAAATTTAACAGATCTTGAGAATCCTGAGCTCTGGCTCCACTCCCTGAGCATGAAATGGATGAAATGGGACCAGGTCTCATCCCAGCTTTTCTGAACCATTTCTGTATCCATTTGGGCCCTGATCCAGTGTCCCTTTTTTACCCTGCAGCAAACCCACTGACACTACTTTCACCCAACCCCATTGGCAACATTGCTCCAGATCCCTGTCAGCACCACTCAGCAGGGGAGGACCACCCCATGGTTCGAGGTAACGGAGTGCCCCAGTTGCTGTGATGCCCAGTGTACATTGTGTCAATGGGCCACGGACGATTTGGCGGGCAGTTGCCTTTACGTGCCATTGCTGGCTCGGCAAAACAATAGCACCATTCTCACTAATGTGGCAAGACATGCCCAGTGGAAATTGAATTGCTTTCTACAGAAGCAGCTCTGTGACAATCAATTACCCAACCAAGACACTTCTATGGTTCACCCGGCGGACGAAAGAGAACAAGGCTGTGTACTTGGAGATACGGTATTACAGCCAGGGAAAGTGTGTGAGCTGGTTCTGTGAAGGTTCTTACCTGGATGAAAAAATTAATGCATACAATGCTTTAGTTTCATTTTTCTAACTTCTTAATCCAAATGGAGGCTATGTGATTCTGTCAAATCTGAAAGCTGTTCTAGAAACAGACATTATCATGGCAGCAGATGGTTGTCAGATTGCCAAGACTATTTTCACTTGCGAATCGGGGGGTGGGTGGCAGAGTTCAGTATGTGGTCATGTTTTCAGTGTGACATAGAGACCGGTCGCCAGCTGATCATGCAGTTCATTTTTCTAAAGACCCCCAAGCATGTGACTGGGCAGTATAGATGACAGGGCAGCCTTCTCTCTGACAGGGACTGTACACAACAATAGCTTTACAGTGGCGGCTCTGCTGCTGGAACTTTTCTCTGGATGGATATAGACAGGGAGGGGGACACGGAGAGGGGAGGGGCGCCTGGCTTGGCAGTCTCTGTGTAGTAGGCTGAGTGACCCATGACCTGAGCGAATGGGATACAATGCATCTTTCTGTCACTGTATCTCCACGCACACACCCTGTCAAAGAGCCTGAGTCATGGTATGTGGGCCAATGGGTTGATGGGCTGGAGATTTAAATATGCCCTTTTAATTGTGTGTAGCCCAGTAGCCCATTTTCCCATGTGTCTTGGCCCTGTCACCACAGGCTGCGGTAATCATTATTCATTAACCTACAATGTCAAATGCTCATCACAGGGAACCAGAGGCCAAAGCTTTGCCTACTGCTTATTTCATCAGACTGACAACTTATGATTATGAAAAGAAGGATGCACGCAGGATGCAGGAGATATATATATATATATATATATATATATATATACACACACACACACACATTCACTGCTAATTAAGCAGCTGTTATTGCTAATGTTGGCTATGTCATGATAACAAAAACCTACCTATAGCAGCCTTAACAAATAAGCCATGATTAGAATTTGCAATGGAGGAACAATGACAATGCTGCCACCAAAATGGCTATTTTAACTAAGTGATCAAAGACGACATTTGTTGTTTATCACATTGCCTGCATGATCATACACATCGTTGTCCACATACATAATATGATCAAAACAGGTACAACAACAAGACATTGCTGCATAGATGCCATTAGTGTTAAAAACCAAATGTCCACTGTGTACCTTTTTAAAATAAACAGTTTTAATACCACTGGATTTGATGAAATGCATTGCCCCAAACATATGGTTGTTTCTTTTGGCTCATTAAATTTAACATTGTGAAAATACATAGTTTTCATTGGATTTGCTCCTTTGCTTTGTTGTCTGTGACAATCTTCATTTGAGACTGACGATCATTTAAAAACAATTTAAAGATGTCACTTTGGGATCTGGAGCAATTATAACACTTTCTTTCACAATTTATAATCAAAACAAATTATTGAGAAAATAACTGAATGATAATGATATTTTTATGTTTTTGATATTAGTTGATTTAAAATACACAGTTTACCAGAGCATAAGGAGAGCTCTTCAAATTGCTCGTGCAACAATCCAAAACTCTCCCTGGTGCTTCTTTTGTTTTGAAATCTTAACCATCTTTACCTAACCCTTTCTGATTTATGTTTTTGGTGAAGTCACCTCTCGCCATAAGCAGTTATGTTTTGCTTATTGTCGGCATGTCTTTCTTCGTCTGGTATTTTATGGTATGATCACCAATGTTCTTCTGGCAAAAACGGGCGTTTAAAAATGTTGATTTGGTGTTTATTTACAGTTGCTACACCTGAAATAATCAAGTCATATTCATTTTGGAATAGGACCAGACACACAGATGCTCAACAAAAGCTCTTAACCCACTGTATTTTAAAAAAGTATTTAATTTCTTGTCTTCTACCGCCACTAACTTCATCCCAACATAATCTGTTCTGTAGGCTTCAATCCACAATAATCTATAAAGACTCCATATGTTCAGGTGTTACTTTTTTTTTTTTTTTTTTTTTTTTTTAAATAAAAAGACTACGAGAAGACCAATCAGTTTTGTCAATATACAGTTTGTTGTTGTTGTTATTTTCCTCCTGGAAGTCTCCAGCTGTGCTGTGCTCGAGGCAGACGAGTAGGAGCCACCTGCTGTGCTCCAGGTAATTCTATTTCCTCATTGTAGATGAGCTACGAATGTGGGGGTGGGGGGTGTTGGGGGGGAGG